>JAGSMP010000701.1:0-123396 GCA_029286625.1 Parnassius orleans | reverse complement strand
TTTAAGAGCCGTAGACTTTATTCAATATAGCTTACATGTTTAATTCTTATTGAAAGTCATTTTTACTTTACCACTGGTTCGAAATAAAAACCTCTGTCCTGGGAAGAACCAGCAAGAAACCCAGCGGACTTTTTTAAAGTAAATTTTACATTAATGGTTGTACAAACTATTTAAGTACAAAATTTATTTTAGAAACTGCTTGGTAGCGGCTCATTCCAGGGTTATTATCAATCATATATTCATTTATACTATAATAACCCTTTTATACAGTTTCAGCTTAACAAAACATTTAAACTTGGTAATAGAGAGAGCTGTACACTTTCCGGGACCTTGTTGTAATAGCGTATACATTGCCCCAAGAATGAATTACTGACTCTGAGTCGAGAAACTGTATCACTAGCTTGTGTTTGTTCCTAGTGTTTACAGAATGTATATCACTTTTTTTACTAAATATTCTGGTATTGGGCCGTTAAGAATATTGAGAAACTTCTGCATTCAGGTTTCCGTCAATAAAAATAGGGCCGATTATTTGATCTCCGTGAATGCCTGCCCAAACATTAATGGAAAATCGGTATTGATGAGCTGATTCCCTAAATGAATGGGGATTCGTATGGCTCCAGTGACGCATGGTTTGTCGGTTCCATATGCCGTTTTGAGTAAACGTGCTTTCATCTGTCCAAAACTTATTTGATAGAAAACGTTGGTCTTGAGACATTTTTTACAGTACCCAGTGGCAGTAACTCTAATCGGGCAGCAGCGCCCACCTTTAGCATATTTATAAAGACGTGGTTTGTTCTTTTCAGCACTCGTTGTATTGTTCTATGGCTCACTCTAATCACACGCCCAGTTTGTCTAAGGCTGCAGGTTGGATTCCGATCGAAATGGTCTAAGACTCGTTGTTCGAACGAGGGTGAAAGTGACGGAGAAACTCTTCATGAGTGTTGGGCACTATGCGCTGATTTTCCTGATTCTTTGGACAGCACCTAGGATTGTTCGGACGCTAGTAGGGCATACGCGAGTTGCGCCGTATCTCTCACGATAAGTACGCAGAGTTAACGCTGAATTTTGGCGGCATTTTCCATACAATAAAACCATGTTTCTATACTCTGCCGCACTGTAAAATGCTGCTGTCTTGGAAATTAGTTCAAAAACATACGCGTACACACAAAGTCAAGTAGTGTCAATATTACAGTGAAAATAATAAAATAAACGTACATAAAAACACTATTTACACACACAAAGTCAATTACCTAATAAGTGTATATTTCACCGTAAAAATTGTTGGACTAATTGAATTTATCTAACGAAAATAAATCACTTGAAGCAATGCGCGGCAGCGAAACGCACCGATATTCTGGAAGAATTGCGGTGAACTGAAAGCCAAACTTCCAAATTCAAAATAAATAAAAAAGTAATAAATAGGGCAGCCACAAGGTGCAATTATCGTTTATCGATACTTTTCTTTTACACTTACCTACTACATTTGAATACAAGTAATTTTGATTTGTGATTTGATAACAATCGACATGTTATTGATTGTTAAAAAGTTTATTTTGTAAAATTGAACTTACGAAACTACCGTTTTGTGACTTCCTAGGAACGGGTGCAAGGTATGACTTTTTAATTGGTTGTTTTATGGGTTTTTATCATGTCAAAATAATTTATTATCTCTAAATCTAAGAACACACTTAAACAAAAAGTTAAAGTTTAGCTTTAAATACATAGGTCGTAGTGTTTTAGAATTATCATAACAACATAATTCTAAAAACATGCCTAAGTGTTTAAAGCTAAACATTTTGTTTATCGACCATTCTTTTTGAAAGAAGCTAATGGTCGATATCAGGTGTCCTACCCTACGTCACAGGCGTGCACGCACTTGCGCCGTTGCCTTTGAAGAACGCCGCGTGCCTCGTGCCGCTTGTTTATGGACGCCGCCAAAAGACGTCGAGCCGATACGTCGCAATAGTTTGCACTGCGTGGCAACGTCGCTTTTTAATGTTCAAGGATTCAAGTTCATTGAATCATTGACTTAGTGACCCAATTCTATAGAGAGTTCAAATTTGCTTAAAATTAAAACTCTAATTTTTGACCTAATTACTGGACCGATTACGTTCATTTTTTGTATATCGTCAGCAAAGGCGATAACAAGTATGTGATTTCATTTATTGCATATAAATATGTGGGATCCCATTCTGGATATATTCTATGTATAGATAAGCGCATAAACGAAATACCACTGACTCACTCATTCACGAAGATCTCCAATAGTATACACCCGATTGACTTAATATTTGGCATATATATACTCCTTTTTCGACGTAGACAATTTTTTTAGGAAAATTCAACCCCTGAGGGGGTGAAATAGGGTGTTACTGCTTTTTAAATATATTTAAAATAGCATTAGTAAATAAGCTCAACGACATGAGACACGGCATTGTGTCACTCAAATTCGAAAAATAAGAGCGACGCAACGGTCGTGCAGATTACACGAACTATTTCACTCAAAATATATTAGACATACACACTTGTTTTTCCTAAATTCTTATAGTTTAAATTAAAAGTAGAAAACAGTGAAGTGAAGAATAAACATTACATCAAGTTTTAATTTTGATTAATAAACGAATATTTTTAAATAATGATATATCCCATTACAGACATATGTAGAAAGGGGACTAAGTTCGGTACAAACGACATTTGGGGTTGTCGGCTTTGACGATAAAATAATTGAGATCGTCGGATAATGATAAAGACGTATCTCAACTTGGTTTATCGGTAAATTATCTATTATTAAAACTAAAAACATTAAGGGTGTTTGCAATCGGGCAAAATTATGCTGTTTTCGGTACATTTGTGACAAAACTAAACCAAATCAAACATATAATAACTACCTCGTATAGAATGGTTCTTCGTCTTCAAATGGCAGTAACTTTTGTTGAAAATAATAGTTTTTATATTGTAAAACGATCTTCCATAGCCATTTCTACAAAATTAACGATACGCTCATGTTTTGGTACATTTTGTTCTATTTCAACATATATAAAAAATATTGCATGAATATAAATTAAGATTTTAAAAATACTATAAGTAGCCAGACATATTCAATAAAAATAGTGGTGTTTCTTTTATCAAAATGTCACAAATAGTCGTAAAAAAAAATAAAAACTGATGCTTATTTTTTCACATATTTTGCTAATACGGATGAATCATAATGGATTGCAATAAGGGTAATTTTATTTTTGGTGCCTGTTTTGATTTGTTGTACAAAAATTTCGATGAAACCACAGTCCGCGCTCGGCCGCCGTCGAGTGAATACTGTATCGCCTGCTAGATATTTATAGACTTGATACAGGTACTTGACAAGGTAAAATAATATTAAGTCCTTACATATGAAATTAGCGTTTTGTACGGAGGAATATAAAGTCAATTTTGTTTTGTAAAATGTGTTTAAGTAATCAGTATGCACCGTTGTTATCTATGCACTTTTGCCATCTCACAGGTAGTTCATTGATCCCTTTACTAAAAAGAACCATGGGGCGAGAATCAATAAACTCTTTGAAGGTGGTTGGACTTAATTCGGAGTTGAATTTTTCATTGTAATAAGTTGTCCAAATTCGGAAAAATGGTATTCTGTTGGAGCAAGGTCCGGGGAGTACGGTGGATGTCGCAGACATTCCAGTAGCTCATCTAACTTAGTGGTTGTTTGTTGTGCAGTGTGGTCTTGCGTTGTCGAAGCAGCAGTGGCCTAGAGCGCTTGACCAATCTCGGTTGTTTAGCAGCTAGTTCTTCCTTCATGGTTTGCAGTTGCTGACAATAGATATATGCCATAATCGTTTGGCCAGATTTTAAAAGCGTGAACGACACCGGCGCTAGTCCACCAAACACTCACAAGTAACTTTTTCTCAGTCAATTTTCGTCTAGGGCAGAATTTCGGGGTCTCCAGGTTCAGCCATTGCGACGAGCACTTCCGATTATCGTACAGTATCCACTTTTCATCACAAGTAATGATTCGATTTAAAGTCTCTTCATTATTGTGTCGGTTGAGCAAAGTAACACAGCAGTCGACGCGTGCAAGTTCGATTCACTCACCTTGAGGTACCCATCGTTCAAGTTTTTACTTCCGATTTGCTTCAAGTGATTAATACAGTTTTACCACTTACCCGAAGCCTGCAATATCTCTAAAGTGCTTGTGATGAATCCGCTTCAATAGCCTTTAATTTTCAATTTCCACTTTGGTCTCCGGACGTCCACGGGGTTGGTTCTGAAGGTAGAAATTTCCAGAACGAAAACGTTGAAACCAAAAACGTAACGTGATTTCTTTTACGACACCAGCGCCATACACATTGATCCTTCGAGCTGTTTCTGCACTGGTGCCGTAGAACTCGTACTCGTAAATATACCGATATTTCATGTTTTCCATTGTGCGGTAATAAGCGACGCCAAAGAAAAAAATAATGAGGAAAAACAAATGAATGACTGTTTTCAAAACTCAAATTTACCAGCTAAATGAATATACCTATATATTTTAACTTGGAATTTTTAACCAAAGAGGAGATATTTCAGATAAAATTGGTCAGTACGACAAAACGCTAATTTCATATATAAGGACCTAATATTATTATTTTTATAATCTCACATTTTTATTATAATATTTTGTTTATAATAAAAATATGAGATTAGTAAAGTAAGTGGGATTTATATATAAATGCCTATTCGTCTTGGAATTTATGGAGTGATCTGAAAGTATACATCGGTGACTGCTACTGGAACTCCTAGACGAGTAGAACTAGATGCCGAGTTTGGGCTCGTTTTGTTAGTTATTATGAAACTTATCTCCGGACTTGATGAAGAGACCTGATGATGTACTTCGGTGACTATTACTGAACTCCTGGACGAGTAGAACTAGTGTGCTGAGTTTGGGCTCGTTTTGTTAGTTATGAGACCTAACCTCCAGGCATGATGGAGATGCTTGATGATGCACTTCGGTGGCTATTGAACTCCGGACGAGTAGAACTAGGTGTGTTGCTTTGGACCGTTGTTTGATGAGACCCAACCTCGGCTTGATGGACAGACCTGATGGTGTACTGGTGACACCTACTGGGTCTGGACGAGTAGAACTAGGTGTGCCTAGTTTGGGCTCGCTTTTGTTAGTTATGATTAGATTCACCCCGGACTTGATGAAGTGACCTGATGGTGTACTTCGGTGACTACTACTGGAACTCCTGGATGAGTAGAATAGGTGCCGAGTTTGGCTCGTTTTGTTAGTTATGATTAGACCTTACCTCCGGACTTGATAAAGTGACCTGATGGCGTACTTCGGTGATCTGGAACTCCTGGACGAGTAGAACTAGTTGTGCTGAGTTTGGGCTCGTTTTTTGTGTTATGATTAGACCTTACCCCGGACCTAATGGAGTGATCTGATGGTGTACCAATGACTACATTGGAACCCTGGACGAGTAGAACTAGGTGCCGAGTTTGGGCTAACTAAAACGAGCCCAAACTCAGCACACCTAGTTCTACTCGTCCAGGAGTTCCAGTAGTCACCAGTACACATTTAGGTCTCCTAATCAAGCCGGAGGTTAGGTCTCATAATAACTCAACAAAACGAGCCGAAACTCGGCACACCTAGTCTCTACTCGTCCAGAAGTTCCAGTAGTAGTCACCAAAGCACCATCAGGTCACTCCATCAAGTCCGGGGTAAGATCTAATCATAACTAACAAACGAGCCCAAACTAGGCACACCAGTTCTACTCGTCCAGAAGTTCCAGTAGGTGTCACCAAAGTACACCATCAGGTCTGTCCATCAAGCCCAGAGGTTAGGTCTCATCAAATCAAACGAGTCCAAACTTAGCACACCAGTTCTACTCGTCCAGGAGTTCCAGTAATAGCCACCGAAGTGCATCATCAAGCATTCCATCATGCCTGGAGGTTAGGTCTCATAATAACTAACAAACGAGCCCAAACTCAGCACACCTAGTTCTACTCGTCCAGGAGTTCCAGTAATAGTCACCGAAGTACATCATCAGGTCTCTTCATCAAGTCCGGAGGTAAGGTTTCATAATAACTAACAAAACGAGCCCAAACTCGGCACATCTAGTTCTACTCTGTCTAGGAGTTCCAGTAGCAGTCACCGATGTATACTTTCAGATCACCATAAATTCCAAGACGAATAGGCATTTATATATAAATCCCACTTACTTTACTAATCTCATATTATTATAAACAAAATATTATAATAAAATGTGAGATTATAAAATAATAATATTAGGTCCTTATATATGAAATTAGCGTTTTGTCGTACTGACCAATTTTATCTGAAATATCTCTCTTTGGTTAAAAATCGTTAAAATATATAGGTATATTCATTTAGCTGGTAAATTTGAGTTTTGAAAACAGTCATTCATTTGTTTTTCCTCATTATTTTTCTTTGCGTCGCTTATTACCGCACAATGGAAAACATGAAATATCGGTATATTTACGAGTACGAGTTCTACCGCGGCACCAGTGCTGCAGAAACAGCTCGAAGGATCAATGATGTGTATGGCGCTGGTGTCGTAAAAGAAATCACGTTACGTTTTTGGTTTCAACGTTTTCGTTCTGGAAATTTCTACCTTCAGAACCAACCCTGGACGTCCGGAGACCAAAGTGGAAATTGAAAATTAAAGGCTATTGTGGAAGCGGATTCATCACAAAGCACTTTAGAGATAGTTGCAGGCTTCGGTAAGTGGTAAACTGTATTAATCCACTTGAAGCAAATCGGAAAGTAAAAACTTGAACGATGGGTACCTCAAGAATTGAGTGAATCGAACTTGCAAACACGCGTCGACTGCTGTGTTACTTTGCTCAACTGACACAATAATGAAGAGACTTTAAATCGAATCATTACTTGTGATGAAAAGTGGATACTGTACGATAATCGGAAGTGCTCGTCGCAATGGCTGAACCGAGAATCATTCTGCCCTAGACGAAAATTGACTGAGAAAAGTTACTTGTGAGTGTTTGTGGACTAGCGCCGGTGTCGTTCACTACAGCTTTTAAAATCTCCAAACGATTATGGCATATATCTATTGTCAGCAACTGCAAACCATGAAGGAAGAACTAGCTGCTAAACAACCGAGATTGGTCAAGCGCTCTAGGCCACTGCTGCTTCACGACAACGCAAGACCACACACTGCACAACAAACAACCACTAAGTTAGATGAGCTACAATTGAATGTTCGACATCCACCGTACTCCCGGACCTTGCTCCAACAGAATACCATTTTTCCGGAATTTGGACAACTTATTACAATGAAAAAATTCAACTCCGAATTAAGTCCAAACCACCTTCAAAGAGTTTATTGATTCTCGCCCATGGTTCTTTTTAGTAAAGGGATCAATGAACTACCTGTGAGATGGCAAAGTGCATAGATAACAACGGCATACTTTGATTACTTAAACACATTTTACAAAACAAAATTGACTTTATATTCCTCCCGTACAAAACGCTAATTTATATGTAGGACTTAATATTATTTTACCTTGTCAAGTACCTATGTATCAAGTCTATAAATATCTAGCAGGCGATACAGTATTCACTCACGACGGCGGCCGAGCGCGGACTGTGGTTTCATCGAAATTTTGTACAACAAATCAAAACAGGCACCAAAATAAAATAACCCTTATTGCAATCCATTATGATTCATCCGTATTAGCAAAATATGTGAAATAAGCACAGTTTTTATTTATTTTACGACTATTTGTGACATTTTGATAAAAGTAAACACCACTATTTTTTATTGAATATGTCTGGCTACTTATAGTATTTTTAGAAATCTTAATTTATATTCATGCAATATTTTTTTATATATGTTGAAATAGAAAAAATGTACCAAAACATGAGCGTATCGTTAATTTTGTAGAAAATATGGAAGATCGTTTTACAATATAAAAACTATTATTTTCAACAAAAAGTTACTGCCATTTGAAGACGAAGAACCATTCTATACGAGGTAGTTATTAGCTATGTTTGATTTGGTTTAGTTTTGTCACAAATGTACCGAAAACAGCATAATTTTGCCTGATTTGCAAACGCACCTTAATGTTTTTTTAGTTTTAATAATAGATAATTTACCGATAAACCAAGTTGAGATTGTCTTTATCATTATCCGACGATCTCAATTATTTTATCGTCAAAGCCGACAACCCTAAATGTCGTTTGTACCGAACTTAGTCCCTTTCTACATATGTCTGTAATGGGATATATCATTATTTAAAAAAAAAAATTCGTTTATTAATCAAAATTAAAACTTGACCTGTAATGTTTATTCTTCACTTCACTGTTTTCTACTTTTAATTTAAACTATAAGAATTTAGGAAAAAACAAGTGTGTATGTCTAATATATTTTGAGTGGGGGAAATAGTTCGTGTAAATCTGCACACGGCCGTTGCGTCGCTCTTATTTTTCCGAAATTGAGTGACACAATGCCGTGTCTCATGTCGTTGAGCTTATTTACTAATGCTATTTTAAATATATTAAAAAAAGCAGTAACACCCTATTTCACCCCCTCAGGGGTTGAATTTTCCTAAAAAAATTGTCTACGTCGAAAAAGGAGTATATATATGCCAAATATTAAGTCAATCGGGTGTATACTATTGGAGATCTTCGTGAATGAGTGAGTCAGTGGTATTTCGTTTATGCGCTTATCTATACATAGAATATATCCAGAATGGGATCCCACATATTTATATGCAATAAATGAAATCACATACTTGTTATCGCCTTTGCTGACGATATACAAAAAATGAACGTAATCGGTCCAGTAATTAGGTCAAAAATTAGAGTTTTAATTTTAAGCAAATTTGAACTCTATAGATTTGTCACTAAGTCAATGATTCAATGAACTTGAATCCTGAACATTAAAAGCGACGTTGCCACGCAGTGCAAACTATTGCGACGTATCGGCAGCGGTGTCTTTTGGCGGCGTCCATAAACAAGCGGCACGAGGCACGCGGCGTTTTCAAAGGCAACGGCGCAAGCGCACGCCTGTGACGTAGAGTAGATACCTGATATCGACCATTAGCTTTCAAAAGGAGTAATGGTCGATAAACAAAATGTTTAGCTTTAAACACTTAGCATGTTTTTTAGAATTATTGTTGTATGATAATTCTAAAAACACTACGACCTATGTATTTAAAGCTAAACTTTAAAGCTTTTTGTTTAAGTGTGTTCTGTAGATTTAGAGATAATAAATTATTTTGACATGATAAAAACCCATAAAACAACCATAAAAAGTCATACTTACTTACCTGTTTCCTAGAAGTCACAAAACGGTAGTTTCGTAAGTTCAATTTTTAAAATAAACTTTTTTAACAATCAATAACATGTCGATTGTTATCAAATCACAAATCAAAATTACTTGTATTCAAATGTAGTAGGTAAGTAAGTGTAAAAAGAAAAGTATCGATAAACGATAATTGCACCTTGTGGCCGCCCTATTTATTACTTTTATTATTTTCGCCATTTGGAATTTGAAGTTTATTTCAGTTCACCGCAATTCTTCCAGAATATCGGTGCGTTTCGCTTACGCGCATTGCTTCAAGTGATTTATTTTTCGTTAGATAAATTCAATTAGTCCAATTTTTTTACGGTGAAATACACTTATTAGGTAATTGACTTTTGTGTGTAAATAGTGTTTATGTACGTTTATTTTTATTATTTTTCACTGTAATATTGACACTACTTGACTTTTGTGTGTACGTATGTTTTTGAACTAATTTCAAGACAGCAGCATTTTACAGTGGGCAGAGTATAGAAACATGGTTTTATTGTATGGAAAATGCCAAAATTCAGCGTTAACTCTGCGTACTTATCGTGAGAGATACGGCGCAACTCGCGTATGCCCTACTAGCGTCCGAACAATCCTAGGTGCTGTCCAAAGAATCAGGGAAAATCAGCGCATAGTGCCCAACACCTTGAAGGAGTTTCTCCACGTCACTTTCCACCCTCGTTCGAACAACGAGTAGGACCATTTTGATCGGAATCCAACCTGCAGCCTTAGACAAACTGGGCGTGTGATTAGAGTGAGCCATGAACAATACAACGAGTGCTGAAAAGGAACAAACCACGTCTTTATAATATGTTAAGCAGGCGCGCTGCCCGTGATAAGCCGATTAGAGAGTTACTGCCACTGGGTACTGTAAAAATGTCTCAAGACCAACGTTTTCTATCAAATAAGTTTTGACAGATGAAAGCACGTTTACTGAAACGGCATATGGAACTGACAAACCATGCGTCACTGGAGCCATACGAATCCCATTCATTTAGGAATCAGCTCATCAATTTTCCATTAATGTTTGGGCATTCACGGAGATCAAATAATCGGCCCTATTTTTATTGACGGAAACCTGAATGCACAGAAGTTTCTCAATATTCTTAACGGCCCAATAACAGAATATTTAGAAGGATTGTCTGTGGCAGCTTACGAGCGGGTATGGTTCCAGTTAGATGGACCTCCTGCACACTCCGTACTCGTCGCGAGAGAACGGCTTAACACCATGTTCGGCGAACAATGGATAGGGCGCTATGGCCTTCGCAGGTGGCCAGCTCGGTCACCCGACCGCACTCATCTAGACTTCTTTTTATAGGGCTTTATTAAAAATGAGGTGTACTCAAAGATTTGAAACCGAAGATGAACTGCAATCGTATTGTTGCACTTTGACAATTTAAAAGCCCTGGCTCTGGATCCTGAACGAAATTTGTTGAGACATCGCCGCATATGTTGTCCACATTATGCGGCGATAACTTGCATTCAAGAACGTGGCGGACATTTTGAAAATTTTAAAATTTAGGGTTCCATTAAATTTTGCAACTAATATGCAATAATATTTATTTCGTTCAGTTCCATTGTCGCGAAATAAAAAAGTGGCGGTAAAAATACCTAAACAGTTTAGTGAGTAAGTTTTTATTTCGTCGCACATTGTCAAACGAACCAAAGGCCGTGCCGACAATAACGCTGCCTGTCGCCAACCGCCATGCCACCCGCGTGCAACGTTGCCACTCTTTCAAGGGGTTAAGGTACGTAGTCTAAACAGAGTGTTTACTTTTACTGAATTTATTTTAATATTTATTTTGTTTGAAAATTTCACTTTTTTATTTTACGGGTTTTAATTTAATATTTAATTTTTCTACACTTGTATGGACTAGTATTGCTTGTGATTTCATTTATTGCATATAATGTGGATTCCTTACTGTATAATAAAAATAAAAATAAAACAGAGAGGAATCGAGCTTTTAGTCTTATAGGTTACGTTTTACGAATTATGACAGGGAGTGAAAAACCTTAAGTAGCATAATTGATTTGTATGTTACATACATATTGGCTAGTTCAGAGTTATTAAAAGGTTGATTATGCGTAAATTAACTATTGACTGTAGGGTGGGGTGCGAATTTACTATTTCGCGATACTGCAAATACCCTAAACTCGGGCTAACCTGGACTTCTGTTGATCTGCCTCGTGTCTCCAGGGCTGCGGTCACGATGATTGGACACCGGCTTTATTCACACATATAAACTTCACAGATAATCGCGAAATATAGCGTTGTTTTAAATGACTATACACCTTACGATAATTTTGTATACTTTAATATCTAAATTACATAAAAGTGGGTGCGATGGCGCAAAATAGAAGCGGTGCGGTTGTTTTCGTGTCTTCTGAACGTAT
The DNA here is from genome assembly GCA_029286625.1 of Parnassius orleans. Lineage (NCBI taxonomy): Eukaryota > Metazoa > Arthropoda > Insecta > Lepidoptera > Papilionidae > Parnassius > Parnassius orleans. The sequence continues at coordinate 111,697 of JAGSMP010000701.1, read as the reverse complement.
GGTCTTATGCGAACACCGTTAACACCAAAGTGCGTATGCAAAATGCATAAAAAGCGGTAGATAGGAAACTCGGAAATGTACTATTTGCAGTACTCTTATTGGATAATAATTAAAAAAATCTCATAAGCGATAAGCGGTAGTGCAAAGTAGCGCGAACACATTTAAACATATTTATATGTATATACATGGTTTGTATGTTTTTTCTGATTTTAAATATTGAAGTTGTTAGAACTTAATTTGCTTATTTCCGCTTAATGAAATAACATGATGTGTCTTGCCCAGTTTGAAGAACACCTCCCACCCTTCCCCAATTGCGTGCACTATCCCCGTTAGGTACCACCAATCCCAGCACCACCACTGCCAACACCACTACACTAGGAACGACACACCACCCTCGATAATACGACACGTGTTTCGCCACTACACGAGGCATCGTCAGGTGAAGTGAAGTAGACTCTGCGGTGGCTGATCGCTAAGTAAGTAAGCTTAAAATTAAGCTCTAAAGTAGGGTTTCCCAACCTTTTTTGACCAAGGAGCACTTTGATTTTTTTTGTAGTTAGCAGGGACCACAAGGTGAAAGAAAAACTGTGTTAATCTAACAATAAATTATAATCACAACTTTTAACATAGTTATATAATAAACTGAAAAGGAGCATTCATTAACAGTATTATTTGTGTATTTATTGTAAAAGCTAGTAGCAGGCCTCTGTCACTCTTGCTACCTCCGTGAAATAATTACCTATAATCGCCAGGTGCCCCAGGGGGAGAATGCAGTCGGGGCTAGCGCGTTCTAGGCGATTGAATGTTAAAGTTTTTTAACGCTGTTTACGTCAATAGTTTTTTGTAAATACTTGTTGAAATACTCATCGAAATAGTTTTTGTTTAGTGTGTTTAATTGTGGGATTAAATAGTTGAAAAAGTTTTAATGTAATTTAAGAATAATATACATGCATATTACCTATCTATTTCATAAATTATAACGGCAAAACGTCGTTCATACTATAACTATTGCGTGGATAGATGCTTGACGAGCAAATAAAAGGATTCAGATATATAATTTTTTAAGCTACCGAAGGGTAATGAAAGGTGAATTTATTTAATTTTTTTGTTAGATAGGTACTTATAGCGAAAATTAACTACAGAAGTAATACCTAAGTCCTTTATTACAAAACTTAGTTGAAATTTACTTCACTACCCAAGTACCTACTTATGTAAGTACTTGGGTAGCCTATACTTGTCTTTTGTAATTAAAATATTTTAAGTTATAATAACAAAAAATAATGAAATTAAAACTTTGTTTACAAGATTTTTAAGTAAGTAGAATACGATCACATTTCTGTTAGGAATCGTATTTCGGGTTTATTTGTTGTTTACACTATCTACCTATGTCTTACAAGCCAAGCATCGCGATTCCCGACGAATGGCCTTGCAAGTTGCATGCATTGGGTATTACAGAACTCACATAGTAGCGGAAATATGGTCGATCATAGTCAGAATAGGTACTTTACTTAAGTAAGTTACTTACAATTTCACAATGTATTTTTTACGCTTTATTAACAGCCCTTAGTAACCACGGAAATTCCGTCGTGACGTAGAAAGGAAGACAGATGCAAAGTAATACGAACACTCGTGCGCAGCGATAAAGTTTTATTTAGCTTGCGTGCGCGATTTATCTTATTAATAATAACTATGTAGGCTATTAAAACGTCGGCAAGCAGTCAACATTAAAGAGTGTAACTTCTGTACGTAGTACTATTTTTATTCTGTGCTAGTAGGAACTTCTAACGTGACGCGCGGTGTTACTGCCCGCGTCACGAGAAAATAATAAATATGTTATTTAAAACAACTAGGTAGGTAAAATATTTAAATCTTTCGCGGACCATATTTAAGCTCTTGCGGACCACTGGTTGGGAATTACTGCTCTAAAGTAATATAAGATGAATCTAGTTTACCATAAGTTTTCATTGGCTTTCGATTTTTCATTATCAATTTCAGTCTCCAGTCGTCTAAAAGGATCGATGTTGAGATCGAAATTTCCAGAACTGAAGCAATCATAGACAACCTTACACTCGTACACACCTTGTGTTCATTTGCAGCATTGATCCATTATTATACGTCGTTGATTTTGTGTACCGTCTGAATAACATTGGTAATATGGCGGAAGTCGTGTTCAACAATTACGAAAATGTTCAAGTTTTGTGTTTAATAGTGAAAATACAGCAATTTAAAAGAATGCCAAAATGAACAATAGACATATTAAAAGAAAAAATAAAGCACTCTTATTTAATTTATTTGTATTTCGAATTCAAAGTAGAATTCGAAATTACTATATTGAAATCCTAAAAGTAACCCGTTACATAAAAGGTTGTTTTAAAGTTATCTTAGCAACTAATAAACATGTTCTTTCTTTCTTATAAAAATTTAAACTCGTGTGGCTATTGTAAGAACTTGAAGTCAGGATCAATGAATTTGTAAACAGGTATTCTGACTGGATTATCATATAGAAAGTTACATTAGGCTTCAAGTAATAAGATTGATGCAAAAACTTGTCATCACTATCATTACAGACTTTCAAAGTCCACTGCTCAACATTGGATCACCCATAAATGCCTTCTTATGGAGATATTTGCCAACATTGCCACGCTCAGTAGGCGGGCTTGCAACCACAGTTCTTTAAATTATTTTGAGTTGTTACTAGAAGATGCCGCTGCCCATATCTTGTTTCAGTTTTCCTTTTTTACCTATTACGACCCACCCATGGAACGATATGGCGTAGTAGATTCTCTTACGCAACCACTAAACGGCAAATAAAAATTATTAATATTAATAAATAGTTAATACTTTTAAGTTCATCATCATCGTCATCATTATAGCCCTTCACAAGTCCACTGCTGAACATAGCCCTCCCCCAAGGAACGCCAAAAAGTTCACAAGCCCACTAAAGTTAGCGCGGTAAATTTCAGGCCACAACCGTCACAATCATGGCCTATTTTATGAATAAAATACAATTTGAGTAATTTGTCTATCTGCGATCAAAGCAAATATTAGTTTCATTTATAAAACAAATTTACTCGTGACAAAGAGGAAAATAGCATTACTTACTTCGTAATTTTCGCTTTTATAAAATAGTATGGGGATTTAGAAGTGGGCGGACAAGTTTTCTCTCTTAAAGTAGATTAGGGTGAGCTATAGTTGTTGGCATTTCGACTTTAAATGGTATGTTTCCTCACTTAAAGGGTTTTAATATAATGTTCGTTGAAAAGGAGGATTTCGTTTATATTGATAATAATAATATAGAAACAATTTCTAAAGGTAATAAATAGAATCAGGCGTTACTTTGCGGAAATCCATTATATAAAGTTGAAAAAATACTATAATGATGTGTCTTACCTAGTTTGAAGAGCACTCCGCCCTCCCTCAATTATCAGTCATCACTAATCCCAGCAGCACTACACTAGGAAAACACACCACGACGATAATACGACACGTGTTTCGCCTCTACACGAGACATCCTCAGGTGTAGTAAACTCTGCGGTGGCTGACCGCTAAATGAGCGGCAGTCAAAACAGCTATTTATACAACTCGCCGACGTAACCGCTCCCTACTTAAGTAGCGAGCGACTGCGTCATGCGATAAAACATTCGACTTATTACCACCTGACCTACGCAGCCGTTTGCTATTAAATTAATAACAAACCTCTGCGAAACGCCCGCCTGCCCTCCAACCACGCAACCAATCGCTGATCACCGTGAAGGTGATAAACGACCATATTGCGAGGTTGTTCTTTATTAGAGAGCATGCTTAAAGATGTTTATTAGAGGTGAGTTAAAACATTTTTTGTTCATTCAGCAGTGCAATACTATTATTATTTTTCATATCTCTAACTGTTCCTTTTAGTCGCATCCCTTTATTACAAGTATGTAAAATTTTAAAGGTGGTCGTTTGTAGATTGTGTCCAGTGTCCAAGAGATGTTTAGCAAAATGGGATTTATCGGGATTTCAATTCCTGTACGCGGCTAAATGCTCTTTATAACGTGTCTCGAAGTTGCGACCAGTCCGACCCACGTAAACGGCGTGTTCATCACAAACAAGTTTGTAAACAACCGAGTTTTGACGAATATGTAACTAATCTTTATTATTACAGATATTCCTAAGAGAATTGTTTGTTTTGAACGCCACCTAAACGCCGCTCTGTCGAAGAGTTTTAGCATTTTTTCAGATATAGAGCCTAAGTAGGTCGGTCAAACTGCTCACATATCGACGAATATTTGAGGTTGAACCGTGTACAAAGAATTTGAACAACATGATTTTCTTTCGATTTAATTAAATTGTTAATAGATTTATGAAAAATCTTATTAACAATTTAATTAAAATTTTATTAAAATTTTATTTTTGTAAAGGACTGTTTAAATATTTTTTGCATTTAAACGATACATTTCGGAAAGTGTATGCAGGAATCGCATGAATTCATTCCTCCCTATCTGTGCAAAGCAGCGGAATAATTTGCCAGCATCTGTCTTTCCACCGATTATTACGTTACCTTCAAAGCAAGAATGAGTAGGCTTATGTTGAGCTACGTAATGTAACTACAACTAATGCTAACAAATTCTGACTCGAATCCAACGACTACTTTACCGTTGTAACCAAATCATTTGAGGTACAAACGGACATAAGACCAAACATCACCATCGTTGAAAAAAATAAATCTTCGTAAAATTTTTATCATTTGTTAAAATCGTCACACACATTTGTATAGTGAAGTAGTTGATATGCTATGCTATTGATATTTCACAAGTGACACTAATAACTATTGCATATCTCATTAATTTTAATCAAACATCTTAGGATCATTTTTGAATGTTTTGGGTAATACAAATTCTTTAAATTCATTCATGGGAAAGTGATTAATGAACTTTATACAAAACCGCAATTCATACTGAGAATAATCATTCAAATTGAAAAACAGAAGAATTATTTGTCGAGTTTACCGGACGAAACTTCGGTTAGAATGACGAAGGAGGCTTATTATGTGCGAAACCGGCTAAATTCTTTTCATTTCGCGCTCTCCAGAAGGCACACATTTGTCATCGCGGACGCTCGTAGACGCGCTACGAATGCCGCGGAAATTAAAGAAGAATTTTTCTCAAATCTTCGCTGAAAATGTTATTATGGGTGGCTGCTTTGTCTTAATTAGAGGGGAGGAATTTATAACTTGTTATTAAATTAACGCTCTTCTCTTATTTTATGATTAAATATAAATATGCAGTAATATTTTTAAAGCGTATAATTCTTTAGATTTTTCTTATTCTAGTATCTTATACTACTAGGTTGTTGGATCTTTATTAGTCTGTAAACAATCTACCGCTAGGCGTGGAAATATTCTAAAGATGATTATCATAATCGATAAACTTAGTAAGCAGAATGCAATAACAGTACTACCATTGCCAATTCTTACTTTTGACGTTGCTCTTTATTTGGATGATCATTATGCTAAATGTTGGAAGCGATGAGACTTTTTGATTATAAGTCACCTCCTTTACATATGAAACATTTTTAACTTTCTAATTAATATAAAATTTCTATTTACAAGAAAAAACCAAACAAGCTGTTTGCATTTTATTTAGTTTTATTTTAGAATAAGGGTGACAAATGACCACACAGCCCGCCTAATGGAAAGTTTGAAAACCAAACATTTAAACGGAAGTTCTCGCTATTACTTTAATATACCACTGAGGGATCATGTCTCGTTATATCTTCATAAACCAATATGCTCAAATAAAGTGAAACGCTTTAAATTGCACTTGACTTTTTTGTATTCAGGGTACATAAGGTTAAATCGTCGCCTGAGTACCCTAACATAAACATAACATAAACACTCACCCGTAGGTGTAGGCAAAAAGTAGGCACTTCCATTCGGCATGTTTCAGATACTTCTCTTTCATCTCCTTTACATACGTACATATAATTCCGCATATATGCTCGTCGGTTAAGGGTATGCTTAATTTGGTCTATCTTAAAGATATCGGCAAAGATAAACTTTCACGTAGGGCGTCTTTTGTTGACTCTGCCACTCACTACTGCAAAATAAATTTGCTTTATTACTCTTTCTTCATTCATGTTTTCTACGTGACCAAAGCACCGAAGCATTCCTTTCTGAATCCTGGTCAAAACATCTGCTTGCAAACCACACTTTTCTCTTATTACATAATTTATCATCCCAGTCATTCAAAGTCACTGCTAACAGAATTCCTTAATGATCGCATTTCTACAGCATTAATTCTTCTCTCATGCCTCTTCTGCCAAAACACTACCAAACATTAAGGTAGAGACTAGGACAGCATTTTGTACTACCATAGGTACCTTTTTGATATATTCTGTCTTCCCAAAATAGTATCAAGACCCCCATTTATTCCGTATTCTGCGTTCACTAGTCGCTCTACATCCTTGTCATATCTACCATCCCTGCTAAACACACATTCTAAATACCCAAGCTCTTGCACTTGCTCAGTTGCCTGAGTATCTCTATAAAAAAGCTTACCTGATCTAGTGACTATAATGTTCATAAAATGCGTGGTTTGAAATAATTGCTGAAATAGTTTTCGTTTTTTGATAACAAAATGATTGAACAATCTTCCACAACCTCTTCGAAATGTTAGTTTGCAAGCATATTTAAATCAAGAAAATAGTGTCAATACTCCTTGAAAAATGATATAGCATTGCCGTATTATAAATGTTAAATTAATGTAATTTTTAGGATTATACCTTTCTCCTATTATTGCACCAATATATTACACTACCGTATCACATGTGAAGACAAAGAAGAAATAAAATAATGTCAATACTTCTTGAACGATGTAATAGCATTGCCGCATTTTAAATATCATATAAATGTTATTTTTGGGAATATACCTATCCACTATAATATATAATACACTGACTTATCTCAATGTGAAGACAAAGAAGAAAGAAAATAGTGTCAATACTTCTTGAGTGATATTTTTTATAGGATAGAATGACAAACGAGCACATAATCCACCTGATCGTAAGTGGTTGCTGTGACCCATAGACATCTATATCTATCCTCAATTACAAATCAAAATGTAGATGCGTTGTCACCCGTGAGGACTAAGATGGAATGCCTCTTTTCCAGTAAAAAGGGTCTCCGGTTCTCTACACTCACCATACAAAACACAGCAGTATTAAGCTGCCATTTTACGCTGGTATTCTGTGAGAGCGTGGTCCTTCCCGGTCGAGCCGACCCATTCGTGCTACAACTATACTACTAATATAGCTTAAGCATGGCTCTACCACGTATAAATATAATAACAATATCATTACCGCATTATAAATTTCATATTATAAATATTATTTTTAGGAATATGCCTATCCACTGTTAATGCAACAATGTAATACACTGACGTGTCACAATGTGAAGTCGTTGGTGAAGATGTGTGACAATGTGACGTCGTTGGTGAAGACATTTCACGCTGTCTCACACATTTGTTGTAAAAGTTGTAAAGTTTAGTTAAAAAAAAGGTAATTATTCTATTATGGTTCAGCTTTATAATATTTTAGGTGGCATCTTTTTTATTTTGCTTTGTATTTTTGTTTATATTTTGATCAATTATGCTTTTTGATCAATTTTGTTGACTATAGATAAATTAATAAAATGTTTGATTTATTATTTGAATTAGAAATAAATATTAAAAATATTTAGAACATAATTTTTGTGGTGTGTACTTAGAGCAACGCCGAGTCATGCGCGGTGGTCGTGTTGATCTAAAGTCTGCTCCTGAGTCAGCTTCAAAAAACTTCAAATACGCAAATAGATATTATAAAGTCGCTAAGTGTGTCCCCAGGTATTTGCGTATATGAACAAAGTTTAAGCACACATTTGCACTTTAACATACAGTGTCAGTTTTTACCCGAACATCAGAATAAACAAAGTACAAAGTTTTGATAGCCTGCCACACTTATTACAAAATTCGAAATGTTTAGTTACGCGTGTGGCATGCTAAAATGCTTAAATTTAATAACGCTGATTGGAGCAGTTTTAAGTGTCGACATGGAATGAACTGGACTAATGGTACTGTTATCGAATTTATTATGCTTTTTATTGATAGACTAAGGGTGACAAACGAGTAAATTGTCCACCCGATGGTAAGTGAATGATGTAGCCGATTGACATCAAATTATTTCCTCAATTAAGAATCAAAATGCAGATGCATTGTCACTCCTAAGGACTATGATGGAATGCCTCGATTCCAGTAAAAGGCGTCTTTGGTTGTCTAAACTCACCATAACAGCATCATAGCTTTCAACATAATCACCAGAATGCTATGATGGGATTCCTCAAAAGCTGTAAATCAATATTATTTTATTCCCCCTGTCAACCATCACAATAGTAAATGCACTGCCGCTTAGTGACAAGGATAGGTAATAGAGCGCTATGTCCCTATACGGAATCCTAGTCAGGAAAGGATTCCTACCAACTAGAAATTATCTGACGTTTATGCACTAACAATATTGTCATTGTATACAAAGTAGAGCTACATTGCGACATATTACTACTGTCTTTTTATATAACAATAGTGAGAAACGAGCACACACTCCAGCTGATGGTGAGTGAATGCTGTGGCTCATAGAAATTTATATCTATCCTCGATTAAAAGAACCAAAATGCAGATGCGTTGTCACCCTGAGGACTAAAATGGAACGCCTAGTTTCATAAGGCCCGAGATTCAAATTCCGCACGGATCAATTTTTTGTATGGCGTACAAAATAATCGTTCCGGGTCTAAATGTTGTGTGCAATTTATGTATGTAGCTGCCTCCACGATACAGGAGACAATACTAGGATGGGGGTAACGTTTTTAAAATGAGAAATGAAACATTGTATACAATTGGGTTAATATAGTAAAAAGTATCACTTGAAGCACTATAAACGACCTGCGTAGTCGATAGGTTTCCGTATTCAGAAGTTAGGCTGGAGTAATAACCAGTTTGCAGGACGTCTAATATTAAAGTAATATTTATTTATTAGTATTCGCGTTAGTCGTTTAATAAAACTAATAGAGTTACATTACATTAGTTGGTTGTAATTCTTTAATTTTTATTCTATACATTTAACGTTTATTTATTGAATGTGAATTGTGGCAGAAGTGTGGCAGCAGCATCCTACTGATAAAATTCAAAATAGTAAATAAACTGTGGTGCCAATCCGTAATGGCGTAATCTATGAGGCCTATTTTCCAGGTGGTCTTTTGAAAGTCAGTAATAAATGTTTGAATAACGAGACTAAGTAGAAAGTTTTTTTAATGTTATTAGTACATTTGTTGTAATTTTCGAAATTTTATTTTCATACATCGAACATATACCTACGTATCATATACATCTTAGGTATATGGAGTAAAAGGAGTAAGAGGAATGTGAGGATCGTGCCAAATGGAAGTTCGTATTCTCTGCCTAACCTTTTTGGGTGACAGTGGTGTTTATGTATATGTATGAACATTTCAATTCTGAATGTCAATTCACTCATTACACATTACACGCTGATAATTATTTCATCAAATGTTCAACAGAGTAAGTAATAATAACATTACTAATGAGAATTCATCGTCATTCTGCAGACTCCTTCGTTCCAGTAATAATTAACTGTTAAACTGTTAGACTAAAATGTTAACTAATTTTTTAATTAAAATAATAATTATTGGAATGGTCTTATTTCTTATTTTGCATTATCTTAAATGGTATATAATGAGAGGAAAATAAAATAAATAGAAAGACAAATTTTCCTACAGCTAACAGTCTTGAATATCAACAACGAAAATACAGTTTTAAAAGAACTTATAAGTAAGGGAAAAATGCAAAATATTTCTAAAATTTTACCATTCTGTCCAAATTTTTGAACAGCAATATTGAATACACAGAATTTTATCGTTTAGAATTTTAACACAAGCTTGAACTTTATTAAAAATTTTGTTTTGTGCCTTTTTTTCGTTTATATTATTTTTTTTCCTTCAATTTTAATTAACGGTATAACAAATCACATCCCATTATTCAAATATGCATACTTCATTTTTAACCCTTTTGCTTTACACAACATAGTAATTCGTAAACCATAGCTCTTTATTGAGCGACGTATGTAATAAACACGAATAAATAATAAGATTTTCCTAATATTATATTTTACAAACAGTTTGTAATAACCAATTAAGTTTAATAGACAATAAATACGGACAAAAAAATTATAAGGCCTTTAACTTTATAAATACTTACCACTGCGAAGCATGCATGAAAATTATTAAACTTTAAACAACATCACTTTAATGGAACACAAACACAAATCACCCCACTAAGAGCATTAAAAATACGAAAAACGTACGAAATAGCCGCGAGGTTGCGACGAAAAGGGCACAAACTTCCCTTCCCACGTCTACGGTTCAACTGGGTGAACATTCACAACTTTACCATCACATGCTATCTACACTAGCTCTAACATTTTCCGCGATACTAACGCCACCTGGTGTTTAAAAACTTGTGCATTAAGTTTGTATAAACTTGTGAATGAAGATGCTCAGGCAAATTTAAATAGATATTTAAGTGATTCGGTGTACTTATATAACGCACTTGAGTACAGTCCATTTGATGGTAATTGGATAATATAGATCTTAGACACGTATTATATTCTCTACTAAACATCAATATTAATATGTATGTTGTCACCCCTGAGAACTAAGATATAACGCTTCGTTACTAGTAAAAAGGGTCTCCGGGTTCGCTACACTCACCCTACGAAATACAGCAGCAATAAGCTGCTATTTCACGCTGTTGAGAGAGTGCTCATATCCTGGTCGAGCCTACCCATTCGTGCGACAACCATAATGTATCTCTATCTCTTAAAAAATAATCAAGGCTTTTTATTATATATTCGCCACTCAAATTCTTTCTCATCTCTAAAGATTTTGGACACCATGTGAAACTCTTGCTCTGGTGTAGATAGTGTTTTCACGGCAATAAACGCGCTTAAATTAGCTATGAGCATTATGAACTATTTAAGATGTTTTATAACGAAAAGTGAATAAGCAAAATAAAATTATGCTAATCTTCAGATGTGAGCCTCTATATATATCTAGATATAAAACGAAAAGGTTGGCAAATCTCAAAATATAAATGTACAAAAAAGTGGAAAATGCGACATATGAACCAGATTATTTTTGCTTTAATCGCTCAAAGCTTTGTAGGTGGATTGCCGATCGTAGTGCCAAAGGTCTCGCATACCGCTACTCCTTGTTCGTCTGGGTTTTTCTGTTCAGCGTATATAAATTAGATTGTTGAAACATCTATCAGAATCTTTCTATCATTTTCCATAGTCGAGTCTGTCTACACAATTATTCTATCCTGATGGTATTAAAGTTTATATGTAATTGTTATCGGTAGCCTCAGCCTCATTCATTTATTAGCAAAGAACCACTTGGTACAAAAGTACCATTCCATTCCATCCTTTAAATACTCCCGACCAATTTCGGTCATGGACTAATATCTGCGCAGGACATGATTATAGTACCCAATTTTATGCGTAATCACAAGTGGACTCCATATTATTTCACTCTGACGGAAGGTGATCCAATACGACCGGAGAGATATCAGGTTCAGGACTAACGGTTTTACGTGCTTTCCGAGAACGCGGCTGAAACACTGCCAACTTCTTGACTCCTGGCTGCTACTGAGAGTATCTTGACAAAAACCTAATAACTGATTTTAGCCCGACCTGGGATTTGAACCTGATGACCACTAAACCAACAAGGTAGTAAACTCAAGTCAGTTTAAATACCAGACATTTGTACTGACATTAATCGAAAGACACAAGATCTTCCAGATATTTCATTTAACGGCTCTGTGGCGCAGTAGCTTAGCAATGAGTTGCAGTGCTGAGCGTCATGAGTTTGAATCTCTCGCACGAAACATGTATTTGTATGGCCTACAAATAATTGTACCGGATTTGGATAATTGTCCTTGTGAAATTTATGTATGTAAACTGACCACGATACTGAAAAAATCTCAGTGTTTTAAACAAAAACAAATAATTCTCTAGTCGCCTTTTAGTACACTTAAACGATCTAATTGAGTTATGGATTCTCATATTCCGCGGCCAATATGGTGGTCAGGACCTAACTCTGTAATTATTATCTTTATTTTGTCACGAATTAAAATAAAGGTGATCGCCTTCTACAATTACGGATAAATTTGTTAAGTATAAACGTAACTGAAATTGCTATGATTCTCTACAGGAACTAATAAAATAAACGTTTATATGCTAACGTAAAACTGTTGAGAAATTGAACCACGAGGTTAGGTCGCTTTTAAAGACAATTACTTTTAAAACCTTGCCTCAACCCTTGACACAGTACAATTTATCAGTAGGCTCATTTCAGTTGACATTATTTTAAACTGTTGGTTTTAAATTTCCGGTGGACTTCCTGCTGGTTCTTCCCAGGATAGAGATATTTCTAAGCTAGTGGTTATTTAAGATTTAAAATTACTAACGATAAATATTACTAATAATCTATATTGAACATTTTACTCTATTTTATGTAGAACATCATCATCATCATCATCATTGCATACAGTCCACTGCTGCACATAGGCCTCCCCAAGGAATGCCACAAAGCACGGTCCTGAGCCACCTGCATCCATCGACTTCCTGCATGTCTTACCAGGTCATCACTCCATCTAGTGGGGACGCCCTACACTTCATCCGCCAGTACAGGTCCACCACTCGAAACCTTTTTCCCCATCGTTGTCAGTTCTTCGAGCTATATGGCGGCCCATTATCATTTCAGCTTACTAATCCTTTGGGCTCTGGTTCTACTGCGGATATCCTCATTCAAGTTTATCACGCAGAGAAACCCCGAGCATAGCCCTCTCCATAGCTCGCTGACCGACCTTGAGCTTCCTCATACGGCCAGCAGTGAAGGACCACGTTTCAGTTCCATATGTCATCACTGACAACACGCACTAGTTGGTTGTCTCTCGATCGAAGTTGGACTTACCTAGTCGGACTATTTGTCCCAGGTAAAGATACTCGTCAACAAGTTCGAGCTTAGTGTCCCCAACAACTACCGGCATAGGTGTGACATAGACGTTACACATGACTTTTGTTTTGTCCATTTTCATCTTAAGACCTATCCGTTGGGAAACACTATTGAGGTCATTGAGCATAGTGCTTAGGTCCTCCAGCGATTCTGCCATAAGGACTATATCGTCCGCAAATCGAAGGTGAGTGATGTACTCGCCATTGATGTTAATACCGTATCCTTTCCAGTCCAGCAGCTTGAAAACTTCTTCCAATGCAGCCGTGAAGAGTTTGGGGATATAACGTCACCCTGTCTTACAGTTGGATAGGTTACGTACTCCTGTTCTGTACTCGGATAGCAATCGTAGCCCTACTGTACAAGCACTTCAGCACTTCGATATACCGACAGTAAACTTGGCACCGCTGAAGGGACTGCAGCACCGCCCAAATTTCGACGGAATCAAAGGCTTTCTCATAGTCCACATACGCCAGACATAGTGGCAAATTGTACTGCTCGGACTTCTGTAAAATTTGCCAAAGGATATATATGTGGCCTTTGATGCTTTTCGGAAAAGTCTTTTCGGAAATCGGCTTGTTCGGGAGACTGTAAGTCATCGAGTCTGCGTGCGAGACGAATCGTAATGAATCTCGAAAACAGCACGTAGACGCGGCTCAGAAAGAAAATCGGTCTGTAGTTCTTCAATAGGGCGTTATCGCCTTTCTTGAAGAACAACACCACCGCACTTCCGCTCCACACCTCCGGTGTAGTGCCACCATGGAGGACGGAATTAAAGAGCTTCTGAAGGACCTTAAGTACCGGTTTTCCACCTGCTTTCAGAAGCTCCGCTGTAATTCCATCCTCGCCTGGGGCCTTGCCGTTTTTAAGGTGCTGGAGAGCCATTCTAATCGGACTCAGACTGACATCCGAGATATCATCGAAATAGTGTCGGATAAGACTTGCTATTTGATCGTTACTCATACTTGCGTGTGGCTCCAACGATGACGTGTACAGCTGCCCATAGAACTTGAGATTAACAGTGTGATCGGAGAGTTTTCGTGTTCTTCTGCGGCGGGTCTTGCAGAACATAGCTTCGACCGCATGGACATTTTCCACGAGCTTGTCATTCATATCGTCCACTGCATCCTCCTCCTCTATTCGAACCTCGGATAATCCTATAATATTCCAGCGCAACTTATCTATTTTTCTTCCAGCTCCAGATTCTTTTCATCAGTCCTCAGGGTGCGTGCGTTATATGTTGCCAGGTCGAGTCGTTCAGGTGGTAACCGAACCTCCACGGAGATTCTTATCCTCCCTGCCCCGCCGTTACCATGGTCGCCACCGTAGCCAGGAATAGCGGGGCCGCCGGGGACTGGGGCCGTCTCTTCGTAACTTTCATCATGGGGTATATTGCCATAGTTGACACGCCTGGCGAGCGGGTTAACAATCGCAGTTTTTTTTATTGTTTTGATGTTATCAGAAAGATGCTGCTGCCCATCTTTTGCCTCAGTTTCCCTCTGTCGCCTCTTACGACACCCAAGGAAAGTTATGGGGTAGTGGGTATTCTTACCCGACATTACACGGGGTTATTTAGAACATCATTCTATAATTAGTCATGTTAAATTATTTCAAGCATTTTAATTCTGCTATGGTATTAACAAAAAGTCATGGGAAAAACAAATAAATTTACTGTATATTTGTACACTACACCTCAATTCTTGTTTGAAATTACTCTCGAGAGTACAATTCTTGGCCATCCGCGAGCCTTTCGTAGAAAACGCCTTCGCTTCCATCTAACGACCTTTGTGTGTGCTTCATTAATTAATTCTTTGACCAATCCTGATAAATACGAGCAGAAATTTGTTGAGAGCACCCTTTGTTCGTTAAGTTTCTTTCTTTATTTGTCAATTTTGGAATTAAATTTATAATACTAGCTAATTAAGTTTACAGTTAGCTTGTTTCCTTGTACGTTAGAAACGCTAACTGTTTAACAACAAACGAGCACTGAACAATAAGTTAATGAAATTGTTGTAGAGTATGAACAGTTACGTGGTAGAGCCATGCTGTAGCTATATTATGGATATAGCACGAATGGGTCGGCTCGACTGGGGAAAGGCTACAATCTCACAGAGTACCAGAGTGAAATAGCAGATTAATTCTGTATTTCCTATGGTGAGTGTAGAGAACCACATACCCTTTTTACTGGAAACGAGGTATTCTATCTACAAGGTCTACATGATCAAGGATAACAACACATTTGCATTTCGGTTCTTAATCGAGGATATATCAAGATGTCTATAGGCCACATCATTCACTTACCTTTGTATGGACTCTTTGATCGTTTGTCATCAATACTATTAAAAATTTAACTTGGACCAACCATAGCCGTAGGTTATTTATGCGAACTGAAAACTTGGACAGTGGTAATGTCGGTCTCCGGTGTTTACTAGTACAAACGTCATAGTGTTAGCTCCGTAATATAAATTCATAACTGTCTAAGAACTGTATAAATCTATAAACTGTGCAAGTGTATCGAAAAATTAGGACGTAAAGTGCAAATAAAGTATTAAAAATCGTGTGTTTTGCCCAGAACAAAATAAGTGCTAATAAGTGCATTTAACTTTGTCGTATTCTTACGTATTCTAACCCATAAACAATAATTAATTTTGACATATAGCAGTGCTACCAACATCAGAGAAAGATTACGTTTGGCTTGGATGCGTGTCTTTTAAGCCTATAACTGAACATTGCGTTTCGTTCCATCACAGACTAAATAAGCTGCGTTCACAACTTAGGAAAATTTCTCCAAGGCTTATAATATTACGTTCCACTCCATGCAAGGGACAGTAGCGAAAATGGAAAACCTTCAATCTCTTTTCGACCAAATAAAAATAGAAATGTCAAAACAAACCGATGACATCATGACATGTATCGATGAAAAATTAGTTCCTTTCAGAGTTGAAATGCAGGAATTAAGGTCAGAAAATGAGAAATTAAAGGAAAAGATAAAAAATCTAGAAAAACATAAAAGATCAAATAACCTAATTTTATATGGAGTAAAAGAGACTGAAAAATCGACCGACAATCTCATCGAAATCATTATAAAGAAATTTAAAGACGATCTAAATATTACCATAGAAGACAGAGACATAAATACGATATACAGAATTGGAAAACAACATAGAAAATGGGAAGGACAGGCCAGTCCTCCTGGCATTTGTAAACTTCTGGAAGAAAAACTCAATAATGGCAAATAAAATAAACTGAAAATGTGTATGTGTTTGAAGTCTGCCGAAAATCCTCGACATGAGAAGAAACTACAGCCTAAATTGGAAGAAGAAAGGAAGAAAGAAATTATGCATACATAAATTATGACAAGTTAGTTATCAAACAGAAACCAGGAATTGAGAAACGCAAAATAGAACCGTCAACCTCGCAATGCAAAGAACACCCCGTAAACAACAAGTGTCAACTAAAACACACAAAGGCATAGAAACAACTCTTTGCCTTCGGCTAACTCGCCAACTGATCAGAACGCATAGGACATTGCCATCAGCCACCGCAACAAAACACTAAATAAACAAGAACTTAAAGATAACAGAAACAATACATTCCCCAACCCGCTTGTCCTCGTGGGGAATCAGACTGCAACCCTCCACCAAATACAGAAACAGATAAAGATTTAAAACAAACCCTCAAAATTTGCACCTAATATGCTCACACCAAGACCGAAGGAAAGGTTTGTTGAAACTTGAAAATTGGTTGTCACAAGCAAACTATTACCCAATTATGGAAAAACATGTTTACAGGTGCGCAATGAAAGAGGTGAACGTCTCTTAAGCTGCGCTTATCAACACAAATTGTCAATAATGAACATTTTTTAAAAGAAGGAGAACCAAAGATGGACATGGTTATCCCTGACCAAAAACTAAAATGAAATAGATTTTATGATGATAAACCACCATAAACATAACTAATATTGAAGTACTTAGCAAATTCAATTTCTCTTCCGATCATAGATTAGTGAGAGCAACACTACGTTTAAGTCGTCCACAAAGGCAGAAAAACCTACACAACTCAACCTAAATCCCACAAGACAGAAGCAGAAATCAAAATTACATCGAAAATCTACGTGCACACACAGAACATATAGAAACAGAGTGCATCGACACTCAAACATATTACAATATCCTGGAAAGAGATATAAAAGAAAGCTCAAAATGCAAAAAACACAAAGCCTCATCAACATAATATTTTCTCTGAAGACACAGTCCAACTTATAAAAAAGCGCACGAAACTACAACACACAAAGAATAAAACCAAAGAGATGAAAGAAGAACTTAGTAGAATATACAAAGAAGCTAATAGATCAATCCGTAAGGACCACAACAATCACAGATATGAGATTATTTCATGAAACATCGAGAATTTTAGAAGTGCCAAAAAAGCCTATAAAGAATTAACTACATTTAAATCATGGATTCAGAAACTTGAGCACAACTCACAAGAAACAAAATCTAGAAGAGATGTAATAAGCCATGCAACAAGCTTTTACAAAAACTTATAAAGGAAACAAAATAACACTGAAATGGAAACGCAAGCAACTCACATAAATACAGTGACTGCATCAAACCAATTGAAGACTCCGAAGTTTACGAATATGTCAAAAGCTGAAGAGAGAAGAGTCCCGGACCAGATTGAATATGCAATGAAGCCCATAAAATATGAGCACATCTTAACCCGCCATTTAACGCAACTATTTAATATGATATTAGACGAAGAAAAGTACCAACACAATGGTGTACATCGGACATAATTTTGCTCTTCAAAAAGGAAACCCTTGGACATAGGGAATTATAGACCCATAAGTCTGATGGCAAGTATATACAAATTATTCTCATCCGTAATACTAAAGAGAATATCCGACGACATTGATAAACAGCAACCAAGGAACAAGCAGGATTCAGATCAGGCTTTAGTACAATGGACCACATACAGACATTAGAACAGGTTATAGAAAAGTACAGAGAATACAATAGACCTCTGTATGTGGCCTTCATTGACTACAGCAAAGCTTCACAGCATCAGTCACTGTTAAATCTGGAACAATTAAACACTAATTCTAAATACATCAATATCTTGAAATATATTTATAAAAAAGCACGAGCAGAATAAAATTAGAAAATAGAGAGATGAAATAAATATAGAACGAGGCGTCAGGCAAGGAGATCTTCTATCCCCAAAACTGTTTATAGCAGTACTTGAAAATATTTTTCAAAAGCTAGACTGGAAAAATGAGGAATGTACATCAACGGACACTATTTAAACCATCTGAGGTTCGCTGATGATATTGTTGTAATAGCTGAAACCGCCAAAGACCTAGAAAATGATGACATCACTTGACTGCGAAACCTCCAAAATCGGCCTGGAAATGAATGCAGGTAAAACTATGATAATAACCAACAATTGTGAACGCCCGATAGCGATAAAGGCAACAATATAGAATATGTCAGTGAATACATCTACTTGGGTAAACAAATTTCATTTAAAACGTCAAGCAATGAAGAAGTAACAAGAAGAATTAACGCAACTTGGAAGAAATTTTGGGCATTAAGAGATATCCTCAAAGGAACTACAACTTGCATATGAAAAGACAATATTTGATACATGCCTATTACCCTGCTTGCTGTATGGCTGCAAAACTTGGGTATTCACAAACACAATTAAACAAAAAATCAAATGCAGTCAAACAGCAATGGAAAAAGCATGTTGGGAATTAGAAGAATACAATAAGAACCAAGTCATTCGTCAAAAACTAAACTTACAGATGCCTCAAGCACGCACTCTTATTAAAGTGGAGATGGGCCGGGCACATCTCGATACCCAGATAGAAGATGGACCATGAAGCCATACGATGGAAAGGACCAAAGGAAAAGGAACGTCGGTCGACAATTTAGACGGTGGGATGACATAATATACGTCGCAGAAACGACTGAATGAAGTCAGGCAAGGACAGGAGTCATGGAAAGGATGGAGGCCTTTACCCAAACAGGATCCATATCTCATAAACAATACTAACATTAATTATAAGTATTTCTTTCTTAATTTTAGCTATAACCTACTAACAAACACAGAAATGTAAAAAGAAAGTGAAGATATGGAATAAATGGCTTTATTATTATTATGGGGTATTTATATAGTATTCTCATCTGGTTGGGCTGAATAAATATTTTAAGGAAATAATAAATAAACATAAATATATATTTAATATACTAACATAAATAAATAAATAATACATAAATAAATAAAACCCAACCAGATGGAAACCCTCGGCAGAGACCAAACGGCCGAGGTTAGAAAGGGAGAGAAACCGGCGGACGATGCGGGCGGTATCGAGGAGCACCGCCTTCTGCATTTGAGCTTGGAGCGGTCCGTCACGGAGTCCCAGTCGCCTCAGATGACCCGAGAGGCTGACTGGGATTAACCCGTTCGCAGAGACGATTACAGGTATAATTTCGGTCGGCAGTCCACCCCACATGTCGGTCACCTCGTGAGCCAGGTCCAGATATTTTGTTCGCTTATCTGTTTCGGCTTTCACGAGGTTCTCGTCCTACGGAATGGTGATGTCGACCAAAATATCTTGACTGTGCCCGGTCCATCAGCACAATATCAGGCTTATTCGCAAGAATAGTCCTGTCTGATGGCCCGGTCAATGAGCCTGGCGCGGTCATTTTCGAGCACGGCTTCCGGCAAGTACTTGTAATACGGCAATTTCCGTCCACGAGACCGTATTTCAGAACGAGCTCCTGGTGAGAATTCTGGCATACTAAGTTGTGCTGTGCAAGTACTCAGGTTAAGCGCCGAACAACCGGAGATGACATGCTAAGTGACTCACCGGGATGGCGACAAGCTCGACAGATGTCGACGGTGCCATCCTTAGGATGTATCTCCGATAGTTGTTGGTCTTAATAACCTGATCCTGTATCGCACAGACAAAACCCTCGGTTTCCCAAAGTCACCAAAACGTAGCCAGTGGAGGAGGCAACTGTGTCTTTATTATTATTATTATTATTATGTCGGACCCGCCATTCGGCTACTATCGTGAACAACAATACAAGTATTTTAAGCTAATATGGAATAATTTTCAGGAATTACACACTCAAGATGTAATGTTAATAGCGTTACTAGTATTATTTCTAAAAAGATTTTTCCTTTTAGACTCTAGAATCCAAAGAAATTGGTTAAACAATTAACTCACACTGCATAATATTTGGCCATTCTCATATTGGATCATGCATACCGCAAAGCTTGAAGACGAAAGTCTTTGACCAGTGCGTCCTACCTGTACTCACATGTGGTGCCGAAACGTGGACACTAACGGTACGACTCTACAAACTCAAAGTCACCCAGCGGGCGATGGAAGAGCTATGCTCGGGTTTCTTTGGTGGATAAGAGTCGTAACGAAGAAATCCTCCGGAAAACCAAGGTCACCAACGTTCTTCCGTATTTGCAGGCTGAAGTGGCAATGGGCTGGTGACATTTGCCACAGAAGCGATAACCATTGGAGTAGGCGTGTCATAGAGTGGAGACCGCGTTTAGGCAAACGTAGTGCGGGACGCCCCCTGGCTAGATGGAGCGGCGATCTGCGCAAGGTGGCTGGCAGCATCTGGATGCGTGTAGCCGAAGATCGGGCTAAGTGGCGCGCCTAGGGAGAGGCCTATGTCTAGCAGTGGACTTCTGCAGGCTGATGATGATGATGGGTCAAGGACTAGTGAGGACAGAGCCAATATCATAATTTTGAAATCGCTTTTTGTACCTTATTACCAGTATCTTGGATTTGGTATGATATATTTGAATTATTTTCTATACATATGGAGGACAGCGCCTCGTTCATCAATTAGCAAGTTACCACGTCCACGTGAGACTTGAATAAAAAAGTTATGTATTTCCTATTACACTCCGCAACAGCGTATCAGTTTAAAATTATTACTATTATCTTTATTACTACTATTTATTATCGGCCCACTAGCACAAACGAGTAAGAAATAAATGCCTTCCCCAATAGAAAGTACAAGCCGGCTTACGTATTTCTATATATCAATCGACTTAATAAATTTTGGCAAGAGGGTGCTCGTAATACTATATTGTTACCTGGTATAATATTGCCGCTAATTCTTACACAAAGTTATCTTTGTAAGAAAGCTATGTGGAGGAACCATGAACGGTCCATTGTTATAGCTTATTATTATGGTAGTAATAATAATAATGTTAATAATGCTTTTCACATAAGTAAATGGTGGCAACCTTTACACAGTACACAGTCCACTTTTTGGTAAGTGGATGTTTTGAGCTATAAACAGCAACATGTTCTTCTCCACCTTCGGATAAAAATTGAAATTCAGATTCGTTGTCACTTTGAGATTTCAGATATAATGCCTCGCCGTGCCTCCGGTTTTCGTTATTCACCATAGGAGACATATTTATTAGTGAAACATATTTACACTTTGTATTTTACGCTCGTATTTCTGCGAGCGTGGTCCCAGTTAATTTGAACCATACGTTCTTAAGTCGAAAATTTATTATTCATTTTTAAGGTTACACGGTAGAAGAGCCGCGATAACTTAGGGCCTAAGCAGTCGCTTTAAACTACATTTATACGCGAGTAACCCAGGTTCGATCCCGCTGGCATCAATGAAATTGTTTGTTATAAAATTAAAGTGCTGATTAAATGTGATTGGCAAAGGGAAACATCGCGAGGCAATCTGCAAATCAGAAATTAAAAATAATATTGTTGAAGACATGTTAAGTCCGCCAGCCGCATTTAGGCAGCGTGGCGGACATTTCCTTAAACTCTCACAGAAATGAGAAGAGCCCTGTGCCCAGCAGAGGGACGCAGTGCCTTAACTTAACTTTTACTTAACATGGTCTATGTGTGAAAGGTTTACTACATTTTGTAATTATTTGTATGTCATGAACTGTATACGAAGTTATAAAACTGATTGCTAATGCCAAATACATGCTAATGTAAGCATAGTCCAGTTAGAGGATATCTTTCATACATACTTAGTTTAGTCTACTTACTATTTTATTTACCTTAGGCTTACTTAAAGTTCCTTAAACGTGAAAATCTTCCTAAGACTAAAAGTTATACGTCTACAGAAAAGATCCGACAAGAAATTCGTTTTCCAACTAAAAAAAACTATAGGTCTAGGAACTGACAACCGATTGGCAAATTATCCAGTAGCAGCCTCATACCGGTAAGCGAAGTGTAGCCCCCCCCCCCTCCCTACCCAGTATTGACCTTGGGTTGGGCTGTAGTAATTATAAAATAACAATAAAATTGTAATGCAATTGCGTAGAACCGGAAACGCATTAATGTCAATGTTCCTGTAATAAAAACTGAAAAATGGGTGCATGGCCTCTGTGTTTTTAATTTCATAAAATTCGCTTAGCCGTTTATGTGTCATGGAGTAACAAATATCCAAACATCTTCACAAACATTCACATTTACCCATATATCAATCGAATACAGCCTATGAAAAGTCCAAGACTAAAAATAGGCATCCTCATATAGATTTCCATAGGATATTTTGCTGTGTTGTCACGCTTGAAAGGCCGGTTTTTATTATTTTGAATGGTTTTATAAAGCAAATTCTTTTGGCAATCTCCTGTACCATTTCCCACTGCAGCTTTTTGATCGCAATGATCTAGTGGTTTGTACTACGAGTGGACTACAAAGCCTGATGGTTGCGTTTCGATGCCCACACAGTACAAAAATTAGTGCACGTGAACACGTTTGTTTCTATTGTTGGAGGTCTTTTCAATGTGTAACTAGCGAACGCCAGTAGCTTCGCCCTCACGGTCTACTATTTTTCTAATCCGCGGGAACAAGTGTACTTCCACTTCCAGTTGAGTTATTGAGCATTATATTCAGAGCGTTTGTAAGATACTGCTGGTATTGCTTCATCTATATGATTAATTTCTAGTGATACGACATGTTTTGACTAACTTTATTATGGTCAGTGCTAATAAAACAATGTTTTTTTTTTGCGCTAGCTCCTATTATATGCACAAGTACAATTATCTTTACACAATTTCTTCTATAATTTCTATCTCTACAATTTCTTCTATTTATGGCCAGGTATTCCAACATGTAAGAATCAAATTAAAAAGTGTATGTAGCTGAGCTTATGCTAATGTTTAATTATTGTTTTATTCTCATAGCGAGTGCACGTTGATAACAACTTTCGTCAAATATCTATATTGGTGAGTTTAATCGTTTTACTATTCAGAAATTCAGGCGCGATTAACTTTTATTTGTTTTTATATTTTATTTTGACTTCATACTTGTTTTCTTAATTGCAGATCATGGTCAACACTAAGGAAAACATTGATTCTAATCCTATCACTAATCCGTATTACTATCAAGATTTGGATAAATTTGTACTAAATTATTACAACCAAGAGGTGCTTTTCATGATTTAACACCAAATAAAGTAGCTATAAATGAATAGCGTAAATCGAAATCAAAGAAATGTTCCAGGAAGAGAAACCGTTTTCAAGAATCTTCATCATCATCATACATTATCCGCCAAGATAAAGATAAACGAGGTCGTCATCGTCTAATTAAAATCAACATTTAAGAACTTAATGAGCAAAAATAAAATATCATCAACGATCTTATTGCAAATATAAGTTTTAATATATCGTGGATTTAATGTATGATGAAGTGTTAGATGCTACAAATTGTCTTATATAAGTAGTAGGTGAAAAATTATGTGAGAACTAGTAATTTAAGTAATGTAGCTTGTAAAATATAATAAAAGTTATTATACATTGAATTTTAATGTTGTTTTATTATGTATCGTCATTATTTAATTGTGTAGAGCGAAAAAAAAAGGAAAAGACATTTATTGTTCCAACGAATGTATTTATTAAAACTAAATATAAGGTTATAAACATGATAATACATGTAACTTAAGCTATACATTTATCTCTTACTTACTTATACAGTACATAGTAGTAGCATTACATAGTTTTACATTCAAATTTATTAAAATACAGTTTTACAGTGTCCCCATGGTAACGTATTGCAGCCATCTGCCATAATTTGTCTTTTGTCATCATCTCTATTAATTACAAGTTTATCAACCTTTTTAGTAAATATTTGATGATTCTTTGATCTAATTATACACATAATCTTTCTAAAGTTTACATTAGACCATAATATCTTTCTTTTTTAATTTTTATACAGCGGTCCAGTCACATTGTTTTTTTATCTAAACCATAAATATTAACACTCAAATAATTTAATATCATTAAAACTTGGAGGAAATGTCATTTTATGTTATTAAAACTTCTGAGTAATGAGGGTATGAATTCACTCTATTAGGATTACTTGTAGTTGGATACAAATGAGCTACAATACTCCATAGAAAGCAGTGCTTATCATTGTTTTTTTTTTAAATTTAAGCATGATTTTGTTTTGTGTATTTTTTCGGGTAATGGTGTATAAGAACCAAATCTTAACGGATTATATTTTACAATATTTAGTTCTAAGTGTCTTATGGACTCAATAGTCCAACCTGATTCGCAAAGCTCGAATTCCGAACACTTGTTCGTAATTTTTTCTGCAAAACCATTGTAAACAGACAATAGATCGGTGTTTTGGTATATAATTTCATATTTAGTATTAAAAGATTTAATAGATGATTCATTGGTAAAGTATATATAAGAAACAGTTCAAAATTAATTTTTATTTTAATTAGTTGAAGAGATGTGTGCGAAATGTCATGTAAGAAAATTTCAGGTGAAATAGTTAATTTTTCAGGACTAATGATTCATTGTTCTTTGGTAAAGTATATATAATAAACAGTTCAAAATTAATTTTAATGTTGTATGTTTCTTCAACATTTGTTTAATTAGTTGAAGAGATGTGTGCGAAATGTCATGTAAGAAAATTTCAGGTGAAATAGTTAATTTTTCAGGACTAATT
This sequence comes from Parnassius orleans, assembly GCA_029286625.1. NCBI lineage: Eukaryota > Metazoa > Arthropoda > Insecta > Lepidoptera > Papilionidae > Parnassius > Parnassius orleans. The sequence goes on along the minus strand of JAGSMP010000701.1, from coordinate 86,630 downwards.
TTGTAAGTGACAATTCTATTCTTAAAGCACATGCTATTATACTTACATTGTCAAACTCGGTTTGTAGTAAGCAGTTAGACTTGTGAATATAGGACTTTTGGTGAGAGGAATAATGTTTGACATGTACGCCGCAGGGCTTGCAGAAAACATTTTTATATTACGAGTATGAAACATAGATCAGTTCATTCTTATAAATATAGTATTAGTTATTAGATTTAGAATTTTAATTTATAGTTTTATTTCAATTTTCGTTTCATCTGAAATCAACAACACTTTATTAAAAGTATTAAGCCAGGTACTAATTATTTTAAAAATAAATGATTAAATACTCATTATTAATAAATTATTAAATACTCACTAAAATAGAGTTTTAAATAGAGATTAAATAAGGGCTTGCAGATTTTTTTAAATAATTATTATGATATAAATATAGATCAGTTTATTATAATAAATTATAGAATTTGGTTTTCAGATTTAGAATTTAATTTTTATATTTTTTATTTCGATTTTCGATTTTATCTGAAAGCAACAACACGTTATTAAAAGGATTAAAGCAGGTACTAAATATTTCTAAAAATGAATAAATACTCATAATATATATCGACGGGGAAGTGCTAACAACTCCTAACTTACGAGTACAAAAACCAAATTTTACAGGAGGCGAAAAAAACCTTTTTTATTTTTCCCAGAAGTTTAAGAAAAAATTGTAAATGGAAATTTTATAGTTAAATGGACCCGTTTATAAGGTAATAATTAAAATTTGTTTGGAATAAGTATTTAGCGAGATAATGTAAGATAGGAGGTTTCACTAGCTGGTGTGGCTGAAAATTTGAAGGTAGGCGTAATTTCCATACTTCAAAAAAGTAACAGAAATCATTGAAAATTATTATTTCTCGTTGAAGTTTTCAATCATATTCGGCGATAATATAACAAAGGAATCTAAAAATTGCGAAAAATTGACCAAATATTCAAAATAGGCAATTTTTTTGAAGATAGGAGTTGTTGCCTTTCTATATACCATATCGGTTAAGATAGGTATATATGAAGGTATTTTCAAAATGAAACACTGGTATGATTCTGAGAAATCAATGTTTATTCATTGCAATTTTTATATATAGGGTTTAAAATTATAATCCTTTAAACCCTTATGTCATGACACCCGCAGCGGATTGACAGCGCATGCACGCCCGTGTACGCTGCCACCCCGTGTGTCCATTTCTTAATTAAATACGCCTTGTCTTTAATCCATGTTGTTCAAAGATAAAACGCTGTTTTTATCTTTGAACAACATAGATTAAAAACAAGGGCGTAATGTTACGTTTTCAAATATTATTGAAACATCCTACAAAATATGACAAAGATAATGTCATTTTGTAGGATGAAATCAACGAGAACAAAATTGAATGCTTTAGGTCAACATTCTAAATTGAGAAAGCGGCATAAAAATAAAAAAATATCAAAGAAAATACAGTATAGCTTACATTATATAATGTATTTAGAATTCCATGATCTTATGATATGAAGTACAGGATACACATTGTAGAACCATGCTGCAGCTATATTATGGTCGCAGCACGAATGGATCGGCTCGGTCAGAGACCACGCTGTCACAGAGCAACAGCGTAAAACAGCAGCTTAAGGCTGCTGTATGATGAGTTTTTATAGGAGAGGGGCAACGAGCATGCGACCACCTGATGGTGATCACCGCCGCCCATGAACAACTGCAACACCAGGGAACCAGGGAATTGCAGATGCGTTGCCGGCCTTTAAAGGAGTAGGCTCTTTTCTTGAAGGTCCCTAAGTCGTATCGGTCCGGAAAAATCGCTGGTGGTAAACTATTCTACAAGTAAGTTGTGCGAAGAAGAAAACTTCTAAATCGCACAATGGTGAACCGCCAATCATCCTGATGGTGTGGATGGTATCGGAAACCTGCCGCGATGTGCGTTCGTGAAAGGAGTCAATCGTTTTGGGCCCACTAGAAATTTTCGCGACCCTTAATGGTATTATATACAAAAAGATACCAATTTATTATTAAATAGCATAAAGATTTTATAAAAACCTAAACGGAATTATGAAATCTGAAAAAGAGTTGTTTTGATATTTGTGTTCTTGTTATTGGTTCAGATAATGTAATATTAAAAAAATTGTAGTAGAGATGTCCCAACTCGGCAGAAACTCGACTCGAGTTAACTTGAAATTCACGTAACTCGAATAGTACTGAGTTACGCAACTCGAATTAGCGGAACGAAGTTGTCAGTTTGTTACAAATTATTTTTATGTTTGTTCCTCCATCCAAGATAATTATTATTACTTAACTTAATAGGTAGTTATATTTTATTGGTTTGCGTATAGACAATTTTCATAAAATAATATCACTCTAACTTTATGACGTAGCGTATAGTTAATGTTATTAATAATTTAACTATCACGTATTATACTTAATCAGCTTGTTGATATTACATAATATATCAATAAATTGTTCGAATTAGTAAGTCGAGTTCATCACTAAATTGTAGACAGACACTGAATTGACCGTAAGATAAAGATGCGACTGGAGTAGAATTTTGTGACTCGAGTCATTCGGGTTTTATCATGTCACTGTAGTTGTACTCGAGTTTTTGAGTTATGCGAATTAACTATTTACAGTCCCTGCATCGATTGAAGTTTATCACTCGAGTTGATAATAGCGATTACCTTAGTTAAAGCATTTTTAAATAATAATAATAATAATACTGTTTGATAATTAAATTACTAGTTTAAGTTTTTTTTTGTTATAGTTTTAATACAATATAAAGTGGAATTTCTATATTAATATACTTTTTAAATAGGCACCTTTATTAAATAAGTAATATGTGACAATATGAAATAAAATACAAATATTTATTATTTATTTATTTGTAGTATTTCCATGTTTTTATTTACTACAGACATGTGTAGCATTTCAAAATCTATAAACTGTTTTCGCATATCTTAAAAATCGCTACCATTTTTCAAAATAAGCCACACTGACGATTTTGTTATATTGTTTCATTGTTATCATTCATACTTTAAACAAACAAGTATATTTAAATCACCTTTATGTTATGCACTACTTATACGAAGTTAAAAAAATAACAATGATAGCACAATCACGATATTATAAATCAAACTAAGTTCAAATTTGACTACAACATGCCAGATGCAAGTTTCATGCCCGCGGCGCCTTATACTATGTGAATTAGTTGATTAGATGATAGAATTAATGAATTAGTGAACTGACATCTATCTAGCGCTCTCCGAATCCACACGGTGCGTCGAATTGACTCGGTAACTCGAGTGCAAGCGGACTGAGTAAAATTTATTTTCACTCTAGTACCGAGTTACACAGATTCACCTGATTGAATCGAGTGAAAACAGAGGTCGAGTTGCATCACTACTTTAAGAATAAAGTCTGTTGTTAATTATTATATACTTTAAAAAATTTTAGTAGCAAACTAGCAAAATTAATTAATAGCGAAAACTTTATACGTGTTTGTTTACAAGAAAATAAAATAAATATCGTCTCATCGATGCACAAGTGTTTAACATATAATGGATAATATCTATTTTTCCTTTTTATTTTTGTGGTCGCATGGTAAAATTGCCAATGACATTCGAAATTGAAAAATGGAAACTAATGAGTTTAGTTAATTAATATAAGAGTATGTATCACAGAACACAATTACTCTCTAAGGTATGTATGTAATACAAGAGTTTACTTTTACACCTAGAATTTTGGAAAATCTAAATAAGATCTATAATTTATGATGAATTACCTAAAAAATGACAAACACAGGTCTTAGAACCTTATTAGTATGTTAAAAGTGACAAAGTATTAAAGTTTTATGTTATTAGTAAAATCTAAATTAAATAATAGATAGAATAAATACATAAATGAAGTTTTTCTGTATGTTATAAGAAAATTAAAATCTATTGGTCGAGGGATTTAAAGATTTCTCTATTTGATGAAACCCATCGGCAAGAGCGATTCATTTAATTGCATTTAGGTATAAATACCATGTATTCAGCAAGTTGCTCCTTAAACTTGATACAACCAAATGGCATCAAACATAGATCCTGAATTTATGCCAGCCATAGTAGAGACAGTATAGATAGTATATATATTTACGTGTAAATAAGCACTATTACTTGTACTAGAAGGAATATACAGTTTGCACAAATATTGCAACTTAGTTGCTTATTTTTACTTGTGTAATGGTTATATCCTTGTTGATCAGATGCTCAATATCCTTAGAGTGATGTGTTGTTAACTCTGCAGTAAGAAATATTGTTTTGTCATCTACTATCAGATAATTAATATAAAATAATATCCTTTTCCCTTACATGAAACTAGCGGAAATAAGAAATCAGACAACTTTACATAGTCAAATATTGTTGATGTAAATCCATAACTATTATTTGTGTATTTGATCATATGGAGTTGATTAATGGTGTATATTTTATAATATTTTTATTTATTTAATATACAGCAGAGACAACAAAATATTGACAGAAATATGGAAATGTAGTTTATTGACATTGAAGTAAAGTATATATAATGATTTTTATATTTACGAACACTACACATTGAATTAAACTACTTTACGGATTATATCGCGTTTAATTAACTTATTTTATTAATTCCCGACGTTTCGGGTGCTTTACAGCACCCATGGTCACGGGGACTGAGGCGATTGACGTCCCAATGTCAAAGTTAATAATAGGAGTACCTTCAGCTTTTAATTATTAATTTTGGTCCGATCTACGCAGAATGAACTAACTGTGTCTTGAAGTCTTGCAGTGGTGTGCTTGGGTTTAGTTTTAATTTTATTAATTACAGGATCCCAAGCAGGTATTAACCTCCCTCTCTATTGAAATTAGGATGTTTTTAATTTCAATAGCCTCATATCATCCTTGGCAGGAATCGATGTTCTTTCGCGAGAATCTGTGGTTTATCAAATCTAGTAATGTAATGAGGGCCGTCTAGGATATGATCGACAGACTTCGGAACGTTAATTGCTTCATCAGCTATGTGTTCTTTTACATGGTTTTAATAGTCTTTTGTTTGCCTATATGAGAGACCACATTCACAATCAAGCTTGCCTCCTGCATCTTGTGAGGATATTGCACTTGACGGATGGTAAGAACTGACTAATCTTCTTCGGCGGCTTGAAGAATGTTCTTGCAAACTCGCTTCAAGATGTAGCCAATCTTGTCTGTGACACCTCTGACATATGGTAGTACAGCAGGCACACGCTCGACTATGGCCGGCTTGCTCAGTCACTGTGACGTAGGCGCGGGACCCGAAGCTTGTTGTCGTGCAGAACTGCTTGACGTGCTGAAGCTCGGCGGCCAGGTGTTTGCTGTCACAAATCCTCGTGCTCTGTAACAAAGATTTGCCACGGTAGCCAACTGTGAAGGATGATGGTGGGATTCACTATTTAAATATCTGTTTGTATGGGTCTTTTTCTATACGGTGTGACCTATGGTGTTGTTGGATTTCAGATGACTAATACATCTAGGAAAGCTAAAAAATTATTTGCCTCTAACTCCATATAAATTGAATTTTAGAGTTTATGGAATTAAGATGTTCTAAAATGCAGTTACTTTGTCTGATGGTAAAATTGTGTATCGTCTACATACCGCTTGTAGAACCTTGGAGTTACTGGTGCAGTAAGCAGGGCTTTCTCCTCAAAGTCCTCCATGAAAATATCGGCGACAATGGAGATACCGGTGAGCCCATTGCAACACCATCTACCTTGTAAAACTCTTCCTTCCACAATAGATAGCCAGATGTAAGGCAATGTCTAAGCAGTACTGCATATTCTGCTGGCATGTTGTTTTCCTCTAGTTTCCTAGTTACAATTGAGATGCAGTCTTCAACAGGTAGGCATATGTAAATAGAGACTGAACATCAAAACTGACCATAGTTTCATTGTCAGTAGATATAGGTCTTTATCTCACTAACAAAATGGTATGAATCCTTAGTGTGTGCTCTTGTGTGTCCTCTGAGTGGTGATAGTGTTTTTGCTAAGAGTTGAGCCAATCTGTAAGTTGGCGAATCGTCTGACTCACTATTGGACGTATTAGGCGTTCGGTTTGTGTATTTTGGTAACCCATACAACTTCGGTGGTTTGGCACACGCAGTATTATCGATTGACGTCTAGATTCAATTTTTCAGGAGTATTTCTTAATTAGATCGCTAGTTGTTTTAAGCGTATTAGTTGTAGGGTCTGTTTTGACCTTTACGTACGTACTTTCATCCGATAAAAGTTGTTGTATTTTAGAATTGTAATCCGACGTATCCATTATAACTGTAGCATTACTCTTTATCTGCGCGGAGAATCGTTAAATCTGGTCTGTTGCGTAAGTTTTTCAATGCATTATTTCATCCTTCGGAAGATTTAATTGGCACTGAGCTTCGACGTAACAAAGACGAGATGTCTTGACGTATGGCCTCTAAATCTTCCTTACCAATATTATTTTTATACAGACAGTCCTCAACACTACAGATAATGTTTTCCGGGATTTTTTGGTGTTATTATGAAATTCATACCTTTGGCCAAAACTTTTATTGTCGCGTCGTCCAGAGATTGTTTTGATAGGTTATAGACCGCGCGTTGTTTATTACTCGCGTCTGTTGTCAATGGTTGTGTAACAAAAATCCTAACAACACCATAGGTCACACCGTGTATAAAAAGACCCATACAAACAGATATTTAAATGGTCCCACCATCATCCTTCACAGTTGGCTACCGTGGGCAAATTTTGTTACAGAGCACGAGGGATCTGTGACAGCAAACACTTGGCCGCTGAGCTTCAGCACGTCACAGGTTCTGCACGACAACAAGCTTCGGTCCCGCGCTACGTCACAGTGACCGAGTGAAGCTGGCCATAGTCGAGCGTGTGCCTGCTGTACACTACTATATGTCAGAGGTGTCACAGACAAGATTGGCTACATCTTGAAGCGAGCTTCTATAAGAACATTCTGCCGCCGAAGAAGATTAGTCAGTTCTCTACCATCCGTCAAGTGCAACAACCTCTACAAGATGCAGGAGGTACAAGCTTGATTGTGAATGTGGTCTCTCATATATAGGGCAAACAAAAGATCTATTAAAACCTGTAAAGAACACATAGCTGACGTGAAGCACTAAACGTTCCGGGAAGTCTGCAGTTTGTGATCATATCCTAGACGGCCCCACATTACATTAGATTTGATAAACCACAGATTCTCGCGAAAGAACATCGATTCCTGCCAAGGATGATACGAGGCTATTGAAATTAAAACATCCCACTTCAATAGAGAGGAGGTGGAATACCACCTGCTTGGGATCCTGTAATTAATAAAATTAAAACTAAACCCAAGCACACCACTGCAAGACTTCAAGACACAGTTAATTCATTCTGCGTAGATCGGACCAAAATATATTAAAAGCTGAAGGTACCTGTATTAACTTTGACATTGGGACGTCAATCATCTCAGTCCTCTGTGACCATGGGTGTTGTAAAGCACCCGAAACGTCGGGAATTAATAAAATAAGTTAATTAAACGCGATATAATCCGTAAAAGTAGTTTAACTCAATGTGTAGTGTTCGCGTAAATATAAGAAATCATTATAAACCAGTACGGACTGGAAATAGCAAATAAAATACGCTGACTAGAAGATCTCAAGACCAAGCGCGCAAGATACGTAACATCATTAAATTTCTTGAAGAGATGCAGAGACCATAATCTCATTCCTACGTGTGTCAAGATATCTACTAAAAAGACATTCGAGGAAGCGCTAAGATCTTAAATCAGGCAAGCAAAAGTTGTTAATAACGGTGATTCAGCAAAACGTACCGATCTATGTTTCATAAACAAAACCAAAGACAAATCGTCCAGTGATCTAAAGACAATTTTATCGACATTTGATTATAAGAATTGCATGGAAACTTTAGATAAACGGGAATCAACTAAATACAATGAATGCAAAATAAACATATAGATAAATACAAAAACTAACAACTAAATCAAATGTCCAACACCAACGTCAATAAGAACGGAACACAACCATTGACAACAGACGCGAGTAATAAACAACGCGCGGTCTATAACCTGTCAAAAATCTCTGGACGACGCGACAATAAAAGTTTTGCTAAAGGTATAAATTTCACAATAACACCGCGAAAATCCCGTATGAAAACATTATCTGTAGTGTTGAGGACTGTCTGTATAAAATAATATTGGTAAGGAAGATTTAGAGGCCATACGTCAAGACATCTCGTCTTTGTTACGCTCGAAGCTCAGTGCCGAAATTAAATCTTCCGAAGGATGAAATTAATGCATTGAAAACTTACGCAACAGACCAGATTTAACGATTCTCCGCGCAGATAAAGGTAATGCTACGGTTATAATGGATACGTCGGATTACAATTCTAAAATACAACAACTTTTATCGGATGAAAGTACGTACGTAAAGGTCAAAACAGACCCTACAACTAATACGCTTAAAACAACTAGCGATCTAATTAAGAAATTCCGAAAAATTGAATCTAGACGTCAATTGATAATACCTGTGCCAAACCACCGAAGTTGTATGGGTTACCAAAATACACAAACCGAACGCTCCATTACGTCCAATAGTGAGTCAGATCGATTCGCCAACTTACAGATTGGCTCAACTCTTAGCAAAAACACTATCACCACCAGAGGACACACAAGAGCACACACTAAGGATTCATACCATTTTGTTAGTGAGATAAAGACCATGCTTACTGACAATGAAACTATGGTCAGTTTTGATGTTCAGTCTCTATTTACATGCCTACTGTTGAAGACTGCATCTCAATTGTAACTAGGAAACTAGAGGAAACAACATGCCAGCAGAATATGCAGTACTGCTTAGACATTGCCTTACATCTGGCTATCTATTGTGGAAGGAAGAGTTTTACGCAAGTAGATGGTGTTGCAATGGCTCACCGGTATCTCCCATTGTCGCCGATATTTTCATGGAGGACTTGAGGAGAAAGCCCTGCTTACTGCACCAGTAACTCCAAGGTTCTACAAGCGGTATGTAGACGATACTTTCACAATTTTACCATCAGACAAAGTAACTGCATTTTAGAACATCTTATTCCATAAACTCTAAAATTCAATTTACGGAGTTAGAGGCAACAATTTTTAGCTTTCCTAGATGTATTAGTCATTCGAAATCCTAACAACACCATAGGTCACACGTGTATAGAAAAAGACCCATACAAACAGATATTTAAATAGTGAATCCCACCATCATCCTTCACAGTTGGCTACTGTGGCAAATCTTGTTACAGAGAGCACGAGGGATTTGACAGCAAACACCTGGCCGCCGAGCTTCAGCACGTCAAGCAGGTTCTGCACGACAACAAGCTTCGGGTCCCGCGCCTACGTCACAGTGACCGAGTGAAGCTGGCCATAGTCGAGCGTGCCTGCTGTACCACCATATGTCAGAGGTGTCACAGACAAGATTACTACATCTGAAGCGAGCTTCTATAAGAACATTCTTCGCCGCCGAAGAAGATTAGTCAGTTCTTACCATCCGTCAAGTGCAATATCCTCTACAAGATGCAGGAGTGTACAAGCTTGATTGTGAATGTGGTCTTCATATATAGGGCAAACAAAAGATCTATTAAAACCCGCGTAAAAGAACACATAGCTGACGTGAAGCACCAACGTCCGGGAAGTCTGCAGTTTGTGATCATATCCTAGACGGCCCCTCCATTACATTAGATTTGATAAACCACAGATTCTCGCGAAAGAACATCGATTCCTGCCAGGATGATACGTGAGGCTATTGAAATAAAAACATCCTAATTTCAATAGAGGAGGCTACATTCACCACCTGCTTGGGATCCTGTAATAAAATTAAACTAAACCCAAGCACACCACTGCAAGACTTCAAGACACAGTTAGTTCATTCTGCGTAGATCGGACCAAATTAATAATTAAAAAGCTGAAGGTACCTGTATTAACTTTGACATTGGGATGTCAATCACCTCAGTCCTCAGACTGGGTGCTGTAAAGCACCCGAAACGTCGGGAATTAATAAAATAAGTTAATTAAACGCGATATAATCCGTAAAAGTAGTTTAATTCAATATAGTATATATATATAGTCTTATACAATATTCTAATGTTTTTCAGGTGGATCGCTTAGAATAATGTGTATGTCTTATAGGCTGAAATCTTGCAAAGCTAGCAGAGTAGGAGACAAAAGTATATGGATATTGAATACAACAGTCTTATATCATATCTCACAACATTGATAATATCCTTCTGATACATGTTATTATCGAGTATTTTGAAAATATCTTTTGAAATGATAATGACTGACAATAATAAATACAATTAAATTATACATGTGTTTTGTTATCCTTACATAAACCAGTTTAAAACATCTTATTTCATATTTATCAGTGTGTAACAATATGATAAACATGATATTACCTAGTCATTTTGGCTTTAATGGTGTTTGGGGGTGATAACTTGTTCAATCTCTAGACTTGAACGCGTCCAACAGTGACGTGTCACTATCGTCACGAACTGGCCGGTCCCGGCCATTACGCTTTGAGATACCCGGCAACAAGTTTTAAATTTAATTATTGTAATTAAATAGCAAATTAAATGTACTACAATTTATCGCGGAGTTTCATTGAAAATCTCAAGAAATAGAAGACCAGCGTAATCATATGGTGACTGACGATTTATGCGAGGAAAAGTTCCAGCATATCGAAGATTTCAAGTTAAACAATATACCGAACTAAGACGAACCCAACTCAAGGAATTGCCAGCCACCAGCTGCAGCCATTGTTCCGAGGGAAGTTCTTTATTTTTCCTTTCTATTAATTAATCCTACCTGTTTCAATTTGCGTAGTCTTTAACGTGGACAACGCCTTTGGTTAAATATCTACCGCCATCTTTAAAATATAAAACACTCAAATGATTACTGGTTAATAATTGAATTACATTTTATGTTAATTTAACGAATATTCTATTACATATAACGCCAATTTAAGTATAAATAAGCATTCTTAATAAAACAATATCAATAATAGTTTCATGTCATTACGCATACATTGCGATTCTAGTTAACTAGTGTTCATAATCTTAAAACAGTAGAAGTAACCTGAATATTTATTTCATTTTTTAAGTTTGCAATTAAAGAAAACATATTGCATTCCAAATACAGTGGTACCTACAATCTATATATTCATTTTCCAAGGCCCCAATTTAAAAAGATTTAAAGAAATTGTAGACATTATTAAAAATAGTTGCCGAACATTCCAGACGTATTCCGGTAAGGAAGATTTGCTGTTGCAACAAGAACAATATCAATCGCCGCAATCATCGGCTGCAAAACCGGTTTATTAACTCGTCGTCATTGAACGTAAAGTATTCACTATTTATTGTTAACATTGCACATTTAGCGCGAACTAAATTTCCTGTTTATTTACTAGTTGCGTTATTTACACCGTCAAAATGAGTGAATTAAAAGAACTTATTAAACAAAGGTCATATTAGAGCTCGACTTACACTATTTGAAAATATTTAACACCGTTAATGCATTGCAAAGAAACTAATATATTGAAATACATGAGCTCAACCTTCGACTTAATAAATTACGTGAACTTTCAACATTTGAGGAAGTTCAGTCAAAGGTTGAGATGTTGATGAAGACACAACCAAACAAATAGAAGAACGCGAGACAACAGAAAATTTATTTTTATTTAATTGCTCAAGCTCAATCCTTGTTAGAGTTTTCGAAAATTCAAATAAGGTTGAATCTTCATGCAACCAAACATGTAAGTTATAGCAATTTAAAGTTACCATCTTAAAAATCCCACCTTTTGACGGCGCTCCAAATAAGTGGCTTTCCTTTAGGGATACGTATTTATCTTTAATTCACAATAATGAAAATATTGAAGACATTAGTAAATTTCATTACCTTAAATCATATTTGAGGGAAATGCTTTTCTGTCATTAATTCTGTTACTGTGTTCTAAAATTATGCAACCGCTTGGCAACTACTTTGCGAACGGTATGATAATTAGCGTTTATTGATAAATGAGCACATAAGGGCTATTTTCAATCGAACCGTTACATAAAGAGACTGAGGCTGGCATTCGTAATTTAATTGATACGATATCGAAAAATCTGAGTGCTTTAAATTCTTTAGGTGAACCCACTGACAAATGGGATACAATTATTATTTATATGGCCTCGACAAGGTTAGACTAGGAAATGCGAGGAATCGAAGCAATATAATTTCACCTAGCTTAGAAGAATTCTATTCATTTTTCGTCAACGCGCAATGGTTTTGGAAACCATGAATGCTAGTAGGTCATGCAAAAATGAAAGACGTTACAGTGTAACAAAACTAATTCATTTGTTTCTTCTTCTACCCAGTCCTCCTCTGACAAGCGGTGTGCAATCTGTAACCAGGTCATAAATTACATGAGTGTTTAAAATTTAAATCTTTACCTGTTGAAGAGCGTATTTCTAAGGTTTCCCATTTAAATTATGTAGCAACTGCTTTGGCGGCCATCAGGCATTTCAGTGCAGGCTGAGTGGCTGTAGAATTTGCAAGAAAAACACAACACTTATTACATAAACAACATTCCTCACAACTTATACGCATGCAACAACTTATATCACAACAAAGCAAAACTACACCACAACAAAATCTACAAGAACTGACAACATCTACTAATAATAATAATTTTACAAAACAAGTGAAGCAAACTTACCTAATATTACAGTTGACCAAATGTACCCAGCCCCTCTCTTGTTTCTATGTCTGTCTCCACAAATCAAGCCCTTCTTCTACTGCGTTGGTAAAGGTGACAAACAATAACAAGTTTTTATGCTGAGGGCTTTACTAGATTGTGGCAGCCAGTCATCTTTTATTAGTGAAGGGGCTCAAAAGAAAATGGGTTTTTACAAAATAAAGGAATGTTACAAATGTGTGTCAGGTATAGGTAATACTGTTTTAAATATTACTGAACATTGCTCAATACAGATACATTCACTATATAATTCATTTAACATATCAGTTAAATGCTATATTCTTCCTAAAATTACTGATCGTCTCCCTCATGCCACAATTCGTTATCAAGAATTAGGTATTCCAAATAATGTACAACTTGCAGATCCAAAGTTTTACCAACCTTCCGATATTGATTTACTATTGGGTGCTGACACATTTTGGGCGCTGATTGGAACAGATAGAATAAATTTAGCCTCAAAGGCAATTTTTCTAGAAACACAATTAGGTGGATAGTGGCTGGTTCCCTGAGAAGGTTATTTTAAAGGCAACAATTCAAAAATACAATGTAATTTTTCGCAGGAGGTTCGTAAACAATTATCAAGGTTCTGGGAACTTGAAGAAGTTCCTAATGTTACGTACAATAAGGACAATTATTGCGAAACATTATTTAATACAACTACTTACGAAAGACGACGGTAGATTTTGTACAACTTCCACTAAAAGATTCTGTAGAAATTTTAGGTGATTCATACAACAGAAAAAGGTTTTACAACTTGAGAAAAATTAAACAGGATAAATTCAAACAAGAATATCAACATTTTATTAAAGAATATGAGCGTTTAGGTCACATGACCAATGTTTCTAAGCCCACATTCGGTTGTTACCTTCCACATCATGCTGTGATTAAAGAAAATAGTGAGACTACGAAGCCGTGTAGTTTTTGATGCTTCTGCAAAACGTCCACCGGAATATCACTTAACGATATACAACATATTGGCCCTCAGTGCAGGACGATTTATTTTCAATTTTGTTGAGATATCGGCAACATAAATACGTTGTTACAGCAGAGATGAAAAAAATATACCCAAATCATGGTGGATCCTAATCAGCGAAATTTGCAAATGATTTTATGGCGTGACGAACCATCACAGCAAATTAAAATATATCAATTAAATACAGTGACGTATGGAATGGCATCGGCGCCATTTCTGAGTACACGTTGTCTATTGCAACTTTCAAAAGAATGCAAAGATAATAAAATAGCACAATTAATAAAATCAGACTTTTATGTTGATGACTTTCTTTCTGGCGCTGAAATTGAAAGTGAATTACAAAATATAAATCAGTCACTACAGTTCTCAGTAAAGCCTGCTTTCCTTTAAGAAAATGGCGAACTAATGCAAATATTGACCTTCAAGATGAATCAAATACATCGTTGCCACAAAATTTAGACTTGACTTCACAACCAGCGTTTTAGGTCTGAAATGGGATTCAAGTAAGGACATTCTTCGATTTCCAGTTAACCTACAGTTAGATCAAAATATAACCAAAAGAATGATTTTGACCAATTCGGCTAAATTATTCGACCCACTAGGTTTGCTTAGTCTTTGTACCATCATACCTAAAATAATTCTACAAAATTATGGTTGACCAAACTTGATTGGGATGATTCGGTGATAATGTATTAAAGGCAAAATGGAAAGTTTTATAAATAATTTAAACACCGTATCGTTCATTGAAATACCCAGATGCGTCCTCATTAATAAACCCGTAGTGATAGACTTACATACATTCTCGGATGCTTCACAAGTGGCATATGCTTATGCAGTCTATCAGATCAGTTGATGGTTCAGGTAATATTTTGGTCAGATTACTTTGTGCGAAAACTAAAGTTGCTCCAGTTATACCAACGAAAATACCTCGATTGGAACTGTGTGGTGCCTTGCTTTCGGCGCGATTAAGTGTAAAGTATGAAAAGCTCTTCGTTGCAAAATTTATTCGGTCTATCATTGGACTGGTTCAACAGTAGTTATAAGTTGGCTGTCCTCTCAACCATGCGATTTGAAACCGTCCCTTTCAAACCCGTTGTTGAAATAAGAGAACTCACTAGTTCGGACGTTTGGAGGCACGTTCTGGAGATAAAAAACCCAGCAGATCTAGCCTCACGGCTTAAATCCTAAATTAATTAATTCTGCCACGCTTTAGTGGCACGGGCCGTTGTTTTTAACCGAAAGCTCATGTAATTGGCTCAAAAATATAAATATTAAAAATATTGTTGATTTACCTGAAAGGAAAGCTTATAATAAATTACTACAATCTACAACTACACTATACTCTACAACTACACTACAATCTACAACTACACTACAATCTATGTGTTCATCAAATACTACTTTAGCTGTTAGCCAGTCAATGATAGTAAACGTTGAAAGATTTTCAAGGTTCACAACATTACAAAGATCTTTAGCTTACGTTCTACGTTTTATTCATAATCTAAAACATAAACGTCACAAATTCACTGGTCCCTTAACAACCAAGAAATTAGAGTCATCTTTAGAAATATTAATAAAACAACATCAGAACGAATGCTTCGCAGATGAAATTAAGGTTTTAAAGTCTAAGGGAAACTTACCATCTAAGTCCCGCTTATTGGCATTAAGTCCATTTATCGATGCACGTGAAATACTTCGCGTTGGCGGCCGTACTCAAAACTCCAATGAAGCATACGAAAGAAAATACCCAATTTTATTAGAAACGAAAAACGCCTTTTGTAAATTACTATTTGTTCATTATCATAAAAAACTTTTACATTGTGGACCGCAACTCTTACTGACCGATATAAGAAACAAATTTTGGCCTTTAAGAGGTAGAGTATTAGCAAGATCCACTGTCAACAATTGCCAACTATGTAAAAAGAATAAAGCAAAAGTGTTTTAATCTTATAATGGGTAATTTGCCCATGACTAGAGTTACTCCAAATCGTCCTTTTCACGTAAGCGGTGTGGACTTTGCCGGGCCTTTATTACTGACCGTAAAGGTCGCGGTTGCAAAATAACAAAAGGTTTTTATGTTTATTTATTTGTTTTCACAAAAGCCTTACATCTCGAAGTAGCAAGGATCTAATCTACCGATATTTTTATATTATATTTAAGACGTTTTATATCCCGAAGAGGAAAGCCTCTTAAATTATATTGTGATAATGGTAAAATTTTGTCGGTGCAAATAATGAAATTACCAATTTTTTAAAAATTCACAGTGAAAGCATATCTGGTTTTGCAGCCGATGAAGGGCATAATTTAAATTTTCCTGTATTCTCCGCATTTTGGCGGGCTTTGGGAGGCAGATGTCAAGTCTGCAAAGTGCCAGGCAATTAGAATATTAGGCGATAAACATCTTACGATTGAGGAGTTGTTTATTTGCGCAAATTGAATCAATCCTTAATTCAAGGCCATTAACCCCTCTATCTTCAGACCCCAATGACGTTAATCCTTTAACACCAATGCACTTCTTGATCGGTAGGCCACTTACGTCACTAACATCGGAAAATTTACTAGACATTAATTTAAATAGACTCGATAGATACCGATGCCTTGAAAAGCTGCGTCAACACTTCTGGGAACGCTTAGGAAAGGAATACTTGCGAATTGCAACAAAGGTACAAATGGCAGGTTAATCCACAAGGATTTAAGGAAGGATTTGGCAATTATAAAGGAGGCTAATGTACCACCTTTGAAATGGCGTATGGCACGAATACATAAAATAACATCCTGGTTCTGATGGAATTGTACGAGTTGCAGATGCTCTACACGAAAAATGGCATTGTGCGCCGTGCTGTCCACAACCTGTGTCCCTTGACGAGTTCATCCACTAGAAGCACCTCAAAATCCTGAAGACTTTGAGGGGAGGATGTTCAATCTCTAGACTTGAACGCGTCCAACAGTGACGTCACTATCGTCACGAACGCCGGTCCCGGCCATTACGCTTTGAGCTCCTGTACCCGGCAACAAGTTTTAAATTTAATTATAATTAAATAACAAATTAAATGTACTACAATTTATCGCGGAGTTTCATTGAAAATCTCAAGAAATAGAAGACCAGGGTAATCATAACTAATCAGTTAATATATTTTAAAACAAAGTTTGCACACTGCACCTTTACTAATCAACCAAAACATATTAAAACAAAGTCTTTACACTGCACCTGTCTGTCTGTCTGTTCCACTATTAGATTACACTATAGACTGCTGGAAATAATTACAACAATATATGCAGTGGCATTTACTTTGTGTTTTATCCTTATACAACCAGTTCAAAACAGCTTTACTATATAGCATTTAAAGGTAATATTATAAATAGACATTATCCGTTATTCATCTTGGCTTTATCTCTATATCATATTTATTTCATTACTGTAATGGTGTGTGTGATGTATGATCACTAATCAATTAATACCTGTATAGTCTCCACACCACGTTTGTTTGTCTGTGCACTGTTTTGCCGGAACTGCTAAAAGATTTTCCATCTATCTTAAAATATCTATAATTGCTGAATGTACCTACAACTTTGTTTAATACTATTAATTATTAAGCTATCCTATTCTATATACACTATTATAACTCCTAATATCGGTGAAAACTACTAGAAAATCGCTTTTAGTTTGTTTTAAGGTTATTGCGATATTCATATTTTAATTTTAAAATCTGAATTCCCGTTAGATGCGATAAAACTAATATTAATTTTGTAATTTATAGATTATAAGGAATAAATCAACATACATTTCATTGAGGTTCACTAAAATTCGTGGTGGCCCATTCTCCATACAAAAAGAAACTGTCTCCTTTGGCGGCTGGGATTAATCGAACAATTCCTCAGAGCACTCCCCGTGGTAAATACGAAAGAAAATGCAAGGGATGCAACATCTCTTCGCAGCGCCAATGAATCGAGCCGATCGAAAAGGACTTGATCTTCGACGATTCGAGTCGCTCTGCGCTGGATGCGGTCAAGTGGAAGGAGCTGGCACTGGGGCCCATCCCAGAGATGGGAACAGTATTCCATGTGAGGCCGACCTGCGCTTGTAAAGTTGCAGGCGTTGTGCCGGTATGAAATACTGTCCCGCTCTGCTGAGCAAGCTTTTTGGAGGCCAATTTGGCTTTCTCTTCCAAGTGACCACGAAACTGCACGTCACTCGATATGTCGACGCCGAGGATTCCGACACTGGCTGAGGCAACAAAGGGAGTGCCTTGAAACTGAGGAGATACGACAAAGGGGTTCTTTTTAGCGGTAAACTTGTGTCTTCTGAGGAATAAACTGGACTAGATTTAGTCGCCCTCAATCCGAGACTTTGTTCAGCAAAGACTTGACTTCAGACACAAGGTTGTTCCAGTACTTGGCGACGTTTTCCCGAGAAATAATGGCACGGCCGGTGTTTAGAGCATCAGCAGTGCTGTCATCCGCATAGCAATGAATGTTATCGGTTTGCAACATATCATTGATATGCAGAAGAATCAGCGGACAGCCGGAGAAAATTTTTACTATATAGCATATGGCATGAAGATAGGAGATATAAGCTCAAATTTTTATTTGAAATGATGTGACAGATGTTTGATGTAAGTTAGAATATATTTCCAACAAAATTAATCAGGTTGTGATGGACCTTAATATAGGAGATATTTCTTCGCTGCCCAGCTACCTCACTTTTGTGAATTTCAACTTAATTCATATAACAGTAGACGCGCAATTCATTCTCTATCGAACTGCATTCACAAGTCGTTTTCGAAAAAAAATGTAAGTTAGGAGTTTTAGCACTTCCCGTCGATATATATGGGTCAAAATATATGGTCGATGTAGTAACAAAATTGGGATCCATTACAAATATATCTTTATTAAAAATGAATACTTTTGTAAATTTTTTTTTATAAATATCTATTTTTAATCTTAACCTGAATTTTATACTATTCGTAAATACATACTTATCTTATTAATTAATATCATAAACTTTAAAGTTTGGATGTTTAGATGTTTTCGGATGTTCGTTACTCCATCATGATAGAACGGCTGAACCGATATGGATGAAATTTCGCATAAAGATAGAATATAGTCTGAAAAACACATTTGCTATTTTTTATCCCAGAATTAATATTATGAATATGAAAGTTTGAATGCTAAGATGCTTTTTAATATTTTTTAACTTAATCACGCAAAAATAGCTGAACGGATATGGATGAGATTTCGCATAGATATAGAAATAGTCTGAAACAACACATAGGCTACTTTTATCATGGAAATAATAATATTATAAATGTGTAAGTCTGGATGTGTAGGTGTTTGTTATTCAATTGCGTCAGAACGGCTAAACGGATATGGATGAAACTTGGTATAGAGAGCTAGAATATAGTCTGGAATAACATGGGCTACTTTTATCCCGGAAATAACATTATAAATGTGAAAGTTTGGAAATTTGTATGTTTGTTACTCAATCACGCTAGAACAGCTGAACGGATATGGATGATTTTTATCCGCAAAAGAACGGTTCCCGTGGGATAGAAAATAGTAGACCGCGCGGGCGAAGCCACTAGTGTTCGCTAGTTACACATAGAAAAAGCCTCCAACAATACAAACAAACGTGTTCATGCGCACTAATTTTGTACTGTGTGGGAATCGATCACAACCATCAGGGTTTGTATTCCGCTCGTAGTACAAACCACTAGATCATTGGTCACAACACCATTGGTTAAATAAATTGGTATAATATAGAAACTTGCTAGCATGTAGGCAATAATTTGGTTAGACTAAAATTTTGGACCTCTGCTGGAGAGAATTGGGGCCTTCAGCGGCACGTAGCTCGAATGAAGCGAGAGAGAGTGAATGCATTTGAACTAAAGCTGGTGGTTAAGATAATCTTCAGTAGCTCTTTCAAGTTTAAATTATTAACGCGATTGAAATAACGTTAGTTCGTTGAACCCTATCAACCAATACGGTCAAGTTAACAAACCTGTTATGAAATTTCTCAAACAAAACGAATCACTTAAATTAGAATGTATCTTTCCTGCACCAAAAATGAGGTTAAACGTCATGAAAACTTATTGCCAAACACTACACGTAGTATTTCTGCGGTCCATCGAATTGCGGAAAAACTAACTTAGTTATCAGTTTATTGTTACACCAGAATGAAATACGTTTCCGCAACCTTTATGTATATTCAAAGTCTTTATATCAACCTAAATACTTAGTTTTAGAAAAAGTACTGCAGATGGTAGCAGGCACATCTTATTACAAGTATAATCATAATAGTGAAATTTTGAGTCCACATGAAGCTTCAACTAACTTAATTATAATATTTGATGGTATAGCTTGTGAATATCAGAACAACATACGCGATTATTTCGCCATGGGTCGACATAAGAACATTGACTGTTTTATATTAATCAAACGTATACTAAGATAATAAGCAACTAGTAGAGATAACGCTAACCTGATCATTTTTTTAAACAACATGATTGTTACGTTAACTTTACATTTCGCAATATAAACTACTTTTATTGCACATAAAACATTTTTTTCTTTATTTGTATCAACATAGTTTTAAAGTAAATATTATTAACACTAATGAAACTAATTTTACGGATTGTAACGCGTTAATTTGACTTTGTAATTCCCGACGTTTTGGGTGCTCATCATCTCATCATCCTCTGACCGGGGATCTGAGGTCTTTGACGTCCCGATGTCATAGTTGCCGAGCTACCTTCAGCTTTTAATATTCATTTTTGTTTTGATCTACGCAGAATGAGCTTACAGTATCTTGAAGTCTAGCAGTGGTATACTTGGGATTGGATTTAATTTCATTAATTATAGAATCCCAAGCATACAGCACCATCCATCTTCTCTATTGAAATTAGAATGTTTTTAATTTCAATAGTGTCAATGAATGTTTAATGAAAGCTCGTTTCAAGATGTAGCCAACCTTGTCTGTGACTCCTCTGACATAGGGTGCAGCAGGCACATGCTCGACTGTGGCCGGCTTCACTCGGTCACTGTGACGTAGGCGGGACTCGAAGCTTGTTGTCTTGCAGTACTTGCTCGACGCTGAAGCTCGGTGGCCAGATTTTCTGTCACAGATCCCTCGTGCTCTCTGAAACAAAGATTTTCCCACAGCTAACTGTGATGGATGATGGTGCGATTCATCATTTAAATATCGGTGGTATGAGTCTTTTCCTATACACAGTGTGACTAATAGTGTTATCAGGATTTCGGATGACTAAAACATCTAGGAAAGCTAAAGAATTGTTTGCCTCTAACTCCATTGTGAATTGTATTTTAGAGCTTATGGAATTAAGGTGTTTAAAAATACAGTTACTTTGTCACATGGTAAAATTGTGAAAGTATCGTCAGGTACCGCTTTTAGATTCTTGGATTTAAAGGAGCAGTAAGAACGGCTTTCTCCAGTCCTCCATGAATATGGGCCACTACGGGAGACAGGTGAGCCCATCGCCACACCGTCTACTTGCTTGTAGAACTCCTCCTTCCACAATAGATAGCCAGATGTGAGGCAGTGTTTGAGTAATACTGCATATTCTGTGGGCATGTTGTTATATTCTAGCTTCCTAGTTACAATTGAGATGCAGTCTTCAATAGGTAAGCATGTAAATAGTGACTGGACATCAAAACTGACCATAGTTTCATTGTCAGCAAGATGTGGGTCTTTATCTCACTAACAAAATGGTATGAATCATTTGTATGTGCTCTGATATGTCCTCTTAGTGGTGACAGTATTTTTGCCAAGTGTTGAACCAACTTATAAGTTCGTGAATCGATCTGGCTCACTATGGGACATAGTGGAGCGTTTGGTTTGTGTATTTTCGGTAACCCATATAACGTCGGTGGTTTGGCACATGATGGTATTGTCGAATTCACGTCGAGATCTAAACATACTTTTCGTAATATAAATATACAGAACTATACAGAAATTGATAGTAGTAAATTTTTCTAAATTGCTAAATTACTTTTTGATATTATTCTGAATTGTTTTCATTTCAGTTTTAAGTTCATGAACACATTTATCCACATATTCTTTATTTACAGCCTCGTCGTTTTTTTCAGGAGATTGCAGTCCTTTTAGTCTTTTTGATTTCAAATTAAAGTCACCTGTGTCTGTTCTTACTAAAGTATCACTAAGATTATTAGTGCATTCAGATAGTCGTAAACGCTTATGAACGTGATGACCTAATTTGTCTATATTCATTGCCGTCTTGTTAGCTTCTGTAATGAAATGGTACTGGGTAATCCTCCTGTAGGCAGCTTTATATATTTAATGTCTTTATTGATAGCTTCACGCATTTCTTCGATTATTGCATAAATTTCATTATAAACCCCAGTGTTTATCAGCTGCCCACGATCCGAATTTTGATCATTCCACTAACTCGTTTGGATCGTTCCAAAACCAAATCAGTATCTTTTGCTTCTTTTAAAATATCAACCTTCTCCCTTTGGAAGACTTTCTATATTACATTTATGATTTCGAGTACTTAAACAATGGTTTGATCACTCTCATATATTTGAATTCTTTGTTACTGTTAATCGGTTTGGATGGATCACAACTACGTTTGTGTGCATTAGTATCCAAAAGTAACAATTTATAATTTTGCATTCTTCCTCTGTTACAATATCTAAATTTTAGGTTTAAACTATAACTCTTTTAAGCCTGGAGGTTTTTCAAACTATGATTTCCAATTTGTAAGATGCGACCATCGTCATAGACGCGAGTTGTGCCAAGCATTTGTTTGCCACGCTCATGTCTGACACCATAAGGTACATCTTTTAGTACTTCAGATGATGTAGACCATGATAAAGAATGATTTGCAATACTTGGTGTTGATTGAAGTGATTTAAACGAAATTTCATTCGCACCATTATCATCCACAGGAAGCGAATGAGTGAGGGTTGTGTTAGATGTTGTATTAAAATCGTTATGTGAGTTTTCTTCATTATTAACAGGATCTATAAACACATCACTTGAAGAAATCCATGAATCACTTTCGCTGTACTTTGTTTTTTTAAAAGGTGAGTTTGCTTTGTATCTTCATTTAAATGTTTCTTTTCTTCAGTTTTTCTGGTAAGCATATTAAGCGAATCAACGATAAGTTTAAATATTATTTCCAAAACCAGATTGTTTGTACTTTTTGCATCTTTTATCATTTTTACCTTTCTTTTTACATCTGTAGCAGATTTCACAATTTGTTTCTTGAGGTTTCGTTCCACTGTAAAGGACTGTACTCTGTTTGACTACTCAAATGAAACTGATTGCTTTGTGACATAGCAGCTATTTAAACGTTTAGTTTACTAGTATGAATGTATCAAACTTCATTCTGTAACAGACTTAATTTCGTTCACAATCTTTATTTATAACAACATAATTGAAAGGTTTACTCCACACAGTTGAGAACATTTCGAGTGTTAAAATTAATAGGTTTAGATAAAAAAATAATGTGACTAGACCGCTGTATAAAACTCAAAAAAGAAAGATATTATGGTCTAATGAAAACTTTAGAAAGAGTATGTGAACATTTAGATCAAAGAATCATCAAATATTTACTAAAAAGTTAATAAACTTGTACTTAGTAGAGATGATGACAAAAAGACAAATTATAGCAGATGGCTACAATAAGTTACCATGGGGACACTGTAAAACTGTATTTTAATAAATTTGAATGTAAAACTGTAATGCTACTACTAATGTACGGTATAAGTAAGTAAGATAAATTTATAGCAGTTACATGTATTATCATGTTTATAACATTATATTTAGTTTTAATAAATACATTCGTTGGAACAATAAATGTCTTTTTCTTTTTTTCGCTCTACACAATTAAATAATGATGATACATAATGAAACAGCAATAAAATTCAATGTATAATAACTTTTATTATATTTTACAAGCTACATTACTCAAATTACTAGTTCTCACATAATTTTTCACCTATTTTTTTTATAAGACAATTTGTAGCATCTAACACTTCATCATACATTGAATCTACGACATATTGAACACTTATATTTGCAATAAGATCGTTGATGACATTTTATTTTTGCTCATTAAGTTCGTAAATGTTGATTTTAATTAGACGATGACGACCTCATTTATCATTTATCTTTATGATGATGATGACGATTCTTGAAAACGGTTTCTCTTCCTGGAATATTTCTTTGATTTCGATTGCCGCTCTTCATTTATAGCTATTTTATTTGGTAGTAAATCATGAAGCCGCTCCTCTTGGTTGTAATAATTTTATACAAATTTATCCACATCCTAAGTATTAGTGATAGGATAAGAATAAATGTTTTCTTCAGTGTTGAACATGATCTGCAATTAACAAAACAAGTATAAAGTCAAAATAAAAAAAAAAAATAAATAAAAGTTAATCGCGCCTGAATTTCTGAATAGTAAAATGATTAAACTCACAAATATATATATTTGAAGAACGTAATCAACGTGCACTCGCTATGAGAATAAAACAATAATGAAACATTAGCATAAGCTTAGCTACACTTTTTAATTTGAATCTCACATGTTGGAATACCTGGCCATAAATAGAAGAAATTGTAAGGTGTTATATTAACAAGATAGATTTTGCTAATAAGGTAAAGATAATTGCTCGTGCATGTATATATGAGCTAGCGCTATACTAGGTATAATCATCCAAAAAAACATTGTTTTATTAGCACTGACCATAATGAAGTTAGTCAAAAAGTCGTATCACTAGAAATTAATCATATAGATGCATCGACGATCGACGACTCCGTGTCGCAGTGGCAGCAATGAGTTGTTGCGCTGGGGCTGCGGGTTCAGATCACACGGAACAAGTATTTGTATGGCCACAAATAATTGTTCCGGGTCTGGATGTTGTCCTCGTGTAATTTATGTTTGTAAACTGCCTCCACGATACAGGAGAAAATCCTAGTGTGGGGTAACGTTTTTATAATTAAAAATATATAGATGCATCAATACCAGCAGTATCTTACAAACGCTCTGAATATAATGCTCAATAACTCAACTGGAAGTGGAAGTACACTTGTTCCATGAGTTGAAAAATAGTAGACCGTGAGGGCGAAGTACTGGTGTTCGCTAGTTACACATTGAAAAGACCTCCAACAATACAAACAAACGTGTTCATGTGCACTAATTTTTGTACTGTGTGGGCATCGAACCGCAACCATCAGGCTTTGTAGTCCACTCGTAGTACAAACCACTAGATCATTGCGATCAACACCATTGGTAAAATAAATTGATATAATATAGAAATTTGCGAGCATGTAGGCACTAATTTGGTTAGACTAAAAATTTGTCCTCTACTGGAGAGAATTGGGGCCTCAAGCGAAGCGAGAGCAAGTGACGTAGAATCCTTAATTCTATCCTACTAATAACCTTTACAATGATCGTAGTTAGCTGTCAAATTTTCACTTTTAATAAAGTTTAAAGGGTAGAATAAAATTATCGCATTTAATTTGCTTATGACATTTTAATTGTACCCCATTATGAAAAGGTTAAATTAGGGTTTTTTGTTAATTATACCTATTTTTACGTGTAATTGTTGTCTTTATCTGTGTCTGTGTATTCAAATAGCCAGATAAAATGGATACTACACCGACGGAAGCTGCCCAAGTTGTAGCTTTACTTGAGGCTGGACACAGACAACGTGAAGTGGCACGCAGACTGAGTCTGAGTCGTTCAAAGGTACAGTGGATATACCACAGGTATCTGGTGACTGGACGACCTGGTGAAAGATTTTCCCAATCTTGCATTCGAGAAATGTAAGTTTTGGCGTTTGTTCTTGTATGGTGTGGGGACGAATTTCTCTAGACGGAAAACGGAACTTGTCTTCGTCTACGCCGTAAGGATGGAAGTAGTAGACGTGAATTAACAGCTGACCGATACATGACATTCTCAAAGACCACGTAATGCCGTATGCTGGTTTATCGGAGAAAATTTCTTGTTTATGCATGACAATGCGAGACCTCATACCACTCGGATCGTTAAGGAGTACTTGTCGGCGATCAGGATTGAACAAATGGTGCGGACAGCACGAAGCCCGGATTTGAAACCGATCGAACACCTATGTGACGAGCTAAAACGGAGAGTCCGAGCCAAGGTTCCCGATGTTATCCTGAACTTAAAGTCGCTGTGCTTGAATGTGGAAGAACATACTACAATATGTAATCGTAACGCTGATCAGATCGATGACTAAAAAATACAATAATGAATCAGGGTACGTGGGGTAATACCTGTTATTAAGGATATTTTTTTGCAATAATTTTGTTTTTATTGTTTTCTGGATTTTTCACCCTACTAAATATAGTTATTATATTTGTAGGTTGAAAAGCTAACAATATAACAATAAGGTTATTATTCAATAATTTGCCCTCATTGTAAAGGTTTACTAAGGTTTACGTTTTATATTACCAAAACATAAACTATTAGATGTAAAAAAAAGAGTGGCTCGATTTATTTGCTCCCAAGTATCATTTTAAACATGTGTGTAGTGGCAGCGAAATAGAGTCCTCGACTTGGAGTAGTTCGAGGACTCTATTTCGCTTCTCATCATCATCAGTATCATTCCATGAGTGTCTCAAAAGCTGCAGTGGAAATGGTACAGGAGATTGCAAAAGAATTTGCATTATAAAACCATTCAAAATATTAAAACCGGCTTTTCAAGCGTGACATAGCAAAATATCCTATGTGAAATCTATATGAAGGAGGCCAATTTTAGTCTTGGACTTTTCATAGGCTTTATTGGATTGATATATGGGTAAATGTGAATGTTTGTGAAGATGTTTGGATATTTGTTACTCCATGACACATAAACGGAAAACAAAGTGATTGTTTGATTTTCAATAAAATATAAAATAAAAACTTCTTCATCTTTTAATTTAAACTATCTTTGTGTTCGAGGAGAAGAAAAAATAGTTTCAGACCAGCAACGATTAGTATTATTAAAGTAACTGGTTTTTTGTACCATTGCATTTTAACCATGAAATTGAACCTCTACTGAAGAGAATTGGGGCCTTCAGCGGGACGTAGCTCAGGCAGAAACGAGCAAATGACGCACTAAACTGGTCCTTTGATAAATAACCTTTTAGGCTTTATATGGTTCGAATCGATGTGTTCCATAATACTAAAATAATAACCAGAATGCGTGAAAAAGAAGTGGCTCGATTTATTTGCTCTCAAGTGTATGTTTTATTAATTATGTTAGCTGATTACAAGTATTAAATAATAGCCTGCAAAAAAGATAAAGTATGTCTTCAATAAACTTCAAATATAAATACGCAAATTCAGCACCCGTTTTTAAGAGAACCAATACAAAAGTCTGTAATCCTATATTATCTGCGTTCGGAAATAAATGGACCCTATTTCTTAAAACTCATCGGAACCGCAATCTTTATGAAGGAAAAGTCATTTGAAAAGATAAATCTCTGATTTTCAGAATCAAACAAGCAAACCTCAAAA
Source organism: Parnassius orleans (assembly GCA_029286625.1). Taxonomy (NCBI): domain Eukaryota; kingdom Metazoa; phylum Arthropoda; class Insecta; order Lepidoptera; family Papilionidae; genus Parnassius; species Parnassius orleans. The sequence continues at coordinate 59,328 of JAGSMP010000701.1, read as the reverse complement.
TTGCTTCTCTTAAAATAAAATTCGATGAATTACCAAAGCCATCTGGCAATATTTGATATATGAGAGAGAGAGATAGAGAGAGTACTCATAACTAAAATACTCTTTGACGCTATGTGATAGAGCCATGCTGCAGTTATATTATGGTAGTAGCACGAATAAGTCGGCTCGACCGGAAAGGACCACGCCCTCACAGAATACCAGCGTAAAATAGCATCAATGCTGCCGTTTATTTTTATGGTGAGTGTAGAGAACCGGAGTTCTTTTTAACTGGATTTGAGGCGTTTTGATTATCGTATGAATAGAAACTTCCAGTCAATTGACAGATTAACAAATATTATGATTTCTTATATTTACGCGAACACTACATTGAATAAAACTATTTTTACGGATTTTATCCGTTTAATTTACTATTTTAGTATTTGACGTCCCAATGTCATTGTTAGCCGGGCTAAGTATGATATTGAGACGTCAAACACCTCAATCCTCCGTGACCATGGGTGCTGTAAAGCACCTAAACGTCGGGTATTTGAAAGGTGAAAAGATTTTTAAAAGGATGTGAAAAAATAAAATGGGTACAAGATCTTTATGATGATGAAAATAATATTATCATAGATATAAATTGCTTAGGAGCTCCCAATTTAAATACTCTTTGTGAACTTTATTGTAAAGATACTTTACTGTATAACTGTTTTACTGATAAGAAAATCTTTGCGTTAAAAATGTTTTATGTTTTAAGAAACGGTGTTTTGAAAACAAAGTGATTGTTTGAGTTTCAATAAAATATAAAATAAAAACTTCTTCATCTTTTAATTTAAACTATCTTTGTGTTCGAGGAGAAGAAAAAAAATAGTTTCAGACCAGCAAGTATTAGCATTATTAAAGTAACTGGTTTTTTTTTTTTGTACCACATTGCATTTTAACCATGAAATTGAACCTCTACTGGAGAGAATTGGGGCCTTCAGCGGGACGTAGCTCGAGCGAAACGAGAGCAAGTGACGCAGAAGCCCCAATTCTATCCTTTGTTATTAAATAACCTTTTAGGCTTTATATGGTTCGAATCGATGTGTTCCATAATACTAAAATAATAACCAGAATGCGTGAAAAAGAAGTGGCTCGATTTATTTGCTCATCATGTGTATGTTTCATAAATTATGTTAGCTGATTACAAGTATTAAATAATAGCCTGCAAAAAGATAAAGTATGTCTTCAATAAACTTCAAATATAAATACGCAAATTCAGCACCCGTTTTAAGAGAACCAATACAAAGTCTGTAATCCTATATTATCTGCGTTCGGAAATAAATGGACCCTATTTCTTAAAACTCATCGGAACCGCAATCTTTATGAAGGAAAAGTCATTTGCAAAGATAAAATCTCTGATTTTCAGATCAAACAAGAAAACCTCAAAATTGCTTCTCTTAAAATAAAATTCGATGAATTACCAAAGCCATCTGGCAATATTTGATATATGAGAGAGAGAGATAGAGAGAGTACTCATAACTAAAATACTCTTTGACGCTATGTGATAGAGCCATGCTGCAGTTATATTATGGTAGTAGCACGAATAAGTCGGCTCGACCGGGGAAGGACCACGCCCTCACAGAATACCAGCGTAAAATAGCAGTCAATGCTGCCGTTTATTTTTTATGGTGAGTGTAGAGAACCGGAGTTCTTTTTAACTGGATTTAAGGCGTTTTAATTATCGTATGAATAGAAACTTCCAGTCAATTGACAGATTAACAAATATTATGATTTCTTATATTTACGCGAACACTACATTGAATAAAACTATTTTTACGGTTTTATCCGTTTAATTTACTATTTTAGTATTTGACGTCCCAATGTCATTGTTAGCCGGGCTAAGTATGATATTGAGACGTCAAACACCTCAATCCTCCGTGACCATGGGTGCTCTAAAGCACCTAAACGTCAGGTATTTGAAAGGTGAAAAGATTTTTAAAAGGATGTGAAAAAATAAAATGGGTACAAGATCTTTATGATGAAAATAATATTATCATAGATATAAATTGCTTAGGAGCTCCCAATTTAAATACTCTTTGTGAACTTTATTGTAAGATACTTTACTGTATAACTGTTTTACTCATAAGAAAATCTTTGCGTAAAATGTTTTATGTATTAAGGAACGGTGTTTTGAAAACAAAGTGATTGTTTGATTTTCAATAAAATATAAAATAAAAACTTCTTCATCTTTTAATTTAAACTATCTTTGTGTTCGAGAAAGAAAAATAGTTTCAGACCAGCAACGATTAGTATTATTAAAGTAACTGGTTTTTGTACCACATTGCATTTTAACCATGAAATTGAACCTCTCACTGATGAGGTGGGGCCTTCAGCGGGACGTAGCTCGAGAGCGAAACGAGAGCAAATGACAAAGCCAATTCTATCCTTCCTGTATTAAATAACCTTTTGGGCTTTATATGGTTCGAATCGATGTGTTCCATAATACAAAATAATAACCAGAATGCGTGAAAAAGAAGTGGCTCGATTTATTTGCTCATCATGTGTATGTTTCATAAATTATGTTAGCTGATTACAAGTATTAAATAATAGCCTGCAAAAAGATAAAGTATGTCTTCAATAAACTTCAAATATAAATACGCAAATTCAGCACCCGTTTTCAAAGAAACCAATACAAAAGTCTGTAATCCTATATTATCTGCGTTCGAAATAAATGGACCCTATTTCTTAAAACTCATCGGAACCGCAATCTTTATGAAGGAAAAGTCATTTGCAAAGATAAAATCTCTGATTTTCCAGATCAAACAAGAAAACCTCAAAATTGCTTCTCTAAAATAAAATTCGATGAATTACCAAAGCCATCTGGCAATATTTGATATATGAGAGAGATAGAGTACTCATAACTAAAATACTCTTTGACGCTATGTGATGAGCCATGCTGCAGTTATGTTATGGTAGTAGCACGAATAAGTCGGCTCGACCGGGGAAGGACCACGCCCTCACAGAATACCAGCGTAAAATAGCAGTCAATGCTGCCGTTTATTTTTTATGGTGAGTGTAGAGAACCGGAGTTATTTTTAACTGGATTTAAGGCGTTTTAATTATCGTATGAATAGAAACTTCCAGTCAATTGACAGATTAACAAATATTATGATTTCTTATATTTACGCGAACACTACACATTGAATAAAACTATTTTTACGGATTTTATCCGTTTAATTTACTATTTTAGTAGTTGACGTCCCAATGTCATAGTTAGCCGGGGTAACTATGATATTGAGACGTCAAGCACCTCAATCATCCCCGTGACCATGGGTGCTGTAAAGCACCCTAAACGTCAGGTATTTGAAAGGTGAAAAGATTTTTAAAAGGATGTGAAAAAATAAAATGGGTACAAGATCTTTATGATGAAAATAATATTATCATAGATATAAATTGCTAGGAGCTCCCAATTTAAATACTCTTTGTGAACTTTATTGTAAAATACTACTGTATAACTGTTTTACTCATAAGAAAATCTTTGCGTTAAAATGTTTTATGTATTAAGGAACGGTGTTTTGAAAACAAAGTGATTGTTTGATTTTCAATAAAATATAAAATAAAAACTTCTTCATCTTTTAATTTAAACTATCTTTGTGTTCGAGAGAAGAAAAAAATAGTTTCAGACCAGCAACGATTAGTATTATTAAAGTAACTGGTTTTTGTACCACATTGCATTTTAACCATGAAATTGAACCTCTACTGATGAGGTGGGGCCTTCAGCGGGACGTAGCTCGAGCAGAAACGAGCAAATGACATGAAGCCCCAATTCTATCCTTTGATATAAATAACCTTTTGAAACTTTATATGGTTCAATCGATGTGTTCCATAATACTAAAATAATAGAGAATAGTGAAAAAAGTGTTCGATTTATTTGCTCATCATGTGTATTTTCATAAATTATGTTAGCTGATTACAAGTATTAAATAATAGCCTGCAAAAAGATAAAGTATGTCTTCAATAAACTTCAAATATAAATACGCAAATTCAGCACCCGTTTTCAAGAGAACCAATACAAAAGTCTGTAATCTATATTATCTGCGTTCGAAATAAATGGACCCTATTTCTTAAAACTCATCGGAACCACCAATCTTTATGAAGGAAAAGTCATTTGAAAAGATAAAATCTCTGATTTTCGAATCAAACAAAAACCTCAAAATTGCTTCTCTTAAAATAAAATTCGATGAATTACCAAACCATCTAGCAATATTTGATATATGAGAGAGAGAGAGAGAGAGAGAGTATAACTAAAATACTCTTTGACTACTATGTTGTACAACTTCATAATTATTATCACTTGTGTAGCTGCTATTATCAGCTACTATGTTTGCTAACTATTATTCACTATGTTCTATATTCAGCTACTTCTTGGTGTTCACGATGCGTATGTAAACAGATCAATATAAAGTGTTTTAATTTTATTTGTGAACAATAGATGTCGCTAATAGTAGAATTACCACGCGATATGGTTCGGTGCTTATTAATTGCATAAGGTCTGTTGGGTGCTTTATAAAAGTGAACGATATTGGAAGAAAGTAATACACATACCTAATCAAGATATCTGTTGGTTTTATTTAAAAGTACCAATAGGTAATGATTTATTATATTTACGCGAACACTACATTTAAATAAAACTCATTTTACGGATTTTATCGCGTATATTAACTTATTTTATATTCCGACGTTTCAGTACTTCACAGCACCCATGGTCACGGGGAACTGAGGTATTAACGTCCCAATGTCATAGTTAACCACGGTTACCTCCAGATTAAAAATTATTAATTTTTGTTCCGATCTATCAGTATGAACTTACAGTATCTTGAAGTCTTGCAGTTGTATGCTTGGGTTGGGATTTAATTTTATTAATTATAGGATCCCAAGCAGATGGTAACACCAGCCGTCTTCTCTATTGAAATTAGGATGTTTTTTGATTTTATTTTAGATAAAGTAACTGCATTTTAGACCATCTTAACTCCATAAATTTTAAAATTCAGTTTACAATGGAGTTAGGGCAAACAACTCTTTAGCTTTTCTAGATGTGTTAGAATTCGGAATCCTGATAACACCTTGAGCCACACTGTGTATAGAAAAAGACCCATACAGATAGATATTTAAACGGTGACTCTCATCACCATCCTTCACATTAGCTACCGTGGGTAAATCTTTGTTTCAGAGGCACGAGGGATCTGTGACAGTAAACACCTGGCCGCCGAGCTCCAACACGTCAAGCAAGTTTGCACGACAATAAGCTTCGGGTCCCGCGCCTACGTCACAGTGAACGAGTGAAGCTGGCCACAGTCGAGCAAGTGCCTGCCACTGCCATATGTCAGAGGTGTCACTGACAAGATTGGCTACATCCTGAAGCGTGCTTCTATTAAAACATATTTCAAGCCGCCGAAGAAGATTAGTCAGTTTTACCATCAGTTAATGTAATGTCCCTCTGCAAGATGCAGGAGTGTACAAGCTTGATTGTGAATGTGGTCTCTCTTATATAGGACAAACTAAAGATCAATAAAACCCGCGTCAAAGAACACATAGCTGATATGAAGAATCGACGCTCCGGAAGTCTGCAGTCTGTGAACACGTATAGGATCGCCCCCGTCACTACGTCTGATTTGATAGACCACAAATCCTCGCTAAAGAACACTGATTTCTTCCAAGGATGATTCACAAGGCTATTGAAATAAAAAAACATCCTAATTTTAATAGAGAAGATGTCTGGGTGATTACCATCTGCCTGGGACCATATAATTATAAAATTAAATCAGAAACCAAGCATACAACTGCAAGACGTCAAGATACTATAAGCTCATCCATAGATTCAACCAAAAATTAATAATTTTAAACTGAAGGAAGCCATAGTTAACTATGACATTGGGACGTCGAACACCTCAGTCCCCCCATGACCATAGGTGCTGTAAAGTACTTCAAATGTTGGAAATGTAAAATAAGTTAACATATGCGATAAAATCCGTAAAATGAGTTTTATTTAAATACCAATAGGTATTTAGCCCGCAACGTACGACCATATTCATGGTCCATCGTAAGCCGGAAGGAACTGTCAAAGACAGATTTTGTAATCGGTGATTCGGATTGGAATCACAACACCGCACCCAGAAGTAGTGGATCGCTACTTATAAGGTGTGGTGGTTCTGGCTCATAGAAGTCGGTGAAGCAGTCGTCACGGTGGGCGGAAGTTGTTCACTGACAGACGCGAGCAGTGTTCCAGTGAAATCGTCAGAGAGGTGCGCGGGGAGGCGGAAAGGTGAAGTTGCAGTGAGTGAAGTGATTAAGTGTTGTTTACTTTGGAAGCAAGTGAGTGGGACAACCAATCGTGAGTACAATTTGGTAATTTAAACCTTATGCAATTGAAAAACAGTTCATTTAGTAGTAATAGTAGATTAAAAATACGAGTAGACAACAATTTGAATCTTAGATACTTTAGTAAAATAACTTGTAAAATTTAGTTAGTAGTTTAGACTTAGAGTAATTTTAAGAAATTTGGTTCATACGGAAATCCATGCCGATTTCATTTCAAGTCAAAACACTTGTAAAATTTTAATAAATTTATTCAGGACTTAGAAAATTTTGTGATCTTATAACGACATTTTAATTTTCAAAGTTTATTATATGGACTTGTTATTTTTAAGTTTATTTTGCCTTAACATAACTTGATTTCATATAGTTTTCAACATTAAAATATTTATTTTATTTTAAAACTTTATAGCATTTTAAGAAAATGCAGGCTTTTTATAGTACAACAAGATGTTGAAGTTTGAATAAAATGCTAAAATGAATTATAGTAAATCACCTAAAGATCGTATTAATCAACAGTATATTGAAATTAGATTAGGAATATTAGAAGAATTATGGTCGAAGTTTTTACAACTAATGATTGCTTAATAAAAGGTACAAAGATATTGAATATGATGATTTATATGATAACGTTGAAGAGTGTTATGTAGAATATAAATGTAAATTAACAACTGATTTAGCTAAATATAAAGTTGAGAAAAATGATCAAAATAGTTCTAAAAATAATGAAGCTGAGTCAAAAGGCTCGTTGGTTAAGTTACCAAAAATTACTATTAACCCGTTTTCGGGAAAGTATACTGAGTGGCCCACAACTGAGGATTTATTCACATCTTTAGTGCATAATAATACATCCTTTGATGATGTACATAAACTTAAGTATTTAAAGGGTTTTTTAACAGGTGAAGCCGAGCAATTAGTCAGGCATATACCTATTACTGAATTAAACTACAGTCAGTGTTGGGCATTATTACAAAAAAGGTATGATAACAAAAAATACCTAACAAATTGTACTTTAAAACGTTTATTTAACCAAAGGCGTATGAATGTAGAATCTGCCAATGGGTTAAAGGACCTATTGGACACAACGTCTGATTGTTTAAATGCGTTGAGAAATCTCAACATTAATGTGGCCACCTGGGATATTATTATTATATACATACTTACAGATAAATTAGATCTTGAAACCCGTAAGCAGTGGCAGTTAAATATATCAGTGACAGTTCCAGAGAATTACCTACCTATGTACTATTTTGAATTTTATAGAGGGTCGATTTAGGGCTTTGGAATGTTTGACAATAAAAAACCCACCTTTCAACTCAATCGCTCATCACGCTCAACATTCACACTCATTTCGCAAAGGAGAATATAATAAAATACATGAATTTGTTTTAAATAATAATTTATGTCTAAATTGTTTAGGACGTAATCACTCTGCAAAATATTGTAGGACCGAGGGTTTCTTGTCGTATTTGTAAAAAGCGGCATCACTCACTTCTTCACCTAAATTTACACCAGTCGTACACAGTGGGCAAACAGACAAAGCCGTTACTAAAAATGAAAAGGTGTAGCGGCTAGTAGTTCAACTGAAACAACGCCAATCGTATCCTGCCTTTCAACAGGAAAGATTATTAGACAGGTTTTGCTAGCAACAGCTCTAGTGAAAGCTAAGTCTAAATTGGCGATATCAAAATTATTAGAGCCTACTCGATCAGGGCTCACAAGGATCGTTCGTTACTGATAACACAGTTCAATTATTAAAGTTAAAAGATACCGGTGAAGGGAATTATTACAGGACTAGAGCGGTAATCAGTCTTCGGTGGTGTCAAAGATAGGTTTCCATTAAACTTCAATCACTGTCTTATCCCAGTTTTCACCTTGAAGTGAAAGCTTATTTTAAATAATATTACTACTTACCTACCTGGTAAAAAGGTTGCCTGTTTACCTTGGCTGAAATACAAAATGTTCAGTTGGCAGACCCAGAATATTATTTACCGAATAAAATTGACATTCTGCTTGGTGCAGACATTTACTGCTTGATTTTGAAGGAAAGAGTAATGAGAAGTCCCTGGAACTCCTATTGCAATGCACTACCTTAGGGTGGATCATTTCTGGTCTTGTAATGTCTGAAGAGTTGCAACAACTCACCAGCAGGTGCAGTACTGCACTCTCAGATGAAAGAAGAAATTCTTAAAATTCTGGAAATAGAATCAGATCCATCAGGTTTATCTAGAAGGATACTTATCGAGGAAGAGCTGAAATGTGAAGAGATTTTCGCAGCGACAACAACAAGAACAGCAGAAGGTTGAAGGTTGTTAGCCTTAGAGAGGAAATGAAGAATGAAGAATTTAAAACAGATATACAAAGGTAATTAATGAATACTTGAATTTGAATCATATGAGGCCAGTGGATAGTAAAGAAGAAGAATGTACTTACCATATCACGCAGTTGTAAGAGGACAAGGCCACCACCAAACTTAGGGTAGTCTTTGATGCATCTACTAAAAACAAAAATGGAGTTTCACTAAACGATGTTTTAATGGTCGGCCTACTTTACAATCCGACTTGCGTCACCTTGTCTTACGCTGGAGATGTCACCCAATAGCAATGGTAGCTGATATTATAAAATGTACTGACAAGTTCGTGTTACTGATGAAGATGCAGCATCAGCGAATAGTCTGGAGAGATAATCAAGAATGTAAAATCCAGGATTTCAAGCTGGTAACGGTAACTTTTGGTACAGCGTCTGCTCCATATTTAGCCGTTAAGGTTCTGCAACAGTTAGCTATTGATGATGGAAAGTATATGTTCATGCAAGGAATATAATATTAAGAGATTTCTATATGGATGATCTTATGACTGGCTGTGAAACTGTAAAAAAAGAATTGAAATATATAAAGAAATGAAGAAATTATTAAAGGGAGGAGGTTTTGAATTACAAAAGTGGAATAGCAATAAAAGAACTACTTAAAGAGATAAGGAAGGATCAGGATAAAGAATGCATTAATTGGGTTTGACAGCTGAAAATAAAGGAAGGAAGATCTAGAAATAAGTTAGATTCTACAATAAAAATATTGGGACTTACCTGGAGTCGCAGTAATGATGAGTTCCATTTCTCCGTGCACTTCCGGTTTGGTCAAACCTGCAACAAAAAGACGTATTATTTCAGATATAGCACGGCTATTCGATCCATTGAGCTGGATAGCACCTTGTATTGTAATGGCAAAATCATTTATACAAAAGCTATAGCTAACTGGTATAGAATGGGATGCAGAGGTTCCAATGAAATTATTAAGGAATGGCTGACTTACCGTGAAGAGTTTACTCACCAAAATCCATATTCCTCGATGGTTCGGAACAAAGACAACTGATTCAAGTGTCGAATTGCACGGGTTTTCGGACGCTTCTAATATAACATATGCAGCAGTCGTATACATTCGCATAACGGACAGTAAAGGCAACGTTTACGTGTCCTCTTATCTGCTAAAACGAGAGTCGCTCCACAAAAAAATTAGTATTCCTCGTTTAGAGTTATGTGGTGCTGCGCTGCTGACGCGCTTGCTTTTAGAAGTCATAAGAAGTTTAAAAATTCCTCTGTATAATGTACGAGCATGGACAGATTCAACTGTTGTGTTGGCGTGGTTAAAGGTCATCCTAGTCGTTGGAAGATTTTCGTTGCGAATCGCGTTTCGGAGATCCTGACATCACTAGATTAAATTCATTGGGCTCACATAAAGTCGAGAGACAATCCGGCGGATTATGCATCACGAGGCCTTTTGCCATCAGAGCTAATCAATTGTAAAACATGGATGTCTGGTCAAAATTTCTCACAAATAAGACGGTAGTCTATGAGAAACCATTGAATCAGATGTTCATTTAGAAGAAACCATAACATCTCATGTAACTTCAATTGATATTTCCATATTAGACCGATATTCTAGTCTCAGTAAGCTACTTAGAGTTGTAGCGTATTGTAGGCGTTTTAAAGGGTTTTAAAGATATAAGAATACCGAAGAACACACAAAATATTTGAGAAGAAGAATTGGATAGAGCATTAATGTATTGTATAAGACAGTGTCAGAAACAAAATTTGCTGAAGAATATACAGAGATTGAGAAAAAGGCTAATGTGCAGGCAAGGGTAGTAAAATAAAATATTTGTCCTTACTTAGATAAAATAAAATTTTAATAGTTGGTGGTCGTCTTCAAGCATCATCTATGGATGAAGATGCCAAACATCCTATAGTACTGCCAAATAATTCTAATTTAACCAGATTAATTATTTCTGATGCACCATAGATTTTACAGTGGTCCTCAATTAATGATAAATTATTTGCGATCCGCTTATTGGATAGTGGGTCTAAAGGCCTGAAGCAACAGGTTCGCATATGTGTGACATGTATAAGACAAAGACCATTACGAAAACTCAACTGATGGGTCAATTACCGCCAGTGCGTGCTACTCCATCTAGAGCATTTCTCTATAGTGGGGTAGATTACCCTGGTCCAATAAATCTAAGAGTTTGAAAGGGCGTGGACACCGTGCATATAAGGTTTATATATGTCTTTTTGTGTGCATGGCAACTAAAGCCATACATTTATAGGTAGTCAGCGACATGACTGCCCAAGCATTTATTGCTGCTTTTAGACAGTTCGTGTCTAGACGTGGTCACTGCGCGGCATTGTGGAGTGATAACGGTTCGACATTTATTAGTGCAGATAAAGAGCTAAAAATTACGTGACACGAAACAATAGCGAAAATCTAGAAATAACTGGTACAGAATGGCATTTTATTCCACTGCTCCCAATTTTGGTGGATTATGGGAGGCAGGGTACGATCTAAGACATCCTTAAAAAATTGTGGAAATTCAACCCTCACATTCGAAAATGACCCTCCTCAATCAGGTAGAGGCATGCCTAAATTTAGGCCTTTAACGGTTGTAAATACTGGTGATCAGGAGATCCGGTCCATGACTTCTGGTCATTTTAGTCGAGAACCATTAGTAGGTGTGCCTGATGCCAACTATGAAAATTTAAACATTAGTCCCTTGAATAGGTGGCATTTAGTACAAAAATATTGCAGCATTTTTGGCGTAGGTATCTTCATCTTCATGGCAAGAATATCTTACATCTTATTTACATCGTCATAAATGGACTTTGCAGCATCCTGAGCCCCAAATCAGGGATATTGTCTTAATAAAGGAAGATGATTTACCTCCTGCTCACTGGTTGCTAGGTCGAATATTACAAAAACATCCCGGCCCCGATAATATCACTGGGTGGTCACATTAAAAACTAAAAATCCGTAATCAAACAGCCAACATCCGTTCATGTATACTACCTATATCAAATTAATAACTAAACGTAAATGTATGAAATTCTAATTCTAGTTTTTTTTTGTAACAAATTGAAGATTTTTGCGTTATTCATTTTTGTTTTATATTAACCTTATGGTAGTACAGTAGTGTGTTCTTTAGTTATATTAAGAAGATTATATTTCTCATTTCCCTAATCTTTGTGTATTTAGAATAATACTAGTTTTATGGTTTTTTTTGTTGTTGTTACTTTACTTTAAAATTGAAGGACATATCTTTGATAATGTCACTTGGTGGACAGAATATTCACGATGCGTATGTAAACAGATCAATATAAAGTGTTTTAATTTTGTTGTGAACAATAGATGTCGCTAATAGTAGAATTACCGCGATATGGTTCGGTGCTTATTAATTGCATAAGGTCTGTTGGGTGCTTTATAAAAGTGAACGATATTGGAAGAAAGTAATACATACCTAATCAAGATATCTGTTGGTTTTATTTAAAAAGTACCAATAGGTATTTAGCCTACTACAATGTTACTGGGCCCCAAAGCCATAAGGTAGACTCGAGCGTTACTTTAAAGTGAGCCGCTTGCCATTGTCCGTTTTGTCTCTTTATTACATAACATTTTCTCTATACAATTGTCTTAAATTACAATTTTATCTATACACGATTACTTCTTACGCTAATGTTCTATACATTGTTAAATCAGTAATTCAGTTGTCTATTAGAGCACCGTAAAGGTTTCTTAATATATTAACAATGTAAAGTTTTTAACCAAAATATCCCAAATTTTCACAATATTTGGGTACATTAATTCTTTAATTTTACTATAAGTAGGAAATAAGTTACATCACGCTAAATATTCTTTTATTTCCTTAATCTTTAAACCTTAGTCTAATTCAATACCATGTTTATAATTCTTCTAGAGCATAAAGTTACTTCCATCATTTCGGACTAAATATTACAGTTAATTAATAATTTCTAGAATGTTCTATAACGTGTCGCGCTCTGATTGGTCGACTTTTGTTTGTACAAATAAGAGTTACTTTCTTATTTATTACCAATAGATGTCTATACTATAATAATAAGGTTTTAACATTTTGTAAAATTACACTGCATTTTTTAATATTGTTCTTTAATCACTATGTTTTTAAACACTTTTCGTCGTCGCGAAAATTTCTCCTGCCGTGCAGCCCGCGACGATCTTCTTTCAGCGGCGCTGCATCCATTCAGTGACGACGTTGCATCTACTTCGGCAGCACTAGTTTCCTGGTTGGCCTTTTGGGCCGTTTGCGGTGCGCCACCTCCACAGTGCGGATCTGTCCGTCGCGCCGGGTATACAGCTTCTACCCTTCCTCGAGGCCAGGTGGTACGGTAACTGGCCGTTGGCTATTAGTACTGGATCGCCCAGAGCCTCGTCCATGAGACTCCCGCCGGTTTTGAAGTTCCGGTAGATATTCTCGGACCCAACGCTGCAGAAATGTTGGCGGTATCTGGGAGCGTCACCAGTGCTTTTACTGTCTATGGCCTTCTCATTAAGCGCTTGGCCACTGTCGGCGGTCTCGCAGATCCTCCCAAAGGAACGTTGGGAGTGATGGACTCGTTGTCGTCGCTGTCGACAGAGATGTGAGTCAATGGTCTGCTATTTACTGTACTCCACCTCGCAGAGCAGCGTAGTAAGACTTCTTCATGTGGATGTTTCTCATGAAGGACGGTGTATAATCATGAAAGGCACGGAGGGTGATTAAACGCCACACTGCCTCGTCGACTGGCTTCTTCTTGAAAAGCCTCCCGAAGTTCTATGTACCGTGCATGTTGGTGCCGTTGTCGTAGTAAATCTCGGTAGAATTACTCTCGGCGCGCTGCGAATCTTCTTAAGGCCACTGTGGGTCACCGCTGAGACTTGCGACAACTTCAATGGACAGCTCTGGATGTAAGGCAGGTGAAGGGCAAGTATCTCTTCTGGTGAGAGTCACAGTGACGGCAGCCCAAAATAATCCAGGCCGGTGAGGTGAACGGTCTCTGGTGATGAGCGAAGTGTAATGGGATGATCACAGTGGCTGGCGCTGATATTTGCGCTTTTCTTGTACACGACACTTTACGCATTGGCTCACTATCTTTTCATGGTGGGTCGAAATCGTATCACTAATAGTGCTGTCGAACCTCGTTAATGGTATGTTCCGGTTCACCAATGTCTTTAAATTCTATTTGGGAGGATCTAGGCGGCTATCATGGGCGACGTTTTTATTTACGAGATCAGCATCTCTTGTTTGAAAAGTCTTCTTGGATGACACGTATTAGGAACTTTCGGCCTCTCTGATGAATTTGGCCTCGAGTGTGATGTATTTTTCACATCTCTATTTTTCACTCGACTGGGAGGTTGCGCGTGTCATGGATTATTTTCAATTTCCTCCAGTCGGGATCTTGTTCTTTATTTCTTCTAGACCTTTTGTGGCTGTATACTCCGGCGCGGACGGACAGATCCGCACTGTGAGTACGCACCGCAAACAGCCTAATTAAAGGCCAACCAGGAAACTAGTGCCGCTGCCGAAGTAGATGCAACGTCGCTCACCGAAATGGATGCAGCGCCGCTGAAAGAAGATCGTCGCGGCGCTGCACGGAGAAATTTTCGCGACGACGAAAGTGTTTAAAACATAGTGATTAAAGAACAATATTAAAAATGCAATAGTGTAATTTTACAAAATGTTAAAATATTATTATAGTATAGAGCATCTATTGGTAATAAATAAGAAAATAACTCTTATTTGTACAAACAAAAGTCGACCAATCAGGCGCGACACGTTATAGAACATTCTAGAAATTATTAATTAACTGCGTAATATTTAGTCGAAAATGATGGAAGTAACTTTATGCTCTAGAAGAATTATAAACATGGTATTAATTAGACTAAGGTTTAAAAGATTAGAAATAAAGAATATTTAGCGTGATGTAACTTATTTCTACTTATAGTAAAATTAAAGAATTAATGTACCCAAATATTGCGAAAATTTGGGATATTTTGGTTAAAACTTTTACATTGTTAATATTAAGAAACCTTTACGGTGCTCTAATAGACAACTGAATTACCGATTTAACAATGTATAGAACATTAGGCGTAAGTAATGTGTATAGATAAAATTGTAATTTAAGACAATTATAGAAAATGTTATGTAATAAAGAGACAAAACGGACAATGGCAAGCGGCTCACTTTAAGTAACGCTCAGTCTACATATAGCTTTGAGGCCCAGTAACATTGTAATAGGCTAAATACCTATTACTTTTAAATAAAACAACAGATATCTTGATTAGGTATGTGCTAACTTTATCGTTCACTTTTATAAAGCACCTAACAGACCTTATGCAATTAATAAGCACCGAACCATATCGTAGTAATTCTACTATTAGCGACATCTATTGTTCACAAATAAAATTAAAACACTTTATATTGATCTGTTTACATGCATCGTGAACATTCCGTCCACCAAGGACATTATCAAGATATGTCCTTCAATTTTAAAGTAAAATGTAACAACAAAAAAAACCATAAAACTAGTATTATTCTAAATACACAAAGATTAGGCAAAATGAAATATAATCTTCTTAATATAACTAAACAACACACTACTATACTACATAAGGTTAATATAAAACAAAAAATACGCACAAAAATCTTCAATTTGTTACAAAAAAAAAACTAGAATTAAATTTCATACATTTACGTTTAGTTATTAATTTGATAGTAGTATACATGAACGGGATGTTGGCCGTTTGATTACGGATTTTTAGTTTTAATGTTGCCAGTATTATCGGGGCCGGGATGTTTTAATATTCGACCTAACAGGTGAGCAGGAGGTAAATCATCTTCCTTTATTAGACAACATCCCCGATTTGGGGCTCAGGATGCTGCAAAGTCCATTTATGACGATGTAAATAAGATGTAAGATATTCTTGCCATGAAGATGAAGATACCTACCTTAAAATGCTGCTTCTTTATACCACCTATTCAAGGGACTAATGTTTAAATTTTCATAGTTGGCATCAGGCACACCTACTAATGGTTCCCCGACTAAAAATGACCAGTCAAAGGACCGGATCTCCTGGATCACCAGTATTACAACCGTTAAAGGCCAAATTTAGGCATGCCTCTACCTGAGGAGGGTGATCTCGAATGTGAGGTGAGCCCACAATTCTCTTGATGTGTAACAGATGCCCTGCTCCCATAATCCACAAAATGGGGCATGGGGTGGAATAATGCTGTTCCCGTGTTTCGCTTTGTTCCTGTGTGTCAGCTCTTCTGCGCCGCAAGACCGTTATCGCTCGCAATGCCGCGCGGCTGTTCATCTGAACGAACACGCGGCAGTCATCGCGGGCGGCTGCAATGTGTGGCACAGTGCCATGCCCTTATGTGGGGTGTCCGCCACCCCA
The DNA here is from genome assembly GCA_029286625.1 of Parnassius orleans. Lineage (NCBI taxonomy): Eukaryota > Metazoa > Arthropoda > Insecta > Lepidoptera > Papilionidae > Parnassius > Parnassius orleans. Next base: position 43,256 of record JAGSMP010000701.1, on the reverse strand, counting down.
AACTCTTAGATGACGGACAGAATCTGCTATGAAGCTCGATGGGCCGCACGACGTGATGACCCATCGTTGAGGATTTTCATAATGTTGCTGTACATGTCACGCGACCTGTTGCTTCAGCTCTTTAGACCCACTATCAGCGGATCGCAAATAATTTATCATTTGGGGACCACCGTGTAAAAGTCTTATTGTGCATCGAAATAATTAATCTGGTTAAATGGGCAGTTGGCAGTACTATAGGATGTTTGGCATCTTCATGGTGATGACGACCGCCACCAAATTTTATTTTTATCTAAGTGGCGACAATATTTTACTACCTTTGCCTGCACATATTGCTCAATCTCTGTATCTTCAGCAAATGTTGTTTCTGACACTGTCTGTACAATACATTGTCTATCCGCTCAGCTATTTGTGTTCTTCGTGTTCTTATATCTTTTTAAAACCGCGCAGCTACAATACGCTGGTGACTCGGTTAGAATGGTATAATCAATTGAAGTTACATGAGATGGCTTCTTCTAAATGAACATCTGATTCAATGGTTTCTGAGACTGTCTTATTGTGTGAAATAATGAACATCCATGTTTACAATTGATTAGCTCTGATATGCGTGATGCATAATCCGCCGGATTGTCTCTCGACTATGTGAGCCTGGCCAATTGATCTGTGATCAGGATCTCGAGCATTCGCAACGAAAATCTTCAACGACAGGATGACGCCCGCCAACACAACAGTTGAATCTGTCCATGCTTACGTATCGAGAGGTTTTAAACTTCTGCGACTTCTAAACAAGCGCGTGGCAACGCAGCACCACATAACTCTGGGAATGCTAATTCTTTGTGGGAGCGACTCGTTTGCAATAGAGGTTTGCGCAAACGTTGCTACTGGTGCCGATAATATGCGACTGCTGCATATGGGCGTGGCGCCGAAATGAAGACGCTGGTGTCTTCCGAACCATCGAGGAATGGATTTGGTGAGTGAACTCGACAAGTCAGCCATCACTTTAATTCATTGGAACCTGCATCTGATGCCAGTTGGCCCATGGCTTTCGGCCTGAAACGATGCTTCGCTCAATGGATGTCAGCTGAGCTACGTCTTTTTGTTGCAGGTTTGACCGGAAGTTACGCGAATGTGGGACTGGTAAGTCCCAGAAATCTAACTGATCTATCTTCCTCTCAGCTGTCAAGCTCCATTAATGCATTCTTTCTGATCGCTTCCATCTCTTTAAGTAGTTCGCTTTTATTGCTATTCCACTTTTATTCAAAACCTCCTCCCTAATGTTCTTATTTCTATTCAATTCCTTCTGATTTCACAGCCAGTCGAATCATCATAAAATCTCTTAATATGAACATACTGCTCTCCATCATCAATCACGTGCAGGAACGAACGTATATGGAACGGACATATCCGGCCGGTTACCGTTACCGGCTGATCTGGTTTATCTCAGACTGTTCGCTGATGTGCTGCATCTTCATCAGTAACACGAACGTCGTACATTTTCGACTACCATGCTGATGGTGACATCTCCGGCGTGGTGGTGACGCAAGTCGGTTAGTAAGACCGACCATTAAAACGTCTAGTGAAACTCCGGTGGTCAAGTACGGGTTGCGTTGTCTGGCAGCGTGATGTTAGTGCACTCGCTTCTGCACTGGCTCATGGTCAAATTCAGCATGTTACGATTTGCTGTTCATTCTTCTTCCTCCTAAGGCTAACAACCTTCAACGCTGTTCTTGTTGTTGTCGCTGCGAATCTCTTGGATAGTGCCTGATGGATCGTTCCTTCTAGATACATGGCTGATTCTACGGTTTTGACTGCCTGCTGAGGTGGTTGACGCATCTTCAGGCGACCAGACCGTGCAATGGGGAATAGGAGTTCCAGCTTCTCATTACTCTTTCCTTCAAAATCGGGCAGTAAATGTCTGCTGAATGTCAATTTCGTAAATAATATTCTGGGTCTGTTCAACCAGGCCGGGCAACCTTCCAGGTAGGTAATGTATTATTTATGCTTTCACTTCGAGGTGACTGGGATGGTGATTGATTTAATGGAAACCATGCTTCGACACCAGAACTGATTACCGCCGTCCTAACCGCCGACCGGTATCTTTAACGTGAATGTTTGTTTTCGTAACGAACGATCCTTGAGCCCTGATCGAGTGAGCTCTAATGGATATCGCCAGTTAACAACTTTCACTAGAGCTGTTGCTAGCAAAACCTGTCTAATAATCTTTCCGTTGAGCAGATGGCGTTGTTTCAGTTGAACTAGCCACTTTACCTTTTCAACAGCTGTCTGTTTGCCCACTGTACCTGATGAGGCCCAGGGTGAGCGGTGATGCCGCTTTTTAAATACGACAGAAACCTCGGTCTAATATTTTGCAGTGATTACGTCCTGACAGACATAAATTATTTAAAAAAATTCATGTGTTTATTATATTCCTCCTTTGCGAAATATGAATGTTGGGCGTGTGAGCGATGAGAGTTGAAAGGTGGGTTTGTTAAACATTCAAAGCCTAAATCGACCTCTAAAATTCGAAAATGCATGGTGGTAATTCTCTGGAACTGTCTCGATATATTCTCCACTGCTTACAGGTTTCAAGATCTTATCTGTGAGTGTATATAATATCCCAGGGCACAATGTTGATTTCTCAACATTTTTATGATCAGACGTTTGTCAATCGCTTTAACCCATTGGCAGATTCTACATTCGTTAGTAAACGTTTTAAAGCAATTTGTTAGGTATTTTGTCATACAATAATGCCAACACTGACTGTAGTTTAATTCATTAATGAACGACTAATGCTCGACTTCACCTGTTGAAAACCCTTCTACGCATGTTGTATGCATCATCAATGTGTATCATGCACTAAGATGTGAATAAATAAAGGTGGTCGCTTTCGAAATGGGTTAATAGTAATTTTGGTAACAACCAGGCGACCAGCTTCTTTGAACTATTTTGATCATTTTCTCAACTTTATAGCTAAATCAGTTGAATTACATTTACATAACGCTCTTCAGCGATCATCATAAATCATCATTTCAATATCTTTGTACCTTTTATTAGCAATCATGAGTTGACTTCGACCATAATTTTCGCTAATCTAATTTCAATATATGTTGGGTGATCGTTGGCGGGCTATTCAAAAACTTCAGCATCTTGTTGCTATAAAAAGCCTGCATTTCAAAATGCTATAAGTTTAAAATAAAATAAATATTTAGGCCGGAAATGTCATAAACTATGAGGTCCATATAATAAACTTTGAAAAATTAACAATGGATTATGGATCACAAAATTTTCTAAGTCCTATGTTTTATAATTTTACAAGTGTTTTGACTTGAAGAAATCGGTGGTTCCCGTGAACAAATTTCTTAAGGGTACTCTAAGTCTAAACTACAACTATTTTGATTATTTTACTAAAGTATCTGAGATTCAAATGCTGTCCTCCGGCAATCTATTGCCAAATGAACTGTTTTCAATTACATGGGTTTAAATTACCAGGTTGTACTCACGGTTGTCACTCCATCTCTCTGTAATCAACTGCTCGCCTTCTGCTCACCACGCGCACTCCTGACGTTTCCACTGGAACACGCGCCTCGTCTGTGAACAACTTCCGCCACCGTGACTGCCACCGACTTCTATGAGCCAGAACCACCACGCATAGTAACGATCCGGTGCTTGGTGACCGTCCGGAATCACCGATTACAAATCTGTCCGGCGATGGACCGGGCCTGATCGGTCGATGCGAGCCATCTGTTGGTGTTAAATAAAACTCATTTTACAGGATTTTATCGCGTATATTAACTTATTTTATATTCCCGACGTTTCAGTACTTCACAGCACCCATGGTCACGGGGGACTGAGATATTTAACGTCCCAATGTCATAGTTAACCACGGTTACCTCCAGATTAAAATTATTAATTTTGTTCCGATCTATGAGTATGAACTTACAGTATCTTGAAGTCTTGCAGTTGTATGCTTGGTTTGGATTTAATTTTATTAATTATAGGATCCCAAAGCAGATGGTAGCACCCAGCCATCTTCTCTATTGAAATGGGATGTTTTTGATTTCAATAGCCTCGCGAATCATCCTTGGAAGGAATCAGTGTTCTTTAGCGAGGATTTGTGGTCTATCAAATCTAATGTAGTGACAGGGCGATCCTGTACATGTTCTGAGACTGCAGACTTCCCGAATCGATTCTTCATATCAACTATGTGTTCTTTGACGCGAGGTTTTTTTATGATCTTTAGTTGTCCTATAGAGAGACCATTCACAATCAAGCTTGTACACTCCTGCATCTTGCAGAGGACATTACAACTGATGGTAAAAGCTAATCTTCTTCGGCTTGAAATATGTTTTAATAGAAGCACGCTTCAGGATGTAATAATCTTGTCAGTGACACCTCTGACATATGGCGTGGGCAGGCACTTGCTCGACTGTAGCTTCACTCGTTCACTGTGACGTAGGCGCGGGACCCGAAGCTTATTGTCGTGCAAAACTTGCTTGACGTGTTGAGCTCGGCGGCCAGGTGTTTACTGTCACAGATCCCTCGTGCTCTCTGAAACAATTTACCTGTAGCTAACTGTGAAGGATGGTGATGAGAGTCACCGTTTAAATATCTATCTGTATGGGTCTTTCTATACACAGTGTGGCTCAAGGTGTTATCAGGATTCGAATTCCTAACACATCTAGAAAAGCTAAGAGTTGTTGCCTCTAACTCCATTGTAAACTGAATTTTAAAATTTATGGAGTTAAGATGGTCTAAAAAATGCAGTTACTTTATCTAAAATAAAATCAAAAACATCCTAATTTCAATAGAAGACGGCTGGGTGCTACCATCTGCTTGGGATCCTATAATTAATAAAATTAAATCCCAGCAAGCATACAACTGCAAGACTTCAAGATACTGTAAGCTCATTCTGCATAGATCGGAACAAAATTAATAATTTTTAATCTGGAGTAACCGTGGTTAACTGACATTGGGACGTTAAATATCTCAGTCCCCCGTGACCATGGGTGCTGTGAAGTACTCGAAACGTCAGAATATAAAAAAAGTTAATATACGCGATAAAATCCGTAAAATGAGTTTTATTTAATGTGTAGTGTTCGCGTAAATATATAAATCATTACCTATTAGTACTTTTAAATAAAACCAACAGATATCTTGATTAAGTGTGTGTGCTGTTCAATATCGTTCACTTTTAAAGCACCTAACAGACCTTATGCAATTAATAAGCACCGAACCATATCGTGGTAATTCTACTCTTAGCGACATCTATTGTTCAAATTAAAACACTTTATATTGATCTGTTTACATATCGTGAACACCAAGAAGTAGCTGAATATAGAACATAGTGAATAATAGCTAGCAACATAGTAGCTGATAATAGCAGCTACACAGTGATAATAATTGCTAGTTGTACAACATAGTAGCTGATAATAGCAGCTAGTGAATGTATAGTACTAGCATTGTACAACGTAGCTGATAATATAAGCTGGTAAACAGTGATAATGAAGCAGATAGCACTAGTAGTATTATGTTACTACCGAATAACTTAAAGAAATAGTCAACTGAAGAAATCATCTAAAGAATATAGTGACCAACCGACGGTGAACAACCGATATAGAACAACCGTAGTTGAATAACCGTATTCAAAAACATTGGTCAATAACTAATAGTCAGAAGATTTCCGTCGAAAAAGTTGAACAGTCGAACACTAGCCACTGCCTTGCCATTTTATATTCTATTTCGTGCATTTTGAGTTTAACCTCTCAGTCCACAGTACCCCAGCTGCACTAAGACAGCGGTAATTGATGGTCGATAAACTTCGTTTGGGTCCTTCCCGACTCTGCCGTTCATCTGCAATATAAATTTGCTTTGTCACTCTTTCTCCCATTCATTCTTTCTACATGGCCAAACCACCGACGCATTCCTTTCTTAATCCTGGTCATCATCATCTTGCCAAGCCACACTTTTCTCTTATCGTACTTCATTATGACCGCATTTTTTGCAGCATTTATACTACTCTCGTGTTCTTCTGCCACCTAACTTTCCACTACCATACATTAAAGTAGGGACTATCACAGTATTATGAATTGCCATACCTGCCTTTTGACACATTCTGACTTTTCACAATAACGTGTATAGCCTCATTCTCTATTTCCTGCGTTCAATCGTCGTTGTATATCCTTATCTATACCATCCATGTATACCATCCCAAATACAAACTCATCCAATTGCTCAATCAACTCACCTTCTATTCATATTTTTGCATAATATCGTTTTACTTTCTTCTCCTTCCAAAACCATCACTTTGGTCTTACTTGTGTTCACTTTCATTCCCCTGTCTTTTAAAGACCTGTTCATTTATGTAACCATCATTTGCAACTCGGCCACCAACGGCGCAAATATGACTTGATCTTTAGCGTACAAAAGGCATTTGACGGTTAACTCACCCATTCTTAACCCACATTATTCAACTATGTTTCCAAATAACTGTCCATAAAAAGTTTAAACAGCCACGGGAAGCTAAACAGCCCTGTCTGATACCTTTTGGATGCCAAACCAGTCCGAGTAAACCCGTTGATCCTGACATAAGCACTAGAGTACCTAAAAAGAGACCTTAAAGCCTGTATCAAACCAGTTCTCAACCCAAATAAGTTCAGTGTATGCCATAAAACATTCCTGTCCACTTTGTCATAAGCCTTTTCAAAAACTTTCTGGTTTTGGTCAAAACTTCAGCGTGATCGTGCGCATATACCCGATACTTTTACAGTCCTGCGATAACCGTTTTCCTTTATATATTGGAATTATAACGGCTTTTCCTGATCTTTCAGTACCCACTTAATACCGACATAAATCAAATAAAGTGTACAGCGGGCCTGCCCATCCACCTTTCAGCCCTTAGCATTTCAGTGACATTCCACCATATCCGGCTGCCTTACCTGCTTTTATTCTTTTCGTTGCGTTCATTATTTCATCTACACTTATCTCCTTATCACTTTCCACTTCTTTAAGAATTTCTAGTTCATTTAATTCAGACGACTCTTCACTCATAAACATTCTTTCAAGTATTCCTTCCATCTCTTTAACTCGAAAACTTCCTCATTCTTTTGTAATTCTCGTCTCGTATAGCATTCATTCAAGGCTGTTTTGATTTCCCTGGCAGTTCTTACGAGTTTCACAAACATTTGTATATTTGCCAGAAATTATCAGATATCTTTCTGATTTTTATCCGCTCTTTCTTGATTTTTCCTTTCCTTCTTCTTTTTACTCTCTTATTTAGACGTCTAAAGTCTGTTTTTCTTTCAATCTCATCATTTATACACAGAATTACCAGCTTTGGTTGCTAAAATCTAACCATGCTCTCGTCTTTGCTTCAACTTCCATCCGTACCTCATCATCCCACCACAACGAATTATTTTTCCTTTATTCGTTCCTTACACTTACATCACATACTTCGGTGGCTGCGTCCACTAAACCTTTCTTAATTTATCCCACAAGTCTTCAAGTCTAAATCATTCATACACAACAACTCATCCAAACCACTAATATTTTCTTCAGTCTACATTTATACTTCTCTTTCACATCTTCATTTGTAACCTTTCTATTTTTTATTCGCTGTAACACAGTGGAAGACACAGATGTCCGATGCTGGCAACACCTGAATAGACCCTTAATTTGGCATAAGACCAAGTAATAAAACCAAACCTACGTTGGACCCCGGTATTGTATCTACCTGCGCTCTTCATTCTTTCATCCACAATTATGAAATCAATCATGCTTCTATCTTTACCTCTTTTCCATGTATATATGTGAATCCTCTTATGACGAAAGAAAGTGTTCGTCACAAAAATATTATGTTCCACACAAACGGTGAGAGGCCTTCACCATTCTCATTTATACTTTCATCACCAAACGTTCCCAATATCCTTCATAACCAAACCTCTTCACCGTAACCTTCCATTAAAATCTATAAACATAATAATATTTTCATTGCATACTTTTACCATCTTTACCATGTCCCAAAACTGCTCTCGATGTAGGTGGGCTTAGGTGTGTCTGGGGCTACACCCTAGCGCAAACAATTTATTAAGCCCCTTTCAATTGTATTGTGATGTAGAGCAACCACACGACATAATATTGTATTTAATTTTTAATTGTAGAGTAATTAGAGCAGCATAATTAAAGTCTTATACTGTGCAACAAGTCTCCTTTTATTTAACACCTTCAAACATTTAAATGGCGACCCTGCCACTACCTACACAGCAGTATCCATAGCAGCCTCGGCTTTCCTTTCATACTCTTTTACACATTTAACCATTCTTTCTGAAAGGATGACACCGACTCCCTGGCATGTCCGCTCAGTCTCGTCACACAGACCATTAAGCGGTATATATGTCATATGCAGTGGTATCCTTTCCTTTCGTTCGTCTCAGTTACACATACATCTATTCCTCTTTCATACATCATTTCGCATACTTAATCCATCTTATCATTCATTGCTCCACATACATTCACCGTTGCCAGATGGGCTTCCGCGATCCACTTTTCGCCTCCGGAGACAGAAGGTGACGGTGGCAAAATTCGTCACGGTTTTACTTGAGATTCTTCGCATCCTTTGTCCCATTAAGGGGCGCCAGAACTCAGGCCATTTCTTTATTTTATGCCTCATGGTCCAAAACTAGTGGGTGGTAGATTTTAAGCGGAACCGAGTCTATTCCTTCGTTACGTTTTACGCTTACCACCACCGGGGACACGTACATTTAGGGTGGGCCTAGGGTTAGTGGTCGAAGCCTGGTCGAGCAGCTCTCCCCTTTCCCAAATACTTTTTATATCGCGCGCCTTGGCAGTAAAACCGACTCGTATGCCCTGCGTGCTCTCTATGCCTTCATGCCCTCTACGCTACCGCTCTTGACTGCTTTATGTTTGCGTGCGCGTGTACTATACACTTTGTTGTTTCTTTGTGTGAGTTGTGTGTTGTATATGCCTTTCTGTAATACCATAATATACTTGTTGTTTTTGTTTATTTTACCCCATATTTCTTTATTGGTTTTATTAATTATAAATTCTACCATCTACTATGTATGATTCACATCTATCACAACCGATGACGGCCAACTTTTTTATTCATTTCAGTATACAAAGATTAAAGAAGAATTACCGATTTTATATATTTAAAATACGCCACCTAATGCCCACTATCTATTTATTACATCTTTGGATGGCGTAAGACGTGGGCTGTAATCAATGAATGATGGATACTTGGTTCTAAACCACGTATAACTAAAGGGCCACAAACTTCGTTGTATGATGAGACGGTACAACAATTAAAAACTTACACGAAATCCGGACGACGAGGATATTAAGATAACATATAGACGCTATGAAACTTTGCAACAATATGCTCAAGAAAGCGAAAAAGAATTTATGAAAAGCGAAGGTTAACAGAAAACAGCTATGGGATGTTATTAAAAGATTAGTGGCTCCAATAAGTTGGCAGACTATTCTATTACGGCCTTGATACGGACATTAATGTTGTGAATCTTAATCAAATTTTGAAATCAAAACAAATTATATATAACTGATAAAAGTAGCTGCTATTTTATTTTCCTCAAATATTTATTCACCGTGGTACACTTATAAGCATTAAGTAGATATGATGATTGAAATCAAAGAATACATCTATAAAAAATATTAATTCACATTTATTTAATACACCAGTAAATATTCATTAATAATATTAATTTTCTACTGCGATTTGAATCAAGAAACCCCAATTTAAAAAACGACGTTAAGAACAATATTATTACGCCTTAAAGTACAAGCGATGGAAACAATCAAAGCTAGCTATTGCACAATATTCTCTTTCCGAAAAAGTACTATTCACTCTTAATAAATTTAAGGCATGTAAAAACATAGCTAAGTAATTTTTTTTTATTTAAGTAGATATAACATAATATCTATTTCTAAGACTATTTCATGGATATATTGAAGTCATTACTACCTTATGAGTTTGTCTTCTTAACTAGTTTGGACTGGGTTACCTTTAGTAACAGTCCCGAGTGCTATTAGAATTGCAAATGCCGTGGTTCACAAAGAAAACAAGACAATTAATTCTGAAACAGCACCCTTGATGTTTAATCAGCAAAAATAGGCTGGTGTGTTTGTTGAATATCATCACAATGTATATATTTTAGTCTATTTACCATTGAGTAATGGAAGCAAAATGTTGAACCAATAAATACATACGTAATTTCGTGTTTGGAATATTTGTGTTATATTTAGATTCAATAATGTAAGTAATAGAAACAATCACCGCATTTCGTCTCATAATATTATATATGAGGTCATTCTGCAAAAAGATCTTATGTCAGGCGTCGTTTCATACGTGGTAGAGCCCTGCTGTAGCTATATTGTAGTTTTAGCACGAATGGGTTGGCTCGACCAGGGAAGGAGCACGCTCACGTAGAATACCAGCGTAAAATAGCGATGCATTCTATCTTAGTCCTCTGGGGTGACAACGCACCTGCATTTTGAGCACGCAGTTCTCCTGATGATAAGTGGATGCTGCTGATGCGTTGTCACTCCTGAAGACTAAGGTGGAATGCCTAGTTCCCAGTAAAAAATGGTCTCCGATTATATAAGCCCACCGTACGAAATACAGCAGTATTAAACTGCAATTTTACGCTGATATTCTGTGAGAGTTATCCTTCCATTCGTGCTACAAATATAAAACAGCTGCAGCATTCTCTATTTATTTTATGATGAATAAGCGGAGTATCAAAATTAATATCGAATTCCTTTGGAGATGGAAAAAATCAAGCTTCTAAGTCAACGCATTCAAAAGATACCCGCACTTACGTCACATTATTCTCCAAACTTAAGCTTAAAAGAACGTACTTCCTAGTTGACCTAGAATTAATGAAATTTGGCATGAAACAAAGTTTCATAGCACAAATGAAAAATCTAAAACAACATATTTTTTATTTTATTAAGTGAAAACATTTGTAGTTATATTTCTTTTTGTGAATTCAAGCTGACATTTGGTGTCAAAGCATCGATCGTGATGTAGATCTTATAAGAAAATATTATTTCCACTTAGTTGGTCTCCTAATTGACTTATCTTTCCTGCATTATTTAATTAAGTTTATAGTGATCCTTCAAGGCGCGAGTCTTATTCCTTGTCAGAATTTATAGACTTATAATCTACGAATTTTGTCTTGGAATGTATTTTTCGCGAGGATTTTGGTCAAATAAAATCCGATATAACGGGCACCGTCTTGGATATGGTCACAGACTGCTAACTACCTGAAGAATTAATCATATAAAACGTGTGTGTACTTATGTACGCACGTAGAAGTTATACTTTCTTTAGCGTAACAAAAAAATAACTAATAAAATAAATAATTAAAAATATCAAAAAGCCGACTGCAAAAAAGACAATTTAAATTTAAAAGTAATGCACTAAAAGACCGAAACAAAATTGAGAATAGCAAACAAAATTAAAATAAACTATAAACAAGTAAACTCTAAGGTTTACTTAAGTTTAGTAGCAAGCGGAACCCATTAATTTTCTTTCGGTTTATAATTTGTAATTGGTTACCGCCTGCAACTAAGCTTCGCACACACACACACACACACACACACACACACACACACACACACACACACACACACACACACACACACACACACACACACACACAGCGCGCGCTAACACTCCATCAAGACAAATTTATTAAATATTTACTTAATAATACTTACCACAAGTAAATGGATTATAACGTATCATTATTATTAAATATGTATTCCAAGATTTACAACCTGATAGACCTGATGTCCTGACACAGGTTCGTCGCCTAGTTTAGGCATCAGTCTCTCACATTACTTTGTGCCTTTTTTTCTCAAAATCGATATGGTTAATTTAATTTGGTAAGAAAATAAATTATTTATGTATATTAATATTTAAAATATTCTCGAGAACCATTACATTGCTCTCTAAATTGTAACGTCGTTTCTCAGACTATTTTTATTTAAATCTATATCCAAATATATATATATTTTATTTTTGTATATATATTTCGTAAATATGTATGTATAAAACTAAGAGAAGGTTCAGAATAAGTAACATAGGCGAATGGTTAATTAAGAAAATTCTCAAACATTCTGTCTTTTTATCTTTTAAATTCAGAATGCCTGGTAACGCATTATTTGAAATAATTGTCATTCATAAATATCTAACGCTTACTATATTTTATGCACGCACACATTCGTAAGCGTCGCTCGATAAGGTACTTTGTCGCGTGTCTTCTCGCGCCTTCCCTCCGTTTACCGTTATACCGCTAAGCACCTACTTCCACTCGCCCGGCCGACATCTGACAGTGTTGACCGTCCTCTTCTTACGCACGCTTCGTTACCAATGGCGGAACGAAAATACGCACCGCGGATACAATGAAACTATCAAATGGTGCGATATTACATTTTAGGCAATGAAAGTTTACGTGGTGCACAAAGATTATACGAAAGTGAGTCTTTACCGCGGTAAGAAATTAACTCATGTGTACCCAGACTATTCAAGTGCAGGTGCGATAACTTAAATAGTGAATATGAATATAGATGGTTTATCTGTTTTATCACACCGACTTAACTCTACCCCTGCCATTCTTCCCGCAATCCTGTCCATTCACTGGTTGTCTGGAAGAAATAGCTGTCAGCAATAAGACCGTCCATTGCATATTTCTTTTCTATATTGTATGGTGTGCAAAAATATTGCACACACCATATTCTTCATTGCACACCATAAAAACATATTCTGTATGTTCTGTGCAATAAACAATGTTCTCTTTTTAGTTTATTTTAATTTATCTATTCAACATATACCTCTGTTGTTTTGTATGGTGTGCACAAAGAATTTAAAATTAATAACTATGAACACTTAAGAATGCAGATGCGTTTCATCCCTGAGGACTAAGATGTAGTGCCTTGTTATACTGGGGCCACACTAACGAGAAATGCCGTTAATTATCGCGTTGATGGACGTTGAATGCAGTGTGGCCCAGTATAACGTGTGACTTCACGCGTTAATTTGACGACGGAATTAACAATGCCGTTTGCCGTTTGGCGATAACTCGATGGTACATCAAAGAGATTAACGCACGAAATAACGCGTTGAAGCGGCCACACTACGTTTCTCCCATTGTGCATGGTGAGCGCATCAATGCAACGTTAGCTATGATGGAGTGAAATAATGAAAAACATACTAATATATTATTAGTAATTAAACTGGACTAGATTTAGTCGCCCCAGTCCGACACTATGTCCAACAAAGTCTCGACTTCGTACAAGTTTGTTCCGGTACCGGCGACGTTTTCCTGAGAAATATTGGCATGGCCGGTGTGCCAGAGCATCACCAGTGTTATCTGCATAGCAATGAATGTTACCGGTTTGCAACATATCATTGATATGCAGAAGAAACAGCGTTGGTGATAGCACGCAGCCTTGTGGAACAGCCAGCGTTACCATTAACGATAACAGGCCCATGCCTGTAATCGGAGCATGCACCGTCTACTACAACCCTGATGTTCGATCAGCAAGAAAACTGGTTTTAAATTTTCGGGAAGCCCATAGGGAAGAAGCTCGTAAGAAGCGCTTTGTGCTAAACCCAATCGAAGGCCTTCATATGTCAAATCACGGCCAACGCCTCCTTGTACCCTACTGCCTCCGCCTATTTATGACTTAGGTAACCCAGAAGATCACCAGTCGAACGACCGCGACGGAAACCGTACTGGCGTTCACTAATCAGCTGGTGATCCTCAAAGTACCACATGAGCTGGCTGTTGATAATGGACTTATTATTTTAGAGAACAAGGAGGTGGCGATCGGCCTATAGTTGGGCGGATCAGAGCGGTTACCTTTTTAGGATCGGGTACGAAAGCTGTCTCCATGATTTCGGACACGCCTAGGGAGTAGGAGTACTGGAAAAGACGCGTTAAAACCGGTGCCAACTCCGGAGAACACGTCTTCTGCACAATAGGGAGGTCGCCATCAGGCCCATTCGACTTGTTGACGTCTAGGATAGGAGTGCCTGTGCACCGAGCGTTGGGTAAACAGCACATCCTGCATGGAGCACTCACACCGCGGGATAGTTGGCGGTGTATTCCCCCGTCATCAAAGTCGAGTTGGACGCAAAGAGAGAGCGCAGATCGGCTTTGTCCCTTGCAGGCATGGGCCAGTGAGTCGTCCTCCTGTGAAGAGATGGGAGAGATGGCTCACAGAAGTTCCTTGGACAGCATTGGCGAGACCAGAATGCACGCGTTCCCTGAAAGAAGACGAACCAGTTTCTCGCCAATCCTGCGCTGACATGTTCTGACTTTGCCATGACAATGACACTTTTGAAGGACCTGAGGCGGTATATACTTTTTTAAGAGCGCTGGTATTTGCATCCTAAGACATCGATGCGTGAGCCCAGGCGCGGTAGCACTCTTTGCGCTATGGCGTAATGCACCCAGGAGCGACTAAACTGGCTGGGTTCTGCCTCCGATAGGTACCACAGATGATGGAATAAATAGTTCCATTCTCGGTAGCACCACATCAGCGACAGAATCAGCAACAACGCTGGGATCATCCGGCGAGAAGCAAACCTGCTCAAGAGTAGGATGCAAAAGATCGCATCCCGTCCCAATCGGCTGACCTATAATGGCAAACACGCGGCAACCTGCAGAACTCCAACCGCGATGGAGCGTGAGTGGCACCGTACTCGGATCAGACAATGGTCCGAGGAGCCAAGAGGGCATCGACGGAGACCTGATATCCGTCCGGATGAGAGGTCAGCAGGTCTAACAGGAAGGCTATGATCTTCCACATCTGGGAGAAAGGAGAAAAGTATCAATTCATTTATGTTATTCAATTCAGTTGATTTATTGCATATACTTTTACTGTGGCGTATTTACCGCACGGAGTCTGCATAGAGTACCTATGGTTCACGTCGCATAAATATGTCGTGCATCGAGCCTAAATGGTGGGCTAGGAAAGCGTCATAATTTGGTGTGTGATAACCTCCCTTTAAATGGCAATTAAAATATGTTCCAGAACTTCATCGAGAAATAGTTCGACTAAACGATTCAAAATATGGAAGAATCTCAAAATAAAGCACAGATGAAAAATGTAAATGCAAGTCAATGCCCTGACCGAGACAAACACCTGTAGACGTTTCAGAAATATGAAACTTTTGTGTTCTCCTTAACTTAATATGCATGTAAAGAAAGCCGTTGCATTATTTTACTTGTATTTGTTTGATCGTATAGTTTATTGCACATGATGTTGTAAGCGTGCATCATCATATTATAAGTTAGCTTGACTACAATCTCTCACATGATTGTAAGTGAAGTTGAAGCCTGATGGTAATTATTACTGTCTAAGCATAACAAATGCCTGTTTAACCCTTGCCGGATACCCAGATTGTTATTCGAGAGGTGAATGCTGTCAAATAACTTTCGTCCTATGCTGTATGCATTACAAAAGACAACACGTAATCGTCATCTATACAAATATTTTAGCATCGAAGTTAATACTAATTTTATCAAATATTATTTCACATCGATATTTTGGAACTGTGTGTGGCAGGGTGAGAACATCCATCACCGTATATCATCCTGTGGTTGTCATAGGAGGCGATAGAGGAACTGAGGCAGGAGATGGGCAGCAGCATGTTTCTGATAACAGCAAAACTACAATAAAAACTGTGATTTTAAATCGCTTGCCAGTGTGTGTCATGGGGAATATCCCTATGACGCATTCTATAGAGGAGACATGATATGTTAAACAGTGGACTTTAATAGGCTGTAAACGTAACGGTAACGATATAATGAAATTTTTTTGTTGAGAAACGTGGGCGTAATCCTTAGATTTTCTATATTGTGGAAGCGTTTAATACATAAATTGCAAAAGAACAAACAACCAGACCTGAAACAATTATTCCTAGACCATACAATATTTGTACCGTACGGAATAACCGAACAGCCAAATGCTTCTTCAATGCAAAGCCGTCAAATAATAATTCCTCCAAACTTAAAATGTGGAAAGGGACAAGTTCTGCTAAAGGCGAAGTTGTCATCTTCGCCGATAAAGAGTGAGGGTTTAAACGGGTGGAAGCTCCATAGAAGTTGTTCAAATCATACGATCTAGAAATGTATGACTTTGGAACTGCAAAATTCGATTTAAATACTATAATTGCAACTAACCGCACTAATAACTTTGACAGCTGTCACACAATATCGATAACTTGTATATTTCAGATTGTTTCGTTTGTAAACACCTAATGATCTACTTCGATGCTAATTTTCAGTTTCGGCAACCCCCATTACGAGGCAATTTATAGAGAGGCCTAGTATTCAGCTGTGCACTTTGATAGGCTGTAATGAATGAATGATTGAAAAGTAACCTAGAAGTGGCCTAGGCTTTTGATAAGTGAGTCAGAGAGTGATAAAATTACTGTACCAGACCTTAATAAGTCAAGAAATACAATAATTTAGTGTTTAAATTAAAAAAATAATCAAAGGTCCTTATTAAGTATGCAAAATAACAACGTGTATGGAGATAAAGGAGTCCGAAAGAGGCTCGAAATGGTTCGTGCGTATAAAACCGGTGCATTGCATCTTTTTTCCGAAATCGATACTGTGTGTCTAAATGATGTTTAAGAACTTTAAAATATTACAAAATGTTAAAGTCCACTGCCTGTTTAAAGGCCGGTTACATTATCTTATTCATTAAGAAAGTGTGTTTGGAGAGTACATTAGTAAAAACGTGTAGTTTCTAGTGATTAGTTCCATTGCTTTGTACGATTTTACAAGGTTATTTTTCAAAGAGTAGCCAAATTTTACAATTAAGTTCAAATATATAAATAATGACATACCGTTATTTTTTTAAATACGAGTAAAGAAGGGTTCTACTTTTATTTAAATGATCCCAAATTAAATGTGTCAAAAATCAAATAAAATAATGCATTACTACGCATTTTGAAATTAAAACATAAAAAGGATAGAATTATTGAGATTTTTTAATAATTTTTTCATCATCTACCCATATTACTTATTCTGAACTATCTCTGCAAATTTGGCTGGTTATTGGTTATTATAATAACCCCTGTATAATAGAATCGCTTTTGTTGTTTGTTGTACAAACCCTTCTCACAGCTACATAACACTCCACCCATCCCGCGCAGGCGCGTAACTGTCTCGCTACTTCCTGCAGTGTAAACAGACAATTTTGTAACAACTTTAGCGAAGTGCATTACTGAAAAGGCGAGAGAAACGTGAAGCGAGTTGTTTGCATCAACATAACGTTTATTACGTGAATTCATCATAATGGCAAAGTGGCTCTAATTCAACAGTCAATTCTTCTAACAACAAAATATTTCTCCCAGGATTAGGTTTATCCTCTAGAGTCCGGAGAAAAATTTTGTTCAAAAATCCAATTTTTTATATATTTCTGTTATGAGTATATCAAAGTATCTGGCAAAATAATTAAATAATCCTGTGGTTTTACAAAACCACAGGTTTATTAAAAAATAAACAATAAACAAAATCAAACAGTTCATGCTCGTGACTGCACCTGTCAGTGTTGCGAGACATCGATGAGAGGTCGGATGTACGTTGTTTTTATTCTTTCTGCTTAAGCACCTATTGGCTCGACAGTTTCGGGAAAGTAGATAACGTATCCTGACCTCACACACCGAACTAAAAGACGACCTTAATTTTTAGTAAAAATAATTAAAGATATTTAAAATTTATGTAGTCAATTCCGTTATAAAGGTCAATTCAGCATTGCTTTTATTTTATAAATATGATAATTTAGGCATGACTACTATCTGATGGTAGGTGGTGCTGCTGAAGATCTTAAAAGCACTGACTCATCTTAACAAACTCTCAAAAGCCTATTAACTCTTGCCTTAAAGTATATTGTAAACGGATGGAAAGTCAGATATTGGAAAATTATCTAATCCTTTGTTGTGTCCATGCATTACGAACGACCAAACAAACCTTCTTTTTTATGTCTGTAATTTAAATATTTTAGCACATAGTGATATTTTTATTACAGATAAAACTGTCAAGAGGAAGTAAAAAGTTTACGTTCCTTTTAATATTTATTCACAGCGTAGAAACTTCTTTGTTTATTAGAGATTTCACTCCATCTCTAATGGTAGATGGAGTGAGGATTTCATTCATGTCACACGAAGAAAAAATATATCAAAGTAGAATAAAATGTGTTTAAAAATACAATCAGAATAAATTTATAGCATAAAATTCTAAATTTATTTTGAAAGGGTATTGAATAAAGATAAAAAACCCTTTGAATAATCAAAAGCAACGTAGCGGATAGATTAGAGCTCAATGATTCTGATTCGATGTGATAAAATAACAAAATATTGGTGATCAAATAGACTTGCCTCACAATTTATTATAATGGTTAAATATATTTGAAAATTGTCGCTACTGGGATTATTTTGAGAAAATAATATTTAAGCTCAAAGAGCTTCAACACATAAACGAAAGAAACGCACTCTTGGCCCACAGTTCCGATCCGTTAATAGTAAAAAATGCAGTCCTGTGACCATTTAACTGGTACTCTATTCTCCAAGGTTTCAGTTATCACTTGAAATCAGTCTTGCATTTTAACCGCAACTCATGCTGAGGATGACCT
This sequence comes from Parnassius orleans, assembly GCA_029286625.1. NCBI lineage: Eukaryota > Metazoa > Arthropoda > Insecta > Lepidoptera > Papilionidae > Parnassius > Parnassius orleans. Next base: position 24,569 of record JAGSMP010000701.1, on the reverse strand, counting down.
TTTGACATGACTAATGACATGCAACGTCAAATAATAAAATTTAAAAAAATATTCGACACCACTTGTTTGGGACATACCTAGTAAGCAAAAATATACCACGTATATCCGAATGGGCAGTCAGGGACGTGATGACACAAAGTAAGTAATACAAATAAATTTTACAACTTGAAAATGTATAGTAAGAATAAAACAAAAACATAATAATTGACGTGTAGAGTGCTTGTATTTATGACGAGTGTATTTTATTGTTAACTGAGGTGCAATAATGTTGATTTCTATAGACCACAGCATCATTACTATCAAGTGGGCTGTGTGCTCGTTTGTTACACTTTTCTATAAAAGAAAATGAAAAGTGTACGACGTTATGTGAGTTTATATGTCTCGTTTCTGTGATGTTAATGCTGTCAGCCAGTTAACTTTTACAGTTTCTGTGTATATGTATCTATGATGTATGTTGAATTTGATGGATTTTATGTCTAAGTGAATGATATTTTTTTTATGTATATTTACGTCAAAGAGTCAAATGGGGCAAAATGAAGTATTTTGATTCAGATCGAAGTTACAGGTCTTAATGATGAACAGCGTACGAGACGTAACATTATCGAAGCTCCATGACGTTGAGTATTCAAATGCTGAATTAACAAAAGAAATAACCCGTTATTTATAGGAGAAAACAAACTGAAACTCGTGCGCCTTCATAATAGCTTCACATATAAGTCACTTGTTATCGTAGGTGACCGCGTGAGCGTGAGTCACCATACGAGATTATTATCGATAGCGGCGCTTTACGTGCACATAACTTCGCCAAACATAATCAATGACCCTGATTGCAGCGGAAATAAGAATTCAAAGTGGTAGGACTACTTTTAACCTCGTATGTACGTCAATGGGTCAAATGGGACGAAATTGTATTTCGATTCGAATTGAAGTTGCAGGTCTTAATGATGAACAGCGTACGAGACATAACATTATCGAAGCCTATGTGTTGTAAGTATCCAAATGCTGGATAAATAAAAACAAATAACTCGTTGTTTGTAGCAAAACAAACCGAAACACGTACGACATGATAATAGTTTACATATAAATCACTTATTATTTTAGGACGACCATGAATGTTTTTCACAACTTCTATCTTATTTTCTAATACTTTTGTCTCTTTTTGTACTCTTCGTTCTTCAAGCTTCCTCATCTTTTCCATGGTTTCATCGTATTTTTTCGATATAAATTCCAGAGTACTGTGTATATCTTGATTCGGAAGCATGAGAGAGTTTATAAAACTATTCAATGTGCCAGTTTTGCCTGCTGTAGTTTTAGCTCATAAATCATATTTTATTTGACATAGTCGATGAGGTAAATTAGCGGTGTGGTCTTCGTATGTACGCTTTGTCTTTTTGTTATATTTATATTATCAGAAATTTCTACCCTTGAGGGCCTATATACGCTGAATACAAAAACAAAGTACGTAAGTAAACTGGGAACAGAGTCCGAAATTTTGGCGGAGAACGTTCGATAGGCATAATTACAACATATTGATCCGAAGTGTAGGCCAAATTATCCAACGGCAGGCGATAGTTTTGAGGGCGTGGCCAACGCTTGCACGTTACGGGAATGGAGGTGTGGCTGAAACAAAATAGGGCGAATCTGATTGATTAGGCGTGCCTTTAGAAAGACAATAGAAGTAGGGTTTCTATAACTGCTATCTGTCGCACTCACTTGATAGTAGATTACCTTGAGACTGCTGCGCCCTATTTTCACTTCAATTTATATAATTTGCTTCAATAATTTTAAACCAGCTCATAATGAGACGGGAGTGCCCCGGCTCCATACGTGGTGAAACTGCCCGCGGCGCTGCGTGCAACCTGCGGGTGCTGTGCCACCTGCAGCTGTGCGCACCTGACCGGTACGTGTGAAAGCGGCACCGCCCGCCACTGCTCGCGCTGCCTGTGGCCAGAACCAATTTGCTTAGTTACTCACCTCTAGTCCGAATAATCCTCGTAGTGAACAAAGTTCACGAGATGATTGATATATTTTGAGTAATCTGAGTGAACTTCCTAAGGTACTTTTGTACATACTTAGTTGTGAAGTTATTTTGTAACACATAGTATAATATTTAAGAAGATTAGCGAAACTATCTTGTTTAGCCTAAAGGATAGTTGTTGTGTGTGTGTGTGTAAATAAATAAATAAATTTAAAATCCAAAAAAGGAAATCATTAAACATGTTTGAGCACCACGGAAGTCCACAGAAAGGGCTGGACTGCTGACACCCGCGAAGATATATAAAAAGAATCAATCCAGGACTGAGGGTGGCAAATCTTAAATGGAACAGGATAGATAAATGATCATGGTCCACTGCGTTAATAGAATTGAAAAGCCAAAGCACCTTTACAGTCACTTTATTCTTTTCCATACCTTGTCTGATGTCTTGTAACTTTGAGTAATGCTGTTGTGGTGCTGTGATGGAGACGAAGCCTCAGACTGATAATCGCTGAGTAGATTATGTTTAATTATAAAATTGGAGACTTGCTTATGCAGCCTTCCAGAACTTTGATAAGAAGGGCAATATAGATACAGGACAAAAGTGATTAGGTAACGGGATCTGAAATTTTGGAAATAGGTATGAAATCTTTTTCCAGAGATTTGAGTACTGACCTGAGTCCAAAGGAAAATTAATAAATAAATAAATAATGAGTAAGCAGGTAGTACAGTACTCCAGTATATTGACAATCATAGTTCTACTGATTTCATCACAACGCACAGCCTTGGATTTAATTGTTAGAACAATTTTTTACCTCATACACTGGAGAAAAATTGAAACAAGGAATTTGAGGAGATTGGCACAAATAGGCTATCGTTTGAGATCATATAGTAGTGTCCATTACATGAGCAGAAGCAAAGTGGAGATTTAAGTCATCACTAGATAGGGAAGAGGTGCACTCCAGAGTAGGCTTCATCTCACCCACGCCAATTGACCTAAGAAACTTCCAGACATCAGTTGGTTAAGAATTAATTATATTATTAAGGATATAACGCGTTTGGCGTTACGTACCATCTGATTGCATGTGTTCCTAGCTTTCTTGACACATGTCCAACTCTTCCGCACGCTATACGCAGTAAAACTTCCGCACGTAAACGCTGAAAAGCACTGTTCCGCCTTGTCAACGCCATCCAAACTCCCTCAGTCATCCATCAAACAGAAGGTTGATGTTTAAGTCTAACTTTACGTACAGGAGCATGGGTATTATATAAACTGCTTATTTTATTATTAAATATGGATAACATAATATCATCGATAGTCGTTGATAATTTTAATTGACCAAATTAAAGGAGTCGCGTTTTTCAAATTTATTTTGGAAAGTTGCGCAAGTGTATAAAAGTAGGCAAAAGATTTGGGAGATTTTAGCTTGTGTGAATGTTCGAGTAAGTATAAATTTATTCATTTTCATAAAACTCATATCAAAGAGGAATCCATGAATTTATTATTATTTATGTTCTACGACTAGGTGGTGATTGATTGAACAATTAAAAGTCATTGATCCTAGTTTCGAAACCCAATTGTAGTTTTTATGTTCTTGAAGTTTTGTATATCCCTTTTTTCTCTGACATTACTTCAAAGGCTGTTAGTCTTTATGCATTACTGTGATAAAATTTGTATATGCGCGAAATTTATTTAATGCGTATACTTCTTATTTACCGTCTAAATTAGGTTTAGAATCCATTGGAATCCACTGCAATATAAAGACCTTTTAAAAATATGCCAATCGGCATACGTAGCTTAAGAAAATTCTCACCATGCTGGTTAGGTTATCGAATATATAACTGTTTCAGTCACGATGGTAAGTCTGCCCTCCATCACCAGTAAATGGTACTTATAACGCGTTTCTACCCCGCGGTTTAACCCCTAGTGGGTGTAGGGGGAATTCCTATTTACTGCATCCACTGAATTATAAAGTAGCCCTTGGTCCACCGCTGCTACGGCTGAGCCTTCTTGATAGGTACTTTTGTATTTTCTCATTTGATTTACGGTAAAGTGCAATCCCTTGCATCCCCAATGGGCGATGCCGGGTGATTTTTTTAAACATTTGAGAAGGACGGTGCCGTAGTGGTGACTTAATTTTTATTTTATTTGTATGGCCTACAAATAACTATTCGGTATCTGGATGTTTATCCTTGTGCAATAAACTTTGTAAACTGCCTCCACGATACAGCAGCAAGAAAATCCTAGTGTATTTTTTTTTAAAAGTATAAGTGACACATTGTATGATTTAGCATACAGTTTTATATATATATATATATATATATATATATATATATATATATATATATATATATATATATATATATATATATATATATATATATATATATATATATATATATATATATTAAATTATTATAATTACATTAGTTAAACTACATTAAATTCCAGATCATATTATTTAATCCACCTCCTATATACAGGCATAACTCTACTGTGGCGTAATTAAAAAAACAAAAGCTTAAAGCTTCATTATTCATATTCGAAAAGCATTATCCGTCACTTTAGTCTGACCCTGGGACTTATTACTGATTATACTAAATGCTTAACTTAGTGGGAATGACAGATGGATTATCAAAACTGTGAACGAATTTTTTATATTTATCTTGGGGATAAAGATAAAAATACGTTAATTCCTTTGTATACAAATCAATTTTACTATAATAAAAGCCGTAGAATTATAAATCTATACACTCATCGTGTAACAGCCACTATGATAAAATGCAGATTTATTTATACGTTTCAAAACTATTAGATATTCGTGTTACCCAAAATACAACAGACGCTTTTGGTACACATGATTTTTTACACGAACACTTGCTACAATATGTACATGCCTGGTAGTAAGTACGTTAAGATCTTAAATAAGGGCACGACGACATATCACAAATCATACCGTTTAGCCCCAGTTAAGGCTTTCACATACTTTTTAAGCTATAAAACCTATTTTTGAATAAAAGCTATTACCCCAAAATTAGCAATCTGTATCTTAGTTTTTGCAACATACCCATGATATGCAATGAGTGTGGTTTGACGCAACGAAGTTCTTCTTAACCTTTAACTACACGGGCGGGATCTAAGCAGACCACGAGAAATTTTGGTTATATTTTGTTTTAGGTATTCTCAGTGTGCCATGGGGCTATCGACGGGTAAAGTGCGTCGTGCTCGCAACGGTAAGCACCTATTTTACATCGGTGGGTACCTGTAGACCCCACGCGTGCTGTAACGTATTTATTTACAATATGTTAATACAGTGATTTGATTTTTTTTCAGGATATTTATAACAATAAGTCGCTATATCCATGATGATGATATTTCACAACTTATACAAGATTGTATTGACTCAGAAAGTGAAGGCAGAGAAAGAAATAACCGGAAGAAGAAGTTTGTGACATCAGCAATCAAGCATCGATACACAGTGAATACCTTTCTGGTTCGCAAAGCGAAGAGTTTATCTAGAGAAGAGGAAAAGAAGAAAGACTCGGTGAAATTATGTTAAACTCTCAAAAATATTTTCTAAAGCCAATAAATTATTGTTTTTCCAGTGATCCTCAAGAAAACAAATAATTTTGAAGGCATATATTAATATGTGCTGTCATTTTTAAATTGTTATTAGTTCTTTGGTTTTATAATTTTGATTAAATTTTATGTTCCTCTTCGGTTAAAAAAAACAAAACTTTAATTGGAAGTTAATTTTTTGTTTATTTTATGTAATGTAATCGGTGCTTTAAAATAAAACCAAAAAGACAAGTCTTTATAAAACACTTAAAAATCACTTATAAGACTGATTATTATAAGCACAATACACGATTTAAATAACAAATATTTAATCTTTTATTGCGTTAGCATATGAATATGTAAGTTATTCCAATTATTATTTATAAACATATTTAAGTTTTGTTGGGGATAGTTCTAGACCCCACGCGTGACTGTATGTTACCAAAACAGAAAAATGAAAATTACAAATTTCGTCAGCATGAGCCATCCAATTACAGTTACTATCTAGTTTTAATCCCAGAAATTTCATCTGTTCGTTTTCTTGTACTTTGTCATTATTATACGTTATGGCAAGATCAAGTTTGTTTTAACTATCACTATAGAATTGTACATAACAGGTTTTGCAATATTAATCTTTAAATTTTTATCATGTAACCTTGAAATGACATCATTTATTGCGCATTTTATTTCATTTTCGTAATAATGTTTATTTCCATGTCTATTCTTTACGACCAAAGATATGTCATCCGCAAACAAAATGCATGGGAATCGAGTTGAATCTGGTAAATCATTTATGTAAATTATAAACAAAAAGGCCCAAGAACGTTTCCTAGGGAACACCAGCGTATTTAAGAAATAGTCACGATGTAAATTTTGTCAAAAGATTAACGCACGAAATAACGCGTTGAAGCGGCCACACTACGTTTCTCCCATTGTGCATGGTGAGCGCATCAATGCAACGTTAGCTATGATGGAGTGAAATAATGAAAAACATACTAATATATTATTAGTAATTAAACTGGACTAGATTTAGTCGCCCCAGTCCGACACTATGTCCAACAAAGTCTCGACTTCGTACAAGTTTGTTCCGGTACCGGCGACGTTTTCCTGAGAAATATTGGCATGGCCGGTGTGCCAGAGCATCACCAGTGTTATCTGCATAGCAATGAATGTTACCGGTTTGCAACATATCATTGATATGCAGAAGAAACAGCGTTGGTGATAGCACGCAGCCTTGTGGAACAGCCAGCGTTACCATTAACGATAACAGGCCCATGCCTGTAATCGGAGCATGCACCGTCTACTACAACCCTGATGTTCGATCAGCAAGAAAACTGGTTTTAAATTTTCGGGAAGCCCATAGGGAAGAAGCTCGTAAGAAGCGCTTTGTGCTAAACCCAATCGAAGGCCTTCATATGTCAAATCACGGCCAACGCCTCCTTGTACCCTACTGCCTCCGCCTATTTATGACTTAGGTAACCCAGAAGATCACCAGTCGAACGACCGCGACGGAAACCGTACTGGCGTTCACTAATCAGCTGGTGATCCTCAAAGTACCCATGAGCTGGCTGTTGACATGGAATTATTATTTTAGAAGAACAAGGAGTTAGGCGATCGGCCTATAGTTGGGCGGATCAGAGGTTACCTTTTTAGGATCGGTGTACGAAAGCTGTCTCCATGATTTCGGACTACGCCTAGGGAGTAGGAGTACCGAAAAGACGCGTTAAAACCGGTGCCAACCCGGAGAACACGTTCTGCACAATAGGGAGGGTCGCCATCAGGCCCATTCGACTTGTTGACGTCTAGGATAGGGAGTGCCTGTGCACCGAGCGTTGTAAACAGCACATCCTGCATGGAGCACTCACACCGCGGGATAGTTGGTGTATCCCCGTCATCAAAGTCGAGTTGACGCAAAGAGAGAGCAGCAGATCGGCTTTGTCCCTTGCAGGCATGGGCCAGTGAGTCGTCCTCCCCAGAAGAGATGGGAGAGATGGCTCACAGAAGTCTTCTTGACAGCATTGGCGAGACCAGAATGCACGCGTTCCCGAAAGAAGACGAACCAGTTTCGCCAATCCTGCCTGACATGTTCTGACTCTTTGCCATGACAATGACACTTTTGAAGGACCTGGTATTATACTTTTTTAAGAGCGCTGGTATTTGCATCCTAAGACATCGATGCGTGAGCCCAGGCGCGGTAGCACTCTTTGCTATGCGCGTAATGCAATTTTGCAGGAGCGACAAACTGGCTGGGTTCGCCTCCGATAGGTACCACAGATGATGGAATAAATAGTTCCATTTTCTGTAGCACCACATCAGCGACAGAATCAGCAACAACGCTGGGATCATCCGGCGAGAAGCAAACCTGCCCCCAAGAGTAGGATGCAAAAGATCGCATCCCGTCCCAATCGGCTGACCTATGGCAAACACGGCGGCAACCTGCAGAACTCAAACCGCGATGGGAGCGTGAGTGGCACCGTACTCGGATCAGACAATGGTCCGAGAGCCAAGAGGGCATCGACGGAGACCTGATATCCGTCCGATGAGAGGTCAGAAGGTCAACAGGGAAGGTGGCATGATCTTCCACATCTGGGAGAAAGGAGAAAAGTATCAATTCATTTATGTTATTCAATTCAGTTGATTTATTGCATATACTTTTACTGTGGTGTATTTACCGCACGGAGTCTGCATAGAGTACCTATGGTCTCACGCCGCATCGTGCATAAATATGTCGTGCATCGAGCTAAATGGTGTAAGCTAGAAAGCGCAAATGCTACAGTGGGATAACCTCCCTTTAAATGGCAATTAAAATATGTTCCAGAACTTCATCGAGAAATAGTTCGACTAAACGATTCAAAATATGGAAGAATCTGCAAAATAAAGCACAGATGAAAATGTAAATGCAAGTCAATGCCCTGACCGAGACAACACCTGTAGACGTTTCAGAAATATGAAACTTTTGTGTTCTCCTTAACTTAATATGCATGTAAAGAAGCCGTTGCATTATTTTACTTGTATTTGTTTGACGTATAGTTTATTGCACATGATGTGTAAGCGTGCATCATCATATTAAGGTTAGTGCTTGACTGCAATCTCTCACATGATTGTGGGTAAGTTGAAGCCTTGATGGTAATTATTACTGTCTAACATAACAAATGCCTGTTTAACCCTTGCCGGATACCCAGATTGTTATTCGAGAGGTGAATGCTGTCAAATAATCTCGTCCTATGCTGTATGCATTACAAAAGACAACACGTAATCGTCATCTATACAAATATTTTTAGCATCGAAGTTAATACTAATTTTATCAAATATTATTTCATACATCGATGATTTAACTGTAGTAGTGGCAGGGTGAGAACATCCACTACCGTATATCATCCTGTGGTTGTCATAGGAGGCGAGTAGGGAAACTGAGGCAGGAGATGGGCAGCAGCATGTTTCTGATAACAGCAAAACTACAATAAAACTGTGATTGCCAATCGCTTGCCATGCGTGTCAAGTATGGGGAATATCCCTATGACGCATTCTATAGAGGAGACATGATATGTTAAACAGTGGACTTTAATAGGCTGTAAACGTAACGGTAACGATATAATGAAATTTTTTTTTGTTGAGAAACGTGGGTAATCCTTAGATTTTCGCGTGGTTGTGAAATATACATAAATTGCAAAAGAACAAACAACCAGACCTGAAACAATTATTCCTAGACCATATACAAATACTTGTACCGTATGGAATAACCGAACAGCCAAATGCTTCTTCAATGCAAAGCCGTCAAATAATAATTCCTCCAAACTTAAAATGTGGAAAGGGGACAAGTTCAAAAGGCGAGGTTGTCATCTTCGCCGATAAAGAGTGAGGGTTTAAACGGGTGCAAGCTCCATAGCAGTTGTTCAAACCATACGATCTATAGAAATGTATGACTTTGGAACTGCAAAATTCGATTTTAAATACTATAATTGCAACTAACTGCACTAATAACTTGACAGGCTGTCACACAATATCGATAACTTGTATATTTCAGATTGTTCTTCGTTTGTAAACACCTAATGATCTACTTCGATGCTAATTTTCAGTTTCTGGCAACCCCCATTACGAGGCAATTTATAGAGAGGCTCTAGTATTCAGCTGTGCACTTGATAGGCTGTAATGAATGAATGATTGAAAAGTAACCTAGAAGTGGCCTAGGCTTTTGATAAGTGAGTCAGAGATGATAAAATTACTGTACTCAGACCTTAATAAGTCAAGAAATACAATAATTTAGTGTTTAAATTAAAAAATAATCAAAGCGGTCCTTATTATGTATGCAAATAACAACGTGTATGGAGATAAAGGAGTCCGAAAGAGGCTCGAAATGGTTCGTGCGTATAAAACTGCGGTGCATTGCATCTTTTCCGAAATCGATACTACCGTGTGTCTAAATGATGTTTAAGAACTTTTAAAATATTACAAAAATGTTAAAGTCCACTGCCCGTTTAAAGGCCGGTTACATTATCTTATTCATTAAGAAAGTGTGTTTGAGAGAGTACATTAGTAAAACGTGTAGTTTCTAGTGATTAGTTCCATTGCTTTGTACGATTTTACAAGGTTATTTTTCAAAGAGTAGCCAAATTTTACAATTAAGTTCAAATATATAAATAATGATGACATACCGTTATTTTTTTAAATACGAGTAAAGAAGGGTTCTACTTTTATTTAAATGATCCCAAATTAAATGTGTCAAAAATCAAATAAAATAATGCATTACTACGCATTTTGAAATTAAAACATAAAAAGGATAGAATTATTGAGATTTTTTAATAATTTTTTCATCATCTACCTATATTACTTATTCTGAACTATCTCTGCAATTTGGCTGGTTATTGGTTATTATAATAACCCCTGTATAATAGAATCGCTTTTGTTGTTTGTTGTACAAACCCTTCTCACAGCTGCTAACACTCCACCACCCGCGCAGGGCGCGTAACTGTCCTCGCCTTCCTGCAGTAAACAGACAATTTTGTAACAACTTTAGCGAAGTGCATTACTGAAAAGCAAGGAGAAACGTGTGAAGCGAGTTGTTTGCATCAACATAACGCGTTTATTACGTGAATTCATCATAATGGCAAAGTGGCCTTAATTCAACAGTCAATTCTTCTAACAACAAAATATTTCTCCCAGGATTAGGTTTATCCTCTAGAGTCCGGAGAAAATTTTGTTTAAAAATTCAATATTTTTATATATTTCTGTTATGAGTATATCAAAGTATCTGGCAAAATAATTAAATAATCCTGTGGTTTTACAAAACCACAGGTTTATAAAAAATAAACAATAAACAAAATCAAACAGTTCAAGTGTCGTGACTGCACCTGTCAGTGCTTGCGAGACATCGATGAGAGGTCGGATGTACGTTGTTTTTTTATCTTTCTGCTTAAGCACCTATTGGCTCGACAGTTTCGGGAAAGTAGATAACGTATCCTGACCTACACACACTGAACTAAAAGACGACCTTAATTTTAGTAAAAAAATAATAAAGATATTTAAAATTTATGTAGTCAATTCGTTATAAAGGTCAATTCAGCATTGTTTTTATTTTAAATATGATAATTTAGTGCATGACTACTATCTGATGGTAAGTGGTGCTGCGCTGAAGATCTTAAAAGCACTGACTCATCTTAACAAACTCTCAAAAGCCTATTAACTCTTGCCTTAAAGTATATTGTAAACGGATGGAAAGTCAGATATTGGAAAATTATCTAACTTTGTTGTGTCCATGCATTACGAACGACCAAACAAACCTTCTTTTTTATGTCTGTAAATTTAAATATTTTAGCACATAGTGATATTTTTATTACAGATAAAACTGTCAAGAGGAAGTAAAAAGTTTACGTTCCTTTTAATATTTATTCACATGTAGAAAACTTCTTTGTTTTATTAGGAGATTTCACTCCATCTCTAATGGTAGATGGAGTGAGGATTTTACATGTCACACGAAGAAAAATATATCAAAGTAGAATAAAATGTGTTTAAAAATACAATAAGACTAAATTTATAGCATAAAACTCATTTGAAAGGCTATTGAATAAAGATAAGAAACCCTTTGAATAATCAAAAGCAACGTAGCAGATAGATTAGAGCTCGCTGCCTAAATAAACCATGATTGTGAGTCGATGTGATAATATAACAAAATCTTAGTGATCAAATAGACTTGCCTCACAATTTATTGTAATGATTTAAGCTTCATATTTGAAAAGTGTCGCTACTGGGATTATTTTGAGAAAATAATATTTAAACTCAAAGACCTTAACACATAATGGACAGAAACACACTTGGCTCACAGTTCCGATCCGTTAGGTAAAAAAGTGCCCTGACCTTTAACTGTCACGGGACTGTATTTTCCAAGGTTTCAGTCATAACTTGAAATTAGTCTAGCTTAACCGCAACTCATGCTGAGTGATGACCTTTTGACATGACTAATGACATGCAACGTCAAATAATAAAATTTAAAAAAATATTCGACACCACTTGTTTGGTGACATACCTAGTAAGCAAAAATATACCACGTATATCCGAATGGGCAGTCATTAGGACGTGATGACACAAAGTAAGTAATATCAAATTTTACAACTTGAAAATGTATAGTAAGAATAAAACAAAAACATAATAATTGACGTGTAGAGTGCTTGTGTATTTATGACGAGTGTATTTTTTGTTAACTGAGGTGCAATAAATGTTGATTTTATAGACCACAGCACTACTTACTATCAAGTGGGCTGTAAACTGTTTGTTACACTTTTCTATAAAAGAAAATGAAAAGTGTACGACGTTATGTGAGTTTATATGTCTCGTTTCTGTGATGTTAATGCTGTCAGCCAGTTAACTTTTACAGTTTCTGTGTATATGGCTCATGATGTATGTTGAATTTGATGGATTTTATGTCTAAGTGATATTTTTTTTTTTATGTATATTTACGTCAAAGAGTCAAATGGGCAAAATGAAGTATTTTGATTCAGATCGAAGTTACAGGTCTTAATGATGAACAGCGTACGAGACGTAACATTATCGAAGCTCCATGACGTTGAGTATTCAAATGCTGAATTAACAAAAGAAATTACCCGTTATTTATAGGAGAAAAACAAACTGAAACTCGTGCGCCTTCATAATAGCTTCACATATAAGTCACTTGTTATCGTAGTAAGTGACCGCAGAGCGTGAGTCACTAATTACGAGATTATTATCGATAGCGCGTGCTTTACGTGCACATAACTTTCGCCAAACATAATCAATGACCCTGATTGCAGCGGAAATAAGAATTCTGTGTGGTAGGACTACTTTTAACCTCGTATGTACGTCAATGGGTCAATGGGACGAAAAGTATTTGATTCGAATTGAAGTTGCAGGTCTTAATGATGAACAGCGTACGAGACATAACATTATCGAAGCCTATGTGTCATTAAGCATCCAAATGCTGGATAAATAAAACAAATAACCTCGTTGTTTGTAGCAGCAAAACAAACCGAAACACGTACGACATGATAATAGTTTACATATAAATCACTTATTATTTTAGGACGACCATGAATGTTTTTCACAACTTCTATCTTATTTTCTAATACTTTTCTCTTTTGTACTCTTCGTTTTCTTCGCTTCCTCATCTTTTCCATGGTTTCATCGTATTTTTTCGATATAAATTCCAGAGTACTGTGTATATCTTGATTCGGAAGCATGAGAGAGTTTATAAAACTATTCAATGTGCCGAAGTTTTGCTCCTGCTGTAGTTTTAGCTCATAAATCATATTTTAATTTGACATAGTCGATGAGGTACCAGCGGTGTGGTCTTCGTATGTACGCTTTGTCTTTTTGTTATATTTATATTATCAGTTCCACCTCCTTTGAGGGCCTATATAATGCTGAATACAAAAACAAAGTACAGTAAGTAAACTGGGAACAGAGTCCGAAATTTTGGCGGAGAACGTTCGATAGGCATAATTACAATATATTGATCCGGAAGTGTAGGCCTAAATTATCCAACGGCAGGCGATAGTTTTGAGGGCGTGGCCAACCAGCACGTTACGGGAATGGAGGTGTGGCTGAAACAAAATATAGGCGAATCCGATTGATTAGGCGTGCCTTTAGAAAGACAATAGAAGTAGGTTGTTTCTATAACTAAGCTATCTGTCGCACTCACTTGATAGTAGATTACCCTTGAGACTGCTGCGCTCCTATTTTTCACTTGAATTTATATAATTTGCTTCAATAATTTTAAACCAGCTCACAATGACGGGAGTGTGCCCTGCTCCATACGTGGTGAAACTGCTCGCGGCGCTGGGCAACCTGCGGTGCTGTGCCACCCAGCTGTGCGCACCTGACCGGTACGTGTGAAAGCGGCACCGCCCGCCACTGCCTCGCGCTGCCTGTGGCCAGAACCAATTTGCTTAGTTACTCACCTCTAGTCCGAATAATCCTCGTAGTGAACAAAGTTCACGAGATGATTGATATATTTCGAGTAATCTGAGTGAACTTCCTAAGGTACTTTTGTACATACTTAGTTGTGTGTTATTTTGTAACACATAGTATAATATTTAAGAAGATTAGCGAAACTATCTTGTTTAGCCTGTAAGGATAGTTGTTGTTGTGTGTGTGTGTGTGTGTAAATAAATAATAAAATTTAAAATCCAAAAAGGAAATCATTAAACATGTTTGAGCACCACGGAAGTCCACAGAAAGGGCTGGACTGCTGACACCCGCGAAGATATATAAAAAGAATCAATCCAGGACTGAGGGTGGCAAATCTTAAATGGAACAGGATAGATAAATGATCATGGTCCACTGCGTTAATAGAATTGGAAAGCCAACAAGCACCTTTACAGTCACTTTATTCTTTTCCATACCTTGTCTGATGTCTTGCGTAACTTTGAGTAATGCTGTTGTGGTGCTGTGATGGAGACGAAGCCCAGACTGATAATCGCTGAGTAGATTATGTTTAATTATAAAATTGGAGACTTGCTTATGCAGCCTCCAGAACTTTGGATAAGAAGGGCAATATAGATACAGGACAAAAGTGATTAGGTAACGTGATCTGAAATTTTGAAATAGGGCGTATGAAATCTTTTTCCAGAGATTTGAGTACTGACCTGAGTCCAGCGAAAATTAATAAATAAATAAATAATGTGAGTAAGTGCAGTAGTACAGTACTCCAGTATATTGACAATCATAGTTCTACTGATTTCATCACAACGCACAGCCTTGGATTTAATTGTTAGAACAATTTTTTACCTCATACACTGGAGAAAATTGAAACGAAGGAATTTGAGGAGATTGGCTAAATAGGCTATCGTTTGAGATCATATAGTAGTGTCCATTACATGAGCAGAAGCAAAGTGAGATTTAAGTCATCACAAGATAGGAAGAGGTGCACTCCAGTAGGCTCCATCTCACCCACGCCAATTGACCCTAAGAAACTTCCAAACAGCAGTTGTTAAGAATTAATTATATTATTAAGGATATAACGCGTTTGGCGTTACGTACCATCTGATTGCATGTGTTCCTAGCTCTTGACACATGTCCACTCTTCCGCACGCTATACGCAGTAAAACTTCCGCACGTAAACGCTGAAAAGCACTGTTCCGCCTTGTCAACGCCATCCAAACTCCCTCAGTCATCCATCATCAAACAGAAGGTTGATGTTTAAGTCTCAACTTTACGTACAGGAGCATGGGTATTATATAAACTGCTTATTTTATTATTAAATATGGATAACATAATATCATCGATAGTCGTTGATAATTTTAATTGACCAAATTAAAGGAGCGTCGCGTTTTTCAAATTTATTTTTGGAAAGTTGCGCAAGTGTATAAAAGTAGGCAAAAGATTTGGGAGATTTTAGCTTGTGTGAATGTTCGAGTAAGTATAAATTTATTCATTTTCATAAAACTCATATCAAAGAGGAATCCATGAATTTATTATTATTTATGTTCATTGACTAGGTGGCTGATTAGAACAATTAAAAGTCATTGATCCTAGTTTCGAAACCCAATTGTAGTTTTTATGTTCTTGAAGTTTTGTATATCCCCTTTTTCTCTGACATTACTTCAAAGGCATGTTAGTCTTTATGCATTACTGTGATAAAATTTGTATATGCGCGAAATTTATTTAATGCGTATACTTATTTACCTTCTAAATTAGGTTTAGAATCCATTGGAATCCACTGCACATAAAGACCTTTTAAAAATATGCCAATCGGCATACGTAGCTTAAGAAAATTTCACCATGCTGGTTAGTTATCGAATATGTAACTGTTTCAATCACGATGGTAAGTCTGCCTCCATCACCAGTAAATGGTACTTATAACGCGTTTCACCCCTGCGGTTTAAACCCCTAGGCGTAGGGGAATTCCTATTTACTGCATCCACTGAATTATAAAGTAGCCCTTGGTCCACCGCTGCTACGGCTGAGCCTTCTTGATAGGTACTTTTGTATTTTCTCATTTGATTTACGGGGTGCAACTTTGCATCCCCTAATGGGCGATGCCGTTTGTGATTTTTTAAACATTTGAGAAGGACGGTGCCGTAGTGGTGACTTAACTTTTATTTTATTTGTATGGCCTACAAATAACTATTCGGTATCTGGATGTTTATCCTTGTGCAATAAACTTTTGTAAACTGCCGCTCCACGATACAGCACAGAAAATCCTAGTATTTTTTTTAAAGTATAAGTGACACATTGTATGATTTAGCATACAGTTTTATATATATATATATATATATATATATATATATATATATATATATATATATATATATATATATATATATATATATATATATATATATATATATATATATATATATATTAAATTATTATAATTACATTAGTTAAACTACATTAAATTCCAGATCATATTATTTAATCCACCTCCTATATACAGGCATAACTCTACTGTGGCGTAATTAAAAAAAACAAAAGCTTAAAGCTTCATTATTCATATTCGAAAAGCATTATCCGTCACTTTTAGTCTGACCCTGGGACTTATTACTGATTATACTAAATGCTTAACTTAGTGGGAATGACAGATGGATTATCAAAATGTGAACGAATTTTTTATATTTATCTTGGGGATAAAGATAAAAATACGTTAATTCCTTGTATACAAATCAATTTTACTATAATAAAAGCCGTGTAGAATTATAAATCTATACACTCATCGTGTAACAGCCACTATGATAAAATTTGATTTATTTATACGTTTCAAAACTTGGCTATTAGATATTCGTGTTACCCAAAATACAACAGACGCTTTTTGGTACACATGATTTTTTACACGAACACTTGCTACAATATGTACATGCTCTGGTAAAGTAAGTACGTTAAGATCCTTAAATAAGGGCACGACGAC
Source organism: Parnassius orleans (assembly GCA_029286625.1). Taxonomy (NCBI): domain Eukaryota; kingdom Metazoa; phylum Arthropoda; class Insecta; order Lepidoptera; family Papilionidae; genus Parnassius; species Parnassius orleans. The sequence continues at coordinate 7,661 of JAGSMP010000701.1, read as the reverse complement.
ATATCACAAATCATACCGTTTAGCCCCAGTTAAGGTTTCTTTCACATACTTTTAAGCTTACAAAACCTATTTTTGAATAAAAGCTATTACCCCAAAATTAGCAATCTGTATCTTAGTATTTTGTAACATACCCATGATATGCAATGAGTGTGGTTTGACGCAACGAAGTTCTTCTTAACCTTTAACTACACGGGCGGGATCTACAGACCCCACGAGAAATTTTGGTTATATTTTGTTTTAGGTATTCTCTGTGCCATGGGGGGCATCGACGGGTAAAGTGCGTCGTGCTCGCAACGGTAAGCAATTTATTTTACATCGGTGGGTACCTGTAGACCCCACGCGTGCTGTAACGTATTTATTTACAATATGTTAATACAGTGATTTGATTTTTTTTCAGGATATTTATAACAATAAGTCGCTATATCCATGATGATGATATTTCACAACTTATACAAGATTGTATTGACTCAGAAAGTGAAGGCAGAAAGAAATAACCCGGAAGAAGAAGTTTGTGACATCAGCAATCAAGCATCGATACACAGTGAATACCTTTCTGGTTCGCAAAGCGAAGAGTCTTATCTTAGAGAAGAGGAAAAGAAGAAAGACTCTAGAAATTATGTTAAACTCTCAAAAATATTTTCTAAAGCCAATAAATTATTGTTTTTCCAGTGATCCTCAAGAAAACAAATAATTTTGAAGGCATATATTAATATGTGCTGTCATTTTTAAATTGTTATTAGTTCTTTGGTTTTATAATTTGATTAAATTTATATGTTCTCTTCGGTTAAAAAAAACAAAACTTTAATTGAAGTTAATTTTTTGTTTATTTTATGTAATGTAATCGGTGCTTTAAAATAAAACCAAAAAGACAAGTCTTTATAAAACACTTAAAAATCACTTATAAGACTGATTATTATAAGCACAATACGATTTAAATAACAAATATTTAATCTTTTATTGCGTTAGCATATGAATATGTAAGTTATTCCAATTATTATTTATAAACATATTTAAGTTTTGTTGGGGATAGTTCTAGACCCCACGCGTGACTGTATGTTACCAAAACAGAAAATGAAAATTACAAATTTCGTCAGCATGAGCCATCCAATTACAGTTACTATCTAGTTTTAATCCCAGAAATTTCATCTGTTCGTTTTCTTGTACTTTGTCATTATTATACGTTATGGCAAGATCAAGTTTGTTTTAACTATCACTATAGAATTGTACATAACAGGTTTTGCAATATTAATCTTTAAATTTTTATGTAACTTTGAAATGACATCATTTATTGCGCATTTTATTTCATTTTCGTAATAATGTTTATTTCCATGTCTATTCTTTACGACCAAAGATATGTCATCCGCAAAAATGCATGGGAATCGAGTTGAATCTGGTAAATCATTTATGTAAATTATAAACAAAAAGGCCCAAGAACGTTTCCTAGGGAACACCTTGGAATTTAAGAAATAGTCACGATGTAAATTTTGTCAAAACATCATCTTTGTTAAGGCTTTAACTTCCACACACTGTTTTCTTTGATGATAAGTATGATCCATTGCAATGTCAGTCTTCTTATCGCATACTTTTCTAGCTTACATAATAAGGTGTCATGTAAAAAAAGTCAAATGCTTTTGATATATAAAAACATTTTTCCTGGAAGCCATACTGTTCTTTTTTTATAAATTGATTTTATTGAAATAATGAGTGTTTTACTGCATAGCTTTTACAAATAATATGGAGAAACGGACAAAATTGTTATTGGTCGATAATTGTTCATACATATATTTCTTACCACCTTGCTTAAATAAAGGCTTAACCAAAGAAAGTTTTAATGACTCTAAAAAACACCTACTTGTATGATAAATTTATCAAGTATGTAATTATAGACGATATTTCATCCTTGCAGTGTTTGATGACTTTTATTTACACCATCATATCATTGGCTTCTCGTTTTTAAATTTATTAATGACTTTGTATCCTTCAGTGTAATCGGACGTAAAACATGCTTTTGTACGGATTTTTATAGTGTGTTGTTTTCGCTTGTTTAAGTTAACTGTCTTTGTTTGGCTTTCATATATATTAAAAGCATTAGCAATTTTCCGTGGAGATCTTAGACACTTATTATTCTTGTTTATCATGTTTAAATAATGATCGTTCGATTTTAACACTGCCCCGATTTTGCCAAAACTTCTCTCCGCAATCATGCGCATGAAAGACTTGATTCACACCCCATCCCTTTCTAAATCCAGCTTGCACATCCCAAATTTTTCCATCAGTTTCTTCCATAACTCTTTCAATTAACACCTTAACATACAGTTTACCCACAATGCTAAGGGCTAATGCCACGGTAGTTTTTACAGTCCTGCTGTACCTTTTTCCTTTATATATTGGGACTATAACGGCTTTGCACCAGTCTTCGGTACCCGCTCAGTTCCCAACATAAATTATACAAGATGAACAGCAGGCCTGCCAACACTCCCTCTCCAGCCTTAGCATTTCGAGTGATACTCTATCATATCCGGCTGCTTTTACCTGCTTTCATGCTTTTCATTGTTTTCACTATTTCATCTACACTTATCTCCTACTCTCCATTTTCGGAATTTCTATTTCACTGAAATCAGATCATTCTTCAGTCATAAACACGCTTTCAAAGTATTCTTCCATCTCTTTAAATAAGAAACTTCATCATTCAGCATACAGCCATTCTCGTCTCGTACAGCATTCATTCTAGGCTGTATTGAATTTCTCCCAAGGTTCTTATGAGTTTCCAGAACATTTTAATATTTGCTTTCAGTTATCAGATATCCTTCTATCATTCCTATCCGTTCTTTCTTGATTTTTCCTTTCAACAATTTTTTACCCTCTTATTTATACGTCTAAAGTCTGCCTTTATTCTTTCAATCTCATCAATCATACCGCCAGAATTACCAGCTTTGGTTGCTAGTAAATCTAGCCATGCTCTTTCTTGCTTCAGCTTCCATCCGTACCTCATCATCCTACCACAACGTATTATTTTTCCTTTAATTTGTTCTCATACTTACACTACATACTTCGGTGGCTGCATCCACCAAACCTTTCTTGACATTATACCACACAGTCTCCAAGTCTAAATCATTCATACACAATTCATCCATACCACTTATATTTTCTCTCAGTCTACATTTGAACTTTCACACCTTCATCTTGTAACCTCGGTTCTTATAACGCAGTGGTAGACACAGGTCACCGCCAACGCTTGAATAGACCATTAATTCGGCATAAGACCAAGTAATGATCCATCTCTACGTTAGACCCCGGTAAACCCTTTTGTGTCACCACTGCGTTCCCATTTTTCATCCACAATTATGAAATCTATCATACTACTATCATCACCTCTTTCCCACGTATACATGTGAACTTCATGGCGAAAGACAGTGTTCGTCACAAAATATTCTTTTCACACATACGGTGAGGAGGTCTTCACTATTCTCATTTATACTTTCATCGCCAAACGTTCCTAATATCCTTTCATAACAAAACTCTTCACCCCAACCCTTCCATTAAAATCTCCTAACATATATAATATTTTCATTTACCTTACATTTCATCAACACCATCCTTACCATGTCCCAAAACTGTTCTAGGTTATAAGTGGGTTTAGACATATCTGAGGCGTACACCCTAAAGACAAACAACTTTTAGCCCACTTTTTATTTAGTATCCATAGCAGCTTCCTAATACATTCATTTTCACACAGTGATCCATTCTTTTCTGAAAGGATGACACCGACTCTGTCACAAAATGAAGAATGTTAGTCAAAACTACTTTTGAATTTTAAAACTAAAAGTTCAATTTTTCTTTTCAATATTATATTTTAATTTATTGTAATGTGCGCAACTTTAGGGCAGCCTAGGGCCACCCCAGCCGCACTTAACCTACTGTCACTGATAGTGCAAGTATTCACCGATACTCTGAACTTTAAATGAGCAAAATTACTTTTGAATAAGAACGTTGGTCAGAACCACTTTTGCTCTACAAAAATTAGTCAAAACTGTTTTTGATTAGGCATCGGTCAAAACCATTTTTGCCTGATTTTGCAGTCAATATTGATTTTGACCGGTTATGAAATCTTTACTGTGTTAAACATTCGTGAAAACAAATTAATTAATATAAATTATAATTCCTTTTATAATTCCAAATATCATTTAACTTTTTTCTGTTTATGCACATCAATAGATAATATTTTGAGTAATATTCATGATCAGATAAATATAATTTGTAACACATGCTGTTGCATTCACTATATTACTAAACACATGATCTATACAATTTTTCCACGCGTTGGTCAATATAAATTTTAATACGAAATAATGTCATTTAATCCAATTGTACTTTTACTATTTTATTTCTAAGGTCTCCATGAATAATGATTATTTTAATGTGATTATTTATTAATTTTGACAATAAGTTTCGTAGTTTAAAGAAGAATATATTCACATTTAAACCAGGTGCCCCAGATGCATATGTAAATATTATGTAAAGGATTTTTTTTTCCACAACTAACAAAATGCTCGATTCTGTTAAATCCGAAACAAATTTTATTTCGTTTCACCTACAACTTCCTTTATCAAAATACAAACATCACCTTTACTTTTTTACGACCATAGAAACTAGCTAATTGAAAACCAAAACATTATAATTATTACAGTCACATGCTTTAACAAAAGTTTCCATTAAACATAATACATAATCCATAATTTTGTAAATATTTTAATGTTAATTCTAAAATATCCTTTGGAGCAAATGCCAGTTATATTTTGTGTAAAATTGTGAATTTCATATTTAAAGATGTTGCTTTATAGACGAAAGTAATAATTTGATACCTGTTTATAATTATGGGACGATAATAATATAAGGTATTTTATTATCAAAATAGAGGGTTAATATGAAAATATTAATCCTCTATTTGGATTACCATTATCAGAGCTATGATTGATGTAATTGAAATTTTCATTATTATGTCTAATATTCTTTTTACTCATTAAATTAAAATAATAAGCAATAGTGCCTTTGAAATTGAACTTTAGGTATGTTAGATTAAATTTTTGTGAATTAATATTTTTTCTTGTGTGTAGTCTCATCTCATAATTTACTTAATTATAGAAACGATGTATCATAGTCAAAACAATCATTAAAATTTATTTTTTACATGCCACAAATAATCCTTTACTTTATAAAATTATCCATTCGATGGAAAAAAGTACAATTATTATGCAAACGAACTAAAGAAGCTATATTATTTAATGTGTGTAAAATATATTCAAATAAGGATTATTAACAACTCTAAAATATATATACTTACTACATTTATTTAACCTATGAGGCACCAAGCTTAAATTGTTCAATAGCTTTTTTATAGTGTAGAGGAAAAACGAGTACACAGTCCACCTGAGGTAAGTGGTTGCTGTGACCCATAGACATCTATATCTATCCTCAGTAAAGAATCAAAATGCAGATGCGTTGTCGTCAAGGACTAACATGGGATGCTTCTTTTCCAATAAAAGGATCTCTGGTTCTCTACACTCACGATACGAAACACAGCATCACAAGCTGCTATTTTACGCTGGTATTCAGAGAGCGTTCTTGTCATCATAGTTTAAGTTTTAAATTATAATGATTAGAGTAGTCCAACGAATCAGCAAAGAGCTTTGGTTTATAAACGAGATAATTTTGTAGCTATTATCACCCATTTCTCGTTCCATGAGTAGTTTAGTCATGAGTCCATTCGTTGATCACCCAGTACATAATTTTTCTTCTGCTCTAATATAGTATGTGTTTAATTGAGCATTAATTTTCTGCTCTTTCAGTTGTTTTACTGGCTATTTACTTTTGTTTCAGTAGTTCCATCTAGGGACATTTTTGAAAACTCAATTTAAATTAGTTTGCCCATCTAACATTTTCTTTTGCCTATATCAATATGTCCTGCTCATTTTCTTTGCATAAGGCGCGTTTGCAAAATTGATAGGTATAGAATCGAACTGTTACATTGACACGGGTCACAACACAAGTGTATAATATAACAAAACAAGCCCAAACTCGGCAAACCTAGTTCTACTCGTCCAGGAGTTCCAGTAGTAGTAACCGAAGCACACCATCAGGTCACTCCATCAAGTCCGGGGGTAAGGTCTAATCATAAGTAACAAAATGAGCCCAACTCGGCACACCTAGGTCTACTCGTCCAGGAGTTCCAGTAGACACCGAAGTGCGCCATCAGGTCACTTCATCAAGTCCGTAAGGTCTAAGCATAACTAACAAAACGAGCTCAAACTCGGCACACCTGTTCTACTCGTCCAGGAGTTCCGTAGTAGTCACCAAAGCACACCATCAGGTCTGTCTATCAAGCCCAGAGGTTAGATCTCATCATAACTAACAAAACGAGCCCAAACTTGGCACACACCTAGTTTACTTGTCCAGGAGTTCCATAATAGTCACCGAAGCATCATCAGGTCTCTCCATCAAGTCCGGGGGTAAGGTCATCATAACTAACAAAACGACCCCAAACCTGCACTTCTAGTTCTACTCGTCTAGGAGTTCCAGTAGCAGTCACCGATGTACACTTTCAGATCACTCCATAAAGTCCAAGACGAATAGGCATTTATATATAATCCCACTTACTTTTAGCGAAACAAAATATTATAATAAAATGTGTGATTTTAAAATAATAATATTATTTAAAGGATAACATGATTTAATATGAGATGTCAAGTTTAAATACATAAGATAATATACAATATTTATTATATACAATATTAAAACTATAATTAAAAAACTAGTAATTTAATTATCAAACAGTTCTACTCCACGCGGTATCGTGCTAGAACGCTGGCTGCGTTTCCACGCTGAATGGCTATAAAGAAAGAGCCAGCCCTCTTATCACCAGCAACAACGACCAGCCGCTATTATTTTACCTTGTCAAGTACCTATGTATCAAATTCGAATATTTGTGTATGATTTTATTAAGATTTGATTTTAGATTTCTAGATAAGATTTCATGCGATAAAACGTTGAAATCTTAATTTTAGACCCTAGTAGAACATACCTGCGCGCTTAGCGCTTACGGAATGCAAAAGACTTATACAGATAGATATTGAAACGGTGATTCTCACCACCATCCTTCACAGTTAGCTACCGTGGGTAATCTTTGTTTCAGAGCACGTGGGATCTGTGACAGTAAACACCTGTCCGCCGAGCTCCAATACGTCAACAAGTTTGCACGTCAACAAGCTTCGGTCTCGCGCTCACATCACAGTGAACGAGTGAAGCCGGCCACAGTCGAGCGAGTGCCTGCTGTACTACCATATGTCAGAGGTGTCACTGACAAGATTGGCTGCATATTGAAGCGTGGTTCCATTAAAACATACTTCAGACACCGAAGAATATTAGTCAGTTTTAACATCAGTCAAGTATAATGTCCTCTGCAAGATGTAGGAGGTGGTTACAAGTTGATTAGAATGTGGTCTCTCTTATAGAGAGACCACATTCACAAGATACACAATAAAAACCTGCGTTAAAACACATAGCTGATGTGAAGAATCAACGCTCTGGGAAGTCTGCAGTCTATAAACACGTACAGGATCGCCCCCGTCACTACATCAGATTTGATAGACCACAACCGCTAAAGA
>JAGSMP010000700.1:0-205420 GCA_029286625.1 Parnassius orleans | reverse complement strand
TAAAACATACTTCAGACACCGAAGAATATTAGTCAGTTTTAACATCAGTCAAGTATAATGTCCTCTGCAAGATGTAGGAGGTGGTTACAAGTTGATTAGAATGTGGTCTCTCTTATAGAGAGACCACATTCACAAGATACACAATAAAAACCTGCGTTAAAACACATAGCTGATGTGAAGAATCAACGCTCTGGGAAGTCTGCAGTCTATAAACACGTACAGGATCGCCCCCGTCACTACATCAGATTTGATAGACCACAACCGCTAAAGAACACCGATTTCTTCCACAATCTTAATGTCGCGTAAAAAGTTACATTAAATGATTCATCTCCTATTTTTCCGCCCTTAGGGGTGGAACTTTTTCTCCAAATTTATATGAGACAACGCATGAAGTAAAATCTATTTAAGAAAAAATAGTATGTTCAAAATCGGGTCTTAATTGGCGAAGATATCGCGTAACATTAAAAAAAGCATATATTCTAATTCTGAACATTTTTTGAAGTCGGCTAAATAGAGACCGTCCAGTCCATCTCTTTTGAAAATTCACAAACTTGTACAACGAATTCATACACATAAAGTCTCAGTGAGAAATCTTCTCAATTATAAACTTTGTACTGTACTAAGAGCTTTTAGCGAAAATTAAATTTCTTTGAATCCTGACGGTACGTCTTCACTATCCTCTTATACAAAGCAGAATTAATTTATTTCAATTGAGTTAAACTGACGCTGTTACCCTTTTAATTTTTTATTATTTTCCAAATATTTTCCAGAAGTGCTTTTAATGTTTGGCTAGCACCAGATTGCCTGACCCCAGCGGCAGATCTGCTCTGTGGCTCCACCCCCAACCAAGTTTTGGATGCGGAAGGTAGCGAGAGAGGCGCTCGAAATACCGACACTCCCCTTCCCTCGCGGTCCCACCACTACCGCATCAGTAGACTACCAACACATATTCAAAGTGGGCTCGCAAGCCCATACGACGTGGCTACCTCGGGCCGGTCCGTCACCCGTCACCTCGGGGCAGCCATGTGGATTCCACATAATTCACCGTGGTGACCAAGCCATGGCTATAACCCCCCCCCCCAACCCCTGCCACAACAAGGCGGTAACCGTTCGTGGGATAGCCTTTATGCTACAAAGAAGTTAATACTAATTATATTATGTACATTTATTTATTATCCGTGTTTGTTGATTTGATTTAATGAATAATGAGATAATGTTTTAAATTCCATTTTTTTAATAATATTATAAGCCTTAATCTAGGCAGGTTGTGGTGATACATAATTACTTGTATTATGTTACATACATACATACATATAATCACGCCTCTTTCCTGTAGGGGTAGGCAGAGACCACTTCTTTCCAATTGCTACGATCCTTACATACTTGTTTCTGCTTCGTCCACTTTCATTATTCCTTCATACATGTATTATGTTAAATCTCTAAAACCTACAACTAGCACAATAAATGACTTATTCTATTCTATACTATACTATTATAAGAGCAACATCTAATATATTTGTTAGCAAACACGTTCTCGAAAACAGTTCTAACTATTTTGATGAATTTTACAACGTAGGGGTTTACGTGGGCTAAAAAAATCAATATAGCTTAATCTCATATCTGGGAAAATTGGTTTTCTCCGACTATTTAACGCACAAAGCTATAAACTTGACGCAATTTAACGGTTTAAGATAACTCTGTTACTGTAGCACTAAGCTGAGTCGATGGCCTTTTTGTTGCTATAATCCGTTCTTTTAATATTTAGTAAAGTTTTTTTTTTGTTTGTAAAAATTGATGTTCTGCAAGTCGGAGCAATAAATAATTTTATTTGTTATAGGATAATGGTGATAAACGAGCACACAGTCCACCCGATGGTAAGTGGTTGCTGTGGACCATAGACATCTACATCTATCCTCGATTACGAATCAAAATGCAGATGCGCTGTCACCCGTGAGGACTAAGATGGAATGCCTAGTTTTCAGTAAAAAGGATCCCCGGTGTAGAAAAACTCATCATACAAAACACAGCAGCATTAAGCTGATATATCACGCTGGTATTCTGTGTAAGCGTGGTCCTTACCCGGTTGACTGACCCATTCATGTTACTACCATAATATTGTTGCAGGATGGCTCTACCACCTAAAATATTTTCGTACATAGAATAATAAAACGTTTTTATTTTAATTCTCATTAAATTTCCAAAGTTAAGGCGTTGTTTCAGAAATTATATTAACCTCGGTAAATCAACTTAAACATAAAAATTTCACAAAAACAAAATCAATTTACCACGTTCTTATTAACTCGCTTTCGTGTATGTCTATTTGTGTTGAATTTAGTTATTGATTGTAAACTGACTTCCCGATGAGCTTGAAACAAGAAATTTTGAACATAGCTCAAAATCGAACGGCAATTTAAAATATGTAAAAGTGGTATATTAAACAAAATATTATTATAATTATATATAATTTTCTTAAATTGCTTTTTTATAAAAAATGATCACACACACGAGGGTTGTGTGAAGACAGAACCGCGAATCATAATAAATAGCTCTAAAAAATCATAAAGTTGACACTAAACTAATATTTATGCTGAGACAATAAATGGTTGCTATAAAAGCAAACTAACAACAATATATTTCTTTATTTTTTATATCTGTTCTTGTTTAGTCCATAAGATAAATTGCAAAAGTTTTTCATTTTACTTTTATTTCTGGTGCCTTCACCAAGTCCTTACTTGACGACTACAAAAGTTGGTCGCCCTCAAATAAGCATTCGTTATTATGAGTCTCCGATGTATTTTAGTATTTTTTTTTGCACCTTGAGTAATGTCTAAGAAAAATTTTAGCCTCAACAAAAGATGAAGTTCAATTCACTGTTTGTCTTACTACAGTTGCACAAAAACTTTTACGCACGCACGCAATAACACGCTCGTGTTTGCGCACCAACTCACACACCCAAGGACATAGACACAAACATACACATGGACACGAACACGTACATAAACACGCACATGCACATAAACACGCAGACGCACATGCACACGAACACGCACATGGACGCGAACACGCACACGAATACGAACACGCACATGTACATGAACACGCACGTACATGAACACGCACACGTACATGAACACGCACACGTACACACATATGGACACGAACACGCACATGGACATGAACACGCACACGAACACAAACACGCACACGTACATGAACACGCACATGGACACGAACACGCACACGAACACGAACACGCACACGTACATGAACACGCACACGTACACGCACATGGACAACACGCACATGGACACGAACACGCACACGAACACGAATACGCACACGTACATACACGTATATGAAATGCACCACGAATTGGTCGGCTCGTCCAGAGTAGGACAACGCTCTCACAGAATACCAGGTAAAACAGCAGCTTAATGCTGCTGTGTTTTGTAGCGAGTGTAGAGATCCGGAGATTCTTTTACTGGAATCGAGGCATTCCATCTCAGTTCTCAGGTGACAACGCACCTGCATTTTGAATCTTAATTGAAGATAAATGTAGATGTCTATGGACCACAGCATCCTGTGTGCTCGTTTGTCACTCTTATTCTATAAAAAAATATGAAAACATGCAACACATGCACACTTCAACAAATTTTCAAAACATGCGATTACAAAATCAAATAAAAAAATGAATAGTTTCACAAATGTATTCCTTTCTTTTCAAAAAATGTTAATTAACAGTTTTAAAGGATGTAAGTCGATATGCCAATTAACAAAAGGGTTATTTGTAAAGACAAATGAATCAGTGTCAAACAAGGGACGTATTACAGTTACGACTACAAACTTCGATCCTTTGACACTAAGAGCAGACAAAAAACACTAATACTACTTATCTCTTAAAAGATATATAAAAGAGCAAAGACTCCTCTATGGCAAGGAAACTTTAAAATCTTCTTTACTGCTTTTGTAAATAATACGAAAAGATTAATTTCTTCAAGTTTTGTAACCTTTGTTATCCATAATTACTGTTGCTCTAAAACATCTAACTTGTAATGTTTCAAAACTTGTCGTATAAAATTAGCTACACACATGTATGTTATTGGTTTCCGTTTGCACTCCACGAATCTGTGTAAATTTTACGACAAACTTAGTTTTTTTGTTTTGTTGCAATTTGCCTTCCCACTGAATAAAAACTATTATACTAAATATGTTTGACATTGGGTTTGTCAAGCTTTAAGCTCGCACTGTTGTTTAATTTGTCTCGCAATTTGATTTTATGCTTGTTTTTGATGTTATCCAAAAAGGTTGGTAAACATAGAGTCGATACAAATAGATACTTTCAAATATAATGGCATTTAGCACTATTTCTATATATTAAAATTAATGTTTCTATGTCCAGTAATGTTCATATACCACTTATCCAATTACGATGTCATTTAGTGATTTGTTATGTGCGCGCTCGCGATTTCTTATAAAAATTATTATTTGTTTGTTTATTTTTCACTTTATGTCCATATACCATTCATTCTATCACGACGAATTTTGGTGTATTGTTGTATTGCAACACTTGTTGAATACTCAACTAAATCCAAGAAATACCTTTCGATGTAAATAACGATGATGACGATAACAGCTCAAGTAGTTGTAGTGAAAGTGATTAAATAAGTTTTTAATCTAGTGCAGTCTTTAATTTATATAACTTTATCTCTAGAAATTAGCAGTAAGCAATAAATATAAAAAAAAAACTGATAAATCTTGTGTTTTGTGTCATCTGTTTCCAATTTATTCTGATATCAATCTAGATAAAACTAAATTATTACCAACTCTATAGAGTTGGTATCAATTACTCTTAAGAATAGAATATTATAGGTACCGATTTTTCATTTGGAATGCCTAGTCCAATAAACGTGTCAGCTGTCAAAAGATACTTCTTAGATTTTTTGGAGTATAAAACATGTTTGTTCTATGAAATTTCAATGTCAGTGCAATCGCAATACGATACATTGTCAAAATCAGTATTATAAACATGTTTTATGTGAAAATTTTACCAGTATATACTCACGGTTATAATACATTATAAAATGTATAGCATAGTTACTTATCATCCTGGCATAGTTACTTATCATTCTGTCGTATTCCTGCGATGTTTTTATAGATTTTACCATTGACGTTCTTTGTTGTGTTTTCATATTTTTTGTCTTTGTTTGTTCTTTTTTTAGCTGAATAGTGTTATAAATCATTTTGAAGCAGTACAGGTACTTGTATTCTTGTCCAATTTTTAACCTTTACCCAATTATTTCACTATACATTTTTTGGTTCCTTGGCCACAACACACGCTTCGCTCTATTTTAAATAAACAACAATGTCTTCTTTATATTTTTTTTTTTTTTATTTATATATCCTTTGGTTATTACATCAAAACTAAACACAAAAATATTTTGTGAATCTCATATTATTCTATACATACTTAAGGAAAGTTTCTCCCGAACGCGTTCAATATGAACTAAGTTTGATCCTATTTTTAATATGTACCGAAATAGGAAATAACATCTGTGTTTGTTGTTTATCAGATTTCAGAAAATAATTAAAAAGTATACGAGTTGAAGGGTTTTTAAATAAATTCTACTTTTTGAAAAACCACAGTCAGAGAAAAAATTATGAATATGTGCCACATTAATTGGATAGTCATCAAGTCACGCAATAAAAAATACGTGCTAAGATGTCATTAAATTATTGTTGTATCGCTTAGCACCCACGCTCGCATTACTTCTGATGAAGTCAAATAACACTAGCGAATACTTAACATAGCAGCTCATCCTCAGGTACCCTTTCTCGAAACCTCGACAGTGCGCAACATCTTATAAAACAATAGCCTTCATAGCTAGGTATGACAAGTATGGATATATGACCAAATCCTACTATTGAAGGTTGAATTTAATCCTTAATCTGATACCATCATCATTAAAACCCTTCACAAATCTACTGCTGAACATAGACCTCTTCCAAAAAATGTCACAAAGCACGGTCCTGCATCCATTGACTTCCTGCATCTCTTACCGCCTGGTAACACTCCAACTAATGGGAGTCCGCCCTACACTTCGCTTACCACTACGACGCTGCTACTCGAGAACCTTTCTCTTCATCGGTCTCCAGGTCTTAGAGCTATATGGCCGGTCCATTGCCATTTCAACTTACTTATCTTTGTGGTTTTACTGCGGATATCCTTATTTCTAAGTCTATCACACAGAAAAACTTCGAGCATAGCCCTCTCCATAGCTCGCTGAGCGACCTTGAGCTTCCACATACGGCCAGCGGTGAAGTATCACGTCCCAAATCCATATGTCAACACTGGCAATCAATCTGATACTATGTCTATCACTAAAGTCGAACTCCGTCATAAAATATTATAATATTTCTGAATATCTAATGCTTCTGCCTTAACGAAATTCAATTGTAACCGTTAGTTAAAAGCAGCTATCAATTCGACACCATTATCTTCTTCAATAAATCTTGTTCAAAGAAATCGGATAACTCATAAATAACTGCTGACGGTTATTTAACTTAATAAATAAGTATTTATAATATGTAATAAGTATTATATAATACTCTTACAAACAACATGGCTGAGAAAATTTTACTTTAGTAAATCTTATTAGCTTCGAAGTCGGTGCTAAGACATAGTCTATCGTAGAATTAAAGCCCTGACTTCAGAAGCTATGACTTGGAAATTATTTCATTCCTCTTAGTTATTTGAAGTCGGTTTTACTTTTATTGTATAATAATCCTTTGAGTGGACTAAGTTTCACAAGCTCAAGTTAAGTAAGCTTTTCTTCAAATTTATACGAGACTAGCTGTTACCCGTGGCTTCGCCCGCATGGTCACTGGGAAATGAACTATCCATTGCTTTTTGAATTGAAAGAAAACTGAGTTTTATAGATTTGTCACAGATGCAGCCATTAAAAGGAAACTGAGCAAAATTGATTCGTCAGCCTATTTAAATGTTTTGAAACGCAGCGTATAGGAAAGCATGAAAATAGCCTGTTTATTTCAAATGGAAATGGGATATTTTTTAATTAAAGGAAACTGAGCATAATTATCCGTCAGGGATGCAGACTTTTGAAAAGAAACTGAGCTAAATTGATTCGTCAGAGATGCAGTTTTCTGAATTGAAAGGAAACTGAGCCAAATAAAAGATCCGTCAGAGATGCAGCCTTTGAGTTGAAACAGAGCTTAATAGGTCCGTCAGAGGTGCAGCATTTGGAATTGAAAAGAAACTGAGCTAAATAAAATTTTGAATTGAAAGGAAACTGAGCCAAATAAAAGATCCGTCAGAGATGCAGCCTTTGAGTTGAAAGGAAACAGAGCTAATAGGTCCGTCAGAGGTGCAGCATTTGGAATTGAAAAGAAACTGAGCTAAATAGGAAATTTTGAATTGAAAGGGAAGATCTGTAGGAATTCTGATTAATTGATTGTGGGAATTTTGAAAAAAAACGAACTGAACACTATTTTAAGACGCTACTGTACACAATGTTATATGTTTTTCCATTCGGGAAAGAATGTAGATTCTGGGCATTTGACACACGCAAACATGCTACATACAGCTGACCATGAGAGAAGCACGGTTTTTCTAAGTTGACCCCTGCTACCTGTAACGTTTGCCCTTGCGTTTTATTAATTGTCATTGCAAAACTGAGCTTAATAGGGAACTGCAACCTTTGAATTGAAAAGGAAGATCTGTGGGAATTATAGAATCCGTGGTATAATAACATTTTCACCTTTTCCTACGCCTGTCAAAATTGTAGCACCGATTATGTTCCGTCCAAGATGTCACACGCAGCCTTGTCCCGTTACATAACCGAGGAGCATCTAAATTTCGCATTAGCATGACTGGGACGCCTAATTTAATTGAAGCTTATTTGAGGGCACACCTGACAACTGTAGAGAATTTAGAAACTCTACGGGATATGAAGTGCTCTGTTCTGTGTCCATAACTGTGTCTACTGACAAATACTCTGTTATTTCTCCTGCTACTTCGCTTAATATATCTGAATTTATTTTGTTAACGCTCTCATTTTTTGGTGCAAGAATCGCCCTTTCACATAACTATTTGTCTTCATGCATGTTGTTCGTTAAATCTGAATAAACGCTCGCAATTAATTCGGAATGACTCTGTACTAAATTACAAAAATCTCTCGTCAATTTAACGCAGCCCTCAGCATCCGTTTCCAACCGCCCATCGCCAATTTTTAATAGTGTCAGCATAGTTTACAGCATTGATATCATTATACAAATGCACTCTCATTTTCGCAGTTAAACTGAATTTTGTCACCTTGTTCCATAAAATAGACGACTTGAGGCATGCTTAATTTCATCTGCAGGTGTGCCTTTTGAATGACAGGTAAAGTTTGGCGAAAGTCACCAGCCAGTAAACCACCTTCCTCCCATTACATTGGTATTGCTGCGCAAATCGCGATTTAGTGTTTCTACAGCTTTTTATGCGACATTGTACTTTCGTCCCACACTAAAAGTTTGTATTGTCGTAGCATTATACCTCGTGCACTATTTTTTAAAAGTTGCAGATCGGCGATTCTTCCTGGGCTAGATTTAGAGGGAGTTTTAAAACAGAATGTGCAGTGCGGCCCCGCTTAGCAGCGTGGCGGCTATACCGGAGGAAGCTACGGCCACAGCAATGTTTTATCTTTCCGTACTTGCGCTAATAATAAATTTAACAAAAATGTCTTCCCAGTTCCTCCAGGGGCATCTAAAAGAAAAGTGCACCATTTCCACATTCAATTTGTCCTAATACTTTGTCAAAACTCGTTTTTGTTCGGGAAGCAAGCGGGTACATATTCGGCTACTTGCTGCTGCAAAGCTGGTATATCGTAGTTTGTTTCACGCATAATTTCATCACTTAGTTCATTTTCGGTTGTTCGCTGAGGACTTATCATTCCAAAGTCGCTTAATTTTTGCCTACCATTGCCATTACTTTATCTTCAATTTTCCAAGTGCTTCATTATAAATGTGTTCATTGTATGTCATATTCGCGTGTGTCTGCTGTAACCTTTGCAAAATATCTTCCGCCATGTACTTTTATATTTGTCCCACAATTTATGTGCATTAGATAGCCCAAGATGATATGAGAGTTGCATAAAGATCCCTAATTTTGGCTGGTGACTGGCACTGCACAGCTTCCTCCATGGTTTCATCCCAGTGATTATCGTTTTCTAAAAGATGCAGAGCTTCACATGCTTTTCTATAAGTTGCGCATTCTTGACCGTTGACAGTTTTAAGGTCTTTATATCCTGTAGGACCCCGAACATGGTGCAGCCGCAATCGTAAACAGAAACATTCAAAATTAGTTACATGGACGGTATGGTATACACACGACCAAGGGCATCTGATGACTTTACACCGGGCCATTTTGCAACAGGCGCGCCTTGAATACGGCGTTTCCACTCCTTCCTAGATGTGTTCCAAGTATAATAGCGGGGGACTTCAGAATATAACACCGTTTTTGCAAAGGGGTCGGTTTGACAAAGTTGAAAGAAGGCTGTTAGTGTAGTTTTGGCGGTGATGCAATTCTTTCTGGAAATTCTTTCGGTGAAATATACACGCTCCATTTTCTAAGTGCACAGCAAGGTGAGTAACTGTTGGTGCCTTTCAAAAAGGAATCCAGGAGACGCCACGCTGCCTCGTTATTGCTGACATAACGCCCTGCTTGAAAGGTCTGTACTTCATTAACGGATTTGCCTCACCTTCACTCCTGAGATTAAATATTGCTTAGTCGCTTCCTTTATTTATGTACTTACAGATATACTTGATTGCGCGGACAGAGCTACATGCTTCTACATTAATGTGGGCATTAAACATTTTACATAGAATGGGCGAATACGGGAATATCCAGCTGTTATCTAAAGTTTTGAACGCTCCAGAGCGAGATTTGATTGTAACTTTTCTGCCACCATCTTCGGGAGCTCTGCGTCTGTATAAAGGTTGGCATTGTCATTGTGCACTGTTTCTTTTAATAGCTGTTTAGGGAATTTCTTTGTACATTTTCCTTCTTTCATACATGGCGATATTGAATTTCGTGCTCCACATGGACCGTGAATCATATTTCGGACGATGGTATCATACAATTCTTTATCTTGCTCAGGATTCGGAAACTCGGCGCTTATTATCGTCTATTTGGCTGGGCCAACTTCTCTTTAAGCCATATTAGAATGTGGGTATGCGGTAATCTTTTTTTGCCATTCAATTGAATACATGAAGCACTGCACCTCTCCGAAAATTTTCCCTTTGTTAATTACATACATTAATTTTTGTACTTTTTTGGCCCGGCATTAGCTCCTCGGTTATTTCTTTCCATGTGGGATTGCAAGTAAAAGTAACAAAAAGATCAGGTCTTCCGTAAGTTCGTACATAGGCGAATGCGTCTTGTGTGTACTCATGTAGGTAGCGGGGACTGTTAACGAATGATGAGGGCAGAATTACCATTTCACCTAAATCTCTGGGGTTTACATTGGCGTCGCTAAAAACTGCATCTTGTAAATGTATATAATTCTCAACGCGCAGCTTTTTAGATTTAAGATATATAACGGAGACGTTCACTTTCTACCTTCACATACAAGTCTACCAAAATTGATGAAATAATTGTCTACACCAGGCTAGAGGATAAAATCATTTTCTCGCAACATCATATGATACGCATAAAATCCATACATAATACTTTTTGTTCGGGTAGGCTCCTTTGTGACCGGGTTAATGGTGGAATTTGAAAATGATAACCCTCTTGTCCTTTGCAATAAATCAATGGGTATTGCAGAGCGTCATAAAACTTGTGTGTATCGGCTACCCGTTGCAACGTATCATCACGTGCTCGCAAGACAATGTCTCGTGAAGAAAATTGATCACCACTAATTACGGCTGCTATTTCGTTTATCAAAGATGCATTGTAGCGCCTTTCATGCTCTCCTCGAGGGTCCGATCTGCGTGAATGACGACTTTATAATCCTCTTCAGGTAGGTTTTCTAAAGCAGTTTTAAATGTTTTGACTAAATGTTACGTTCATGCGAGAATCTTTGAAGTTTGAACACTGTGTCTCTCAACTCCTGGATAAATTGGCAGCGACGGTCTACCTCAATTTCTTCGTCACCCATAAAATATACTTGTAAAATTTATGCGTTTTTCAGCTGGAAAAGTGAACCTATTCTATGATAAATTTGCCTTGCATAAATGTAGAGCGAAAATCCGCATTATTATTTCCCGGTCAACTCGAAGGACGTCATTTGAAAGCATGAGTTATATTTCCGGATCCTGTTTAAAAAGCGCCGTGACTCATTAGCATCATATAAAGAGTTTTCAAAGGTTTTCTGGTTTCCCAAGTAACGGAAGAGACACTTTGCCATTGGAACAGCACATGCCTGCGGTCTCATCTTTCCATTTTAAAGCGCTGCAAAATCGACACGCCTTGTCCATCAGTCCGATAACAACTAACCTGTGATTTTTATAATCAATCAACGGATCATAATTGAATGCTGCGTCATTAAAACCGACCAATTGTTTCTTTGAAAATTTTGTCGACGTTCAGCTTGGAGCTGTGCATTTGCATCTCTTCGCGCCTGTGTCTGTTCTGGTGTTTCAGATGCCCTTATGGTAGATTGACCTTCAGCTTGCTCAATGAGTCTGTGTTGAGTTTCATCAGGTGTTTCGCGGCTCTTAAGGCGGCCTGACGTTCCGCTTGTTCGAATAGCCTTGCTGACTTTGAGCAGGTGTTTCAGTAGCTCTTAAGTAGATTGACGCCTGCCTGTTCAAGACGCCTTGCTGACTTTGATCAGGTGTTTCAGTAGCTCTTAAAGTAGCTTGACGCTCTGCCTGTTCAAGACGCCTTTGCTGACTTTGAGCAGGTGTTTCAGTAGCTCTTAAGTAGCTTGACGCTCTGCTTGTTCAAGACGCCTTCGCTGACTTTGAGAAGGTGTCTCAGTAGCTCTTAAAGTAGCTTGACGCCTGCCTGTTCAAGACGCCTTTCCTGACTTTGAGAAGGTGTTTCGGAAGCTCTTAAAGCAGCCTGACGCTTTGTCTGTTCAAGACGCCTTTGCTGACGTTGAGAAGGTGTCTCAGATGCTCTAAAAGCAGCCTGACGCTCTGCTTGTTCTTGCCTTCTCAGTTCAGCATTTTCTAAAGATTCTAGCAATCGAGCTAATCTTTTCGCTTGTCTTGAGAAGATAGTCTTGAAAGGCTGGACTTACGTTTGCGAGGCATTATGAAGTAAGAAAAACCTATTTATAAAAACGTTAAAATACCTAAAAGGAATTAAATTACCTTTTAAATATTTTTTTAAAGCAAATCCAAAATATCTAAAAGGAATAAATATTCCTTTTAAATATTTTTAAAATCAAAACAACAATACCAATTCAAGACACAACACGAATCCGAAAACGATAGCCAAAAAAATCGAATCAACTTAAACCAAATCACAAAACAAATCATAAAACCGAAATCGAAAGCAGGAGTCAATATAAATATAACCAACGAAAAGAAGTAAGTGTATAGGTACCGTATACACTATCTATACTATTAATATTCCTTTGAAATATCCTTTGAAATATTGTTAAACAACCTAAAACAACGAAAACCAATTCACGATTCTAAATAAACAAAATCCAAAATCAAAGCCAGAGTCTAAATATGTATAAAGAATACCAACCACATCAACAAAACTATCCAAGAAAATACACAAATCCGAAAATGAAAGCCAATACAAATACATTCAACCTTAACCAAATCACAAAGCAAATAACAAACAACCGAAATCGAAAGCAGGTAGTCGAATAAGCTACGAAATAGAAACAATTTAAGCGTATAGGTACCGTATGCACTATAAGTTGACGCGCGGATCAACGGCGGAGTTAAGTACATGTCAGAAACATTTCGTTACCGCGTTTTAAAAACCTAGTAACGACATCTAGCGGAATCAATTTAAACTATGTATACGTTAGTTAATAAGAACTCAAAAATATTTTTCTTATAATTTTGCACAAGTTTTCTTATTATAATACCGATTCATTCATAACCACATATAAGAACTGTATTCATTTCCGTTCAATAAATATTACTAAGGCTTATTAATAAGGCTTACTAAGAACTGTTTCTACCATTGTTAAGTAATAGTTAAGGGTGAAAGCGTGACAGGTGGTAATAGTATTTCTGATCCATACTTATAATCACGCCTGTAACCCTTGCGGGGTAGGCAGAGCATCAACGGATTACTTAATATCGTCTGCGAGGTTATCGCCTATTCTGTGAATTACGATGCACCAAAACGTTTGAAGAAAATCAGCTGGTGAATTTTATGTTTTTATCGCTCTTCCCGGTCCTGCGTGGAAAAATACAGATACATACATTTTTATCTTAATTTTGGTAAAAGACATAATAATTCAGATATTCTGACCTTCTGTGTTCGTCCATCGTAGCGTCGTCCGTCTTGTAGAATCACGGTGGCGCCACCTAGCTGAATTTAATTTTGCAACATATTCGATTTTCCCACGGAATGATATATTTTTCCGCTGAAAAAGTAGCCTATGTCACTCTACAGCCACCGAACTATCCCCATACAAAAATCATGCCATGCCGACGCTCGGTTGCGACGTGAAAGAAGGACAAACAAACAAACAAACAAACAAACACACTTTCGCATTTATAATATTAGTATAGTATAGTATGGACTACTTAAGAGGTATAGCCTATTTAATAAAGAAAAGAATAATTTTAATTGGTTTACAATTGGCGAAGATAACACGTATACCAACAGTAAATCGAAAACCTCCTCCTTTCTTGAAGTCATCTAAAAATAAGAAAGATTTCAACGACATATGAAGTCTGTCTTCTTGTCAAAACCTTCACTTTTGCTACTTTTAAAACATTTCATTAATGAAAGGAAGCATCTGCCCAGTAGTGAGATGCATTTATAGAATGTAACTATAATTTTTATAACCGTTGCGACCTCAGTTGAACAAAACCACGCATGAATTTTTAAGATCTTGTGATCACGCACCATCAATAGTTGGAAAACTTTTTATATAATTAGGTAAGGTGACAAAGGAGCACACAGTTTATTATGATTATGATGTTAAGTGGGTAATAAACTCTTCCCACACTTTAAATCGATTAAAAATCGAAATGCAAATGTTTTGTCACCCTGAGGGCTAAGATCAATTATCTTGTTACCAGTGAAAATGGTCTCCGGTTTGTGACACTCACCATAGGAAAATAAGGAGCATAATGATGTTTTTCACGGTGGAATCAATTGCGTGCTTGGTGTCACTCATCACACGGATCTGGATCTTAATTCTGCCATTATATATGTATTATGCGGCATCAATTTCTTCCTGTTGAGTAGACTTAATCGTACAGCATCTATAACATGCTACAACGTGACTCTACAACGTAAAACTCTCAGCTTAATATTCATGGATATGCCTAGAAAATCACCAAATATTTTCCAGAAGTGCTTATAATGTTTGGCTAGCACTTAATAATATCACTTTATCCATTTTTAGTCTATACGTTACTAGCGATCCGCCCAGCTTCGAACGGTTGATTTCTGGATCTCAACAACAACGCCACCTATCGGGTCCAATTGTGAATCTAAACCATTCTCTAACTAACTTAATCACACACAAGAAATTTCATCAAAATCGATCCAGCCGCTTAGGAGGAGTTCAGTCACATACACACGGACAGAAGAATTATGTAATTCATAATATGCACTTATTATACATATAAACTATCCTCTTGAACCGTTATGTCTATTAATGAAATCCGCATCTAAATTTGTTGTGTAGTTTAAAAATCTACGCGTACAGACGGATGGAAGCGACTTTGTTTTATGCTATGTAGCTATGGGCAATATTGTTTTTATCACCATACATCACTATACATCTAAACTCGCTATATTATCATCATCACAGCCCATCACAAGTTTTTGCTAAACAAAGGCCTCTTCCAAGAAATACCACAAAGCAAGGTCTTGAGTCAACTGCACCCTTTGAATTTATGCATCGTAACTACATCTAGTGGGGGCCGACCTATGCTTAACATAAAACAAAATAAACATATTCTAATAAACAATGATATCTGCATTTACACAGATAACGTTATATATTGTACATTGATTGTCTTATTGATTTACATTTAAATAAAATGTAGAGTTCTCGCTCCAATTCACTGCCTTTTATTTACCAATTATGATACAATTTGAAAGCCAGTTATTATATGAATAATTAATATAATATGCAATGTAATACTTATATCTCATTATGATAAAATAACCTCGAAATATCCGTAGAAAATAGTACTCCGGAGACCTAACATTTCTTATTTCCTCTTGCACTGTAAAATTAAATGACAAGATAGGTTTAGTTTATATGTCTAATACTCCAACAGATGCGAGTTTAGATAAGATACACATGCTGCAAATAATAAACAAACTGATGCTATCCACGCGTAATGTTTAAACAAGATATACATAACATATTAAGTTTGAAATTCTTGCATCCAATCTCGCGTAGTATTACGACCTTGTCTATGTAATTGTTTTATTTATATATTTCAAGTTAAAGTTTTACGTGGTAGAACCATGCTGCAGCTATATTATAATTCTTGCACAAATAGGTCGGATCGACAGGGAAGGACCTCGCTCGCAACAACTCATCAGCACAAAAGACCATGCTGTGTTTCATATGATGAGTGTAGAGAACCGGAGACCCTTTTCACTGGAAACGAGGCATTCCATCTTAGTCCTCAGGGTGATGATGCATCGTCATTTTGATTCTTAACCAAGGATAGATGTAGATGTATATTTGCCCATCTATAGACCACAGAAACCACTTACCATCATGTGGACTGTGTGCTTGGTTGTTGCCCTTATCCCATAAAAACTTTTATGAATGTTATAAATGTATCAGGTGGTTTGCACTGTGCCCGCCGCTAACTATTCGGATTAAACATTACCTGACCACATGTTCACTTCCATTGAAGATAAGTGAGTACATTCTCATGTTGACACACAAGTATTGCACATTCACTTGTGATTCCATAGTATATGTGTGTGAAACTAACGAATATATAATAATAATTAAAAACATTTTGTAGCTTAATCTTTAATTAAGCATTTGTACGATGTCAATTTTTGAAATCTTATATATAATGATTTTTATATTTACGCGAACACTACACATTGAATAAAACTACTTATACGGATTTTATCGCGTTTACTTAACTTATTTTATTAAATTCCCGACGTTTCGGGTGCTTTACAGCACCCATAGTCACGGGGACTGAGGTGATTGACGTCCCGATGTCAGTATTAACCCGGAGTACCTTCAGCTTTTATAATTACTAATTTTGGTTCGATCTACGCAGAATGAACTTACTGTGTCTTGAAGTCTTGCAGTGGTATGCTTGGGTTTAGTTTTAATTTTACAGGATCCCAAGCAAGAAATACCTGAGAAATTGAATCTAGACGTTAATTCGATAATACCTGTGTGCCACACCACCGAAGTTGTATGGGTTACCAAAATACACAAACCGAATGCTCCATTACGTCCAATAGTGAGTCAGATCGATTCACCAACTTACAGATTGGCTCAACACTTAGTAAAAATATTTCCACCACTCAGAGGACACACAAGAGCACACACTAAGGATTCATACCATTTTGTCAGTGAAATAAAAGACCTACATTCCATGTCTTACTGAAAATGAAACCATGGTCAGTTGTGATGTTCAGTCTCAATTTACATGCCTACCTGTTGAAGACTGCATCTCAATTGTAACAAGGAAACTAGAGGAATACAACATGCCAGCAGAATATGCAGTATTTCTCAGACATTGCCTTACATCTGGCTATCTATTGTGGAAGGAAGATTTTTGCAAGCAAGTAGATGGTGTTGCGATGGGCTCACCTATTGTCGCCGATATATTCATGGAGAACTTTGAGGAGAAAGCCTTGTAATTCCAAGGTTCTACAAGCGGTACGTAGACGATACTTTCACAATTTTACCATCAGACAAAGTAACTGCATTTTTAGAACATCTTAATTCAATTTACTATGGAGTTAGAGGCAAATAATTCGTTAGCTTTCCTAGATGTGTTAGTCATCCGAAATCCTAATAACACCGTAGGTCACACTGTGTATAGAAAAAAGACCCATACAAACCGATATTTATACGGTGAATCTCACCATCATCACAGTTAGCCACCGTGGGCAAATCTTTGTTACAGAGAGCAAGAGGGATCTGTGACAGCAAACACCTGGCCGCCGAGCTTCAGCACGTCAAGTAGGTTCTGCACGACAACAAGCTTTGGGTCTCGCGTCTACGTCACAATGAACGAGTGAAGCCGGTTACAGTCGAGCGTCACAGACAAGATTGGCTACATCTTGAAGCGAGTTTATAAGAACATTCTTCAAGCCGCCGAAGAATATTAATCAGTTCTTACCATCCGTAAAGTGCAATATTCTCTACAAGATACAGAAGTGTACAAGCTTGATTGTGAATGTGGTCTCTCATATAGGCAAACAAAACGTTCTATCAAAACCCGCGTAAAAGAACACATAGCTGACGTGAAACACCAACGTTCCGGGAAGTCTGCAGTTTGTGATCATATCCTTGACGGCCCCCGCCATTACATTAGATTTGATAAACCACAAATTCTCGCGAAAGAACATCGATTCCTGCCAAGAATGATACGTGAGGCTATTGAAATTAAAAACATACTAATTTCAATAGAGAGGAGGCTAGGCTACCACCTGCTTGGGATCCTGTAATTAATAAAATTAAAACTAAACCCAAGCATACCACTGCAAGACTTCAAGACACAGTAAGTTCATTCTGCATAGATCGGACCAAAAGTAATAATTAAAAAAGCTGAAGTCACTCCGGGTTAACTCTGACATCGGGACATCAATCACCTCAGTCCCCGTGACGATGGGTGCTGTAGCACCGAAACGTCGTGCTTTACAGCAAATTCCCGATTTAATAAAATAAGTTAATTAAACGCGATAAAACCCGTAAAGTAGTTTTATTTAATCTTATATATATTTACAGAGAATACCCGTTCGCCTCCGGTGGGATGTTAAGTTTGAATGCAGTTTAAGGAAAAATAGCACTATTCAACAAGAAGATTTATCAGCACTTTTATTTGCAAAAAATCGTTAAAAATATTGTTTTCATTTAAAAGAAGTGCGAGCTAAAGAACGATCTTAATATTAATACAAAACCAACGTCTATCAAAATTACAAACATGTTTTTTTATCTTAATATTTGTCTACCTCACCCTACCGCAAAATACTTTTACTTGAGACTTTTATATTACATTTTCTTTTTCCAAGCACATTCAGGGAATAGATAAATCTCATTCCGCTCATATGTAAAGACGATATACGTGATTTAATCTAAAAGCTTTTAAAGCTACAATTTCGATATTGGTCGTGTGAACACTCTCATATAGATTGTTTCCTTCATCATTAATTCATTACAACTCTTCACAAG
This sequence comes from Parnassius orleans, assembly GCA_029286625.1. Classification (NCBI taxonomy): domain Eukaryota; kingdom Metazoa; phylum Arthropoda; class Insecta; order Lepidoptera; family Papilionidae; genus Parnassius; species Parnassius orleans. Next base: position 186,872 of record JAGSMP010000700.1, on the reverse strand, counting down.
TCCACTGCTGAACTTAAAGCTCCCCAAGGAATGTCACATAGCACAGTCCCTAGGCACAAGCATCCATCGTCTACTTGCATCTCTTACCAGATCGTCACTCCATCTCAGTCAAAACGCATAAATTATTCGCCTTTATCAGGATTATAGTAGAACAATATTTTTTTTAATTTGTCTAAATATTGTTGCTTGCAATAAGTAAAGTAACCCTTTCTTAATTTCTAAGAGGGTCTAATGTCGAGTTCACTACAGCTCGTCGCACTCAGCAGCCGATTGATGGATCTCACATTTCCTTTTAATAATTTTTTTTTCTCAGGCTTGCCTTGATATGTTTTCCTTTATATGTTTATATGTTGTCCGTAAATAGTAAAATTTAAGACGCGCACCTTATAGAGTAGATAATATTAAAATACTTGGCTGCTTGTTGCGGGTGCTGGATCGGATCCCAGCCGGAGCCACAAATTAGCTCAAACACAGATTGTTTGTTTTTTGTCTCTGATATAATATTTTGATATATAATTCCTATAATACTTTGGACGCGGTAAGGTTATAATACTTATTCCTATTATTCCATTGTAATAACCACTTCGGTGCCATTTATCTTTATTACATGCTCATGATATGCAACGAGGGATCACGTTAATCCATAGAATAATCAAAAACATTTTTAAACATTACCCTTACATTAGCATTTTCTCCTGTATCGTGAAGGCAGTTTACATACATAAATTTCACAAGGACAAACATCCAGACCCGAAACAATTATTATTTGTAGGCCATACAAATACTTATTTCGAGCAGGATTCAAACCCGCAGCTCTCAGAGTAACAACACATTGCTAAGCCACTGCGCCACGGAGCCGTCACGCAATTCTAATGATTTCTTATATTGTGAAATATTTGACAGATTTTATAGCGGGGAAATTAATTTGTTAGAAAGGTGCAGAGATAAATGTTTTTCTGAAATATTAGTTAATTATATATTAATTACAGCTTTTGCCAACGACTCCGATCGCGTGGAGTTCAGTTATATCGCGCCCATGTGTGAAAAAGAGTCTGCTGGTACAAGCACAATTATAACTGGATGTCAAAAGCTAGTAAACTACAAAACTTCTTTATACACTACATTTTGCTAATCTATTACTGTGTGCCAAAATTATCAGACTACTGGGCGAGCTTACGCGTGAGCAAGCCACATAGAATTGCTCGTGTGAAAACAATTTTCTCTCAAGTCTATACCGCAAATTTTAATGTCTGCCCTTGTGATTTGTTGATGGTCATTGCAAAGCAGACTTTGAGAAACTGTATTCGTTTGAATACAAAAAAATCATTCGCGATTAAGAAATTCTTGGTTCTTGGTACAAATACAGTTTCCTTACGCACATCCAGTTATAATTGTGGCTTCCACTACATTGCGATGTAACGCTTTTACTTAGTCTGGTTCCGTTGCACAGTTGAGGAGGTTTTAAATTTCGCAACAATATAAGGGTGCAAGCGCAGAATAAGCATGATGTGGAAGACCCGATGGTTCCAGTGAATTAAGAAATTCGACAGGGTAGTTAATTGCGTCATCTGTGTTGACTATAGAGTCTATTGACGTGTACAACATTTCTTCCCCTCAAAAGACATTAACAGTATATCGTTAATTGCCGCTGCTTGGTCGTTTTCCGGGTTAGTATGGCACGTTCATACAACCATTCCACTGGCTTATCGTGGATATGAGCAATATCTGATTAAATTTTGGATATTAACTCCTGTAACGTAAATACAACTGTGCACAAATTATCAGGGATGGTTATCATTCCGTCATTTATCAGGTAATAACCGTTGCCGATTTCAAGTAGGAGATTCGCAAATCCACCAGCAGACTCTTTTCTCCTAAGTGTACCCTCATAATTTTCGAGAGCTTGAGGATTTTAATTAGAGGCTATAAAGTGGATCTCTTAAGACACGCCTTAACTTCATCTGCACTAGTTCCTTTTGGCACTACTGGTAAAGTCTGTCTAAAATCTCCAGCCAGCAAAACCATTACACTACCCATTAACTTCTTATTTCCTCTTATATCTTGTATTTGCGAATCTCCTACTTGAAATCGGCAACGGTGATTACCCGATAAATGACGGAATGATAACCATCCCTGATAATTTGTGCACAGTTGTATTTACGTTACAGGTTAATATCAAAATTTAATATCCTGTTATATTAACGTTTTTTATATATTAACGTCACGATGATGGGTATTCAATCAACATGCAAGAAGGAAGAAGATAACTATTTAGTCAACTATCGTGCCCTTTTGGTTTATATTTGGTGGATGAATACCAAAATAGAAACAGAGATTAAATTATATCAAAATAATCAAGCCAAATTACGTGCTGATAGTTACATCCATTTAAAGATGCTATTGGACGACAAGACATGAAGCCAATAACTAGCACAAATGGTTGTCCTTCCATCATTTTACAGGGGACCTAGTTATATGCGAAAGAACACAGGACGCTTATGACCTATGTTAGGAATTACAGCCGGCCTAATCTTTATCACTTTCATACAATCCTCGCTGGGACGAGATAAAAGAATTGCTTCAAGGACAACAATCTCATAATAAACACGATATAATTTCGAGGGTGTTTCGACTAAAGGTGAAAAAGATCATGAACTTATTGACAAAGGGCAAAATATTTGGTGAAATTCGATGCTTTATGTACTCAACGGAATGGCAAAGAGGTCTTCCACATATTCATATTGTTTTATGGCTTCACAAACGTATTACTCCGATCAAATCGACAATATAATTTGTGCTGAAATACCGGATCCCAACCGTGACCCAGAGCTACGAATCCACATGGACCATGTATCCATGTACTATGATACATGGTCCATGTGGTTTAATCGAAATTCACCATGTATGAAAGATAACATGCAGTAAACGATACCCCAGGGCTCTCAAAGGAAACTCAAACTGGTGAAGACGGTTATCCGCAGTACAAGAGACGTTTACTAGATGACGGTGGGTTCTCTGTTGGTATCAAAGGCACAACCATAGATAATCGCTGGGTAGTCCGTTATAATCCAGTATCTTTAAATCATTTATCGCTCACTTAAATGTGGAATATTGTCATTCGGTGAAATCAATAAAATACGTCTGTAAATACGTAAATAAAGATTCAGACCAGGCATCGTTTGCTTTAGAGAATGAGAAAGATGAAGTTAAAACTACACAAGTGGAAGAAATATAAGTTCATCAGGCAGTATGGCGAATCCTTGAATTTCCATTCATGAGCGTTTTCTCACGTAGTCCATTTGGAAAATTCCTCGCTGTTCATTTAGAAAATGGGCAAAGGTTTATTTTAATGAGCAAAATCTGATTGAAAAGTGAATAGTCCTTCAAAACCACACTGCTACCTTTTTGATTTGTGTAAAGTGGATATCTTTGCAAAAACATTGCTCTACCTAGAAGTATCACATACTACGTTTGGGGTAAAAAAGTTTTCAAAGGAGAAAGAAGGAGCAAACGTTGAAGGCTGGCCAGTCAAAAAGCACGTTCTGGGTAGGGTTTAAACTATGCATCCGAGCAATACAGACGCTATCACCCTCGCATGCTTCTTCATGAGATCCGGGGCTCAATTTCGGTTGAAGTGTTAAAACTGTAAATGGTCATGTGTATTCCACGTTCCAATCAGCGTGCAAAGCTCTCGGCAGCGAATATGATCAGCAATTGTTCGCAGCAATGGAAGAGGCAGCATTTGCCAATCACCGCAAATGATTCGGGATCTTTTACGATTATTTTAGTGTTCTGCCAAGACCCTTTAAGCCTTTGGGAGAAATTCAAAGAATACCTATCTGAAGATTTTAAAAGGCAATTAGAAGACAGGGAGATGTGGATGTAGAACACAACAGATGTGGTATTTAACAAATGCATTTCGGTAATATAAGAATAAGATGCCGTATCAGTGTTGGGTAAAATGTATGGGTTACCTCTCAGCCAAGCAAAGAACAACAATTTGAAAATAGAGAGTTTCTTAAAGAGACAAGTTACGACTTAGCATCATTAGAAAACACAGTTAAAAAGGGTGTAGTAGTGGGTGTAAGGCGTAGAGGCTTTAAACAGAACTCTACAAGATATAAGAGGAAATAAGAAGTTAATGGTAGTGTAATGGTTTTGCTGGCTGGAGATTTTAGACCAGACTCTACCAGTAGTGCCAAAAGGAACTAGAGTGCTCTATCATCATCAGCTGCGATCCCAGAAGAAGCCACAGCCAAAGCAATTCCTGCGAGTACTTCTAACTTTTTGCTAATAGCAAATTTATGAGGAATGTTTGCCTGTTCCACTGGGAGCATCTAAAAAATATTCCACCCTCATTTGATTCAATTTTGTGTTAATTTGATTGTAAACTGCTTTTTGTTCGTCATTCAGTAACCTTCATTATTTTTAACTGTGTTTCTAATGATGCTAAGTCGTAACTTGTCTCTTTAAGAAACTCTCTATTTTCAAATTGTTGTTCTTTGCTTGGCTGAGGTAACCCATATATTTTACCCAACACTGATACGGCATCTTATTCTTATTATTACCGAAATGCATTTGTTAAATACCACATCTGTTATGTGTTCTCACATCCATCTCCTGTCTTGCTAATTGCCTTTTAAAATCTTCAGATAGGTATTCTTTGAATTTCTCCCAAAGGCTTAAAGGGTCTGATACTGGCAGAACACTAAAATAATCGTAAAGATCCTGAATCATTTGCGGTGATTGGCAAAATGCTGCTCTTCCATTGCTGCGAACAATTGCTGATCATATTCGCAAGCGAGAGCTTTGCACGCTGATTGGAACGTGGAATATACATGACCATTTACAGTTTTAACACTTCAACCGAAATTGAGCCCCGGATCTCATGAAGAAGCATGCGAAGGTGATAGCGTTCTGTATTGCTCGGATGCACAGTTTAAACCCACCCAGAACGTGCTCTTTTTGACTTGGCCAGCCTTCAACGTTTGTCCTCCTTTCTCCTTTGAAAACTTTTACCCCAAACGTAGTATGCAGATACTTCTAGAGTACAATGTTTTTGCAAAGATATCCACTTTACACAAATCAAAAAGGCTAGCAGTGTGGTTTTGAAGGACTATTCACTCTTTCAATCAGATTTTGCTCATTAAAATAAACCCTTTGCCCATTTTCTAAATGAACAGCGAGGAATTTTCCAAATGGACTACGTGAGGAAAACGTCATGAATGGGAAATTCAAGGATTCGCCATACTGCCCTGATGAACTTATATTTCTTCCACTTGTAGGTTTTAACTTCATCTTTCTCATTCTCTAAAGCAAACGATGCCTGGTCTGAATCTTTATTTACGTATTTACAGACGTATTTTATTGATTTCACCGAATGACAATATTCCACATTTAAGTGAGCGATAAATGATTTTAAAGATACTGGATTATAACGGACTACCCAGCGATTATCTATGGTTGTGCCTTTGATACCAACAGAGAACCCACCGTCATCTAGTAAACGTCTCTGTACTGGATAACTGCCTCACACCAGTTTGAATTTCCCTTATGAGAGCCCTGGGGTATCGTTTACTGCACATGTTATCTTTCATACATGGTGAATTTCGATTTAAAGTCCACATGGACCATGTATCATAGTACATGGATACATGGTCCATGTGGATTCAGAAGCTCTGGTCACGGTTGGGATCCGGTATTTCAGCACAAATTATATTGTCGATTTGATCGGGAGTAATACGTTTGTGAAGCCATAAAACAATATGAATATGTGGAAGACCTCTCTTTGCCATTCCGTTGAGTATATAGCATCGAATTTCACCAAATATTTTGCCCTTTGTCAATAAGTTCATGATCTTTTCACCTTTAGTCGAAACACTCGAAATTATATCGTGTTTATTATGAGATTGTTGTCCTTGAAGCAATTGCTCTTTTATCTCGTCCCAGCGAGGATTGCATGTGAAAGTGATAAAAGATTAGGCCGGCCGTAATTCCTAACATAGGTCATAAGCGTCCTGTGTTCTTTCGTGCATATAACTAGGTCCCTGCAAAAAATGATGGAAGGACAACCATTTAAAGCTAGTTGGTTGGCTTCTACGTCTTGTCGTCCAATAGCATCTTTTAAATGGATGTAACTATCAGCACGTAATTTGGCTTGATTATTTTGATATAATTTAATCTCTGTTTCTATTTTGTGTATTCATCCACCAAATATAAACTAAAAAGGGTAACGATAGTTGACTAAATAGTTATCTTCTCCTTCTTGGCATGTTGATTGAATACCCATCATCCCCCGCAAAACATCAATGGATACTGTAGCATCATATGCTCGATGTATCTCATTAATACGCTAAGTGAATTACTTCTGCCTCGAGGATGATTTTTTCGATCAAATTGTTGATCCACTAACACTAAAGCCACTTCATTTTGTAATTGGTGCATTGTACCTACCTCTATGTTCTTCTGATGATTTTTATCAGCATGTATGACAACTTTGTATGACTTTGAAGGAGGGGCTTTATCAATGGCACTTTTCAGATCTTTATATATGAGTTCACTTGATGCAGCATATTCTGCAATTGTTTGATTTTGAATTGTTTGGCTTTAAGTTAGGAAATTTAGAACATCGAATCTTTGCTTCTCGATCATCTTCACCTACAAAATATATTTAGGTACTGAGCGTCATGTTCGGCTTCTGGTAATATACTCCAATTAAATGGTAGACCTGGCCCTGTACTTTAAAAGTCGGTGAAAAACCATCTGCTGTTACCTGTTTACCACCAAAGGAAGTCATCTGAAAGGCATTATATTTACGAATATTACCTATAAAATGGTCATGATCTGTGTAGATCATTGACATGTAATCAAACTAAAGAGTGGTTCGGCAGTTGTTTAAACCGATCAAGTTGCACTTTTCCAGCGCTGCAATACATACCAGTGTGTATGAAATCTGTCAATTACTTTGTTTACAATATTTAGTTTATTTTATTTTACTAGATGTCGTTGTGTCCAAAGCTTGTGTTATTTATATCGCGTTGTAAAGATTTTTGTAATAGTACGTAAGGTTTCTTTACATAATATACGATGCTTTTGACTCCTACTGCTAATTGATAGCTGAGTTTCATTTCATGAACCCTATCTCCTAGCGGCTGTTTTTGGGATTTGTACATGGTCCTTCGATGTCGGATAGTAAGACATCAGTGAAGTTGTGTCTGTATCCATAGCTGTGCCGACACGGTGGCCGATTGTCGTCGATGGTGCTCTGTGATCACTGTGCTAAGGTGATTGCGCTTGCGTGTGGTGAAGTGTAGTGTTAAAAAAGGTGCACGCGTTACCAGGCGGCTTAGTGCGCAGAAGCCAATTATTGTAGTAAGTCAGTGTCTTCCGCTGTGCAACCACGCTGCGCTGTTAGTGCGTGGTGTCGGAATTGGGAGCAGTTGCCAGTGGACGGGATCTTCATCGACACGTGACGTATATGGATACGTTTCGACGACAAGGTGATAAGTGAAGTGTTTCGTGATTCTACTGTAAGTACTTTATATTTAGTAAAAATAGTTTGTAATTTTCTAAGTTAATTCATGTGTGTAGACTTCGAAAATGTTGTAGATTAAATGTTGATGTAGTATTAGACTTAGAATAATTCTCCAAAAAGTGATGTGACGGGGAACCTATGCCCAATTTCATAGCGAGGTACAATTTGTTCAAACACTTAGAAAATTTTGAAAAAATCTATTATAAGACTTAGAAAAATTTGCATATTGATTTGAAGTTGTCAAATTTCATTTTTATTGTTTTAAAATACTTTTTAAAATAAAGAATAATGGATATGTCAGCGTATGAATGTTCACAGATAGAAATCAGTTCTTTAATTGAAAAAGCTTATGTCAATTTTAAGAAAACGTCAAAGGATCGTATTACAGTTCTTTATATAGAAAGTAGATTAGAAAATTTAGAGGTTCAATGGAATTCTTTTTGTGAAACTCATCGTACAATAATATTAAAAGTATTAAAGGAAGATTTAACTAAGTCTGAATATTACAAAAAGAAAGGTTACGACAGAACTGAAGAATGTTATATAGATTATAAGTCAATATTAAAACAAAAATTGTCTGAATGCGCTGACAAAAATCCTAAATCTACTTCTTCCGACGATAAAGTGTCATCTAAAGTTTCAAGTTCTTCATGTGTTAGATTACCTAAAATTACAATACCTATTTTTAACGGGAATTATTCAGATTGGACTTCTTTTAAAGATTTATTTGTATGTTTAGTAGATAACTGTGAAACTCTTGATGATGTCCAGAAGTTACATTATCTTAAGAGTCATCTATCGGGAGAAGCTGAACAAATTGTACGTCACATTCCTATTACCGGTAAGAATTATTCAGTTTGCTGGACTCAATTAAAAAATAAATATGATAATAAAAATATCTTTCAAACCATATTAAAACGGTTATTGATTCATAAAATTATTCAATTTGAATCTTCAAATGCAATCAAGGGACTATTAGACACTATAATAGAATGTTTAAACGGCTTGCAGAATTTAGCACTTTGGATATAATTATTATTTACGTAATGAGCCAGAAACTTGATCATGAGTCCAGAAAACAATGGGAAGCTAGGTCAAGTGAATTAACTTCTGAGTTGCCTAAGTTGTCTGATTTTAAAGATTTTTTAGAACATAGGTTTCGATCATTGGAATTTTTAGATACTAAACCTAAATCGAGGCAATGTAAGGCAACAGTGTGTTATGCCAATGATAGTATGTCTAATAACAATAATTTGTGTTGTTCATTTTGTAAAGGCAATCATAAATTATGCAATTGCAAATTATTTTCCAAAGAAACTGTAGAATCGCGACGGGACTATGCTCACACCAGGAGGTTATGCTATAATTGTTTAGGAGATAATCATTCTGTCTTTAATTGTAGACAAATTTGTAAAAGGAAGCATCATTCATTACTTCATTCTGTAAATAATCCACAAATCGCAAGGAGAATACGGAGGCAGTTATAAAGTTGTTAATTCAACAACTGCCATTCATGAAAATCAGAAGGAGTCAGAGCCAGAGTCAGTAGTCACATGTTTTTAAGTAATCATAGTCAAGTTGTTAGCAACGGCATTAGTGAAAGCTGAATCACTTAAGGGTGTTGAGATGACTATGCGATGTTTGTTGGATCAAGGGTCACAAGCTTCGTTTATTACGGAGTCAGCAGTTCAAGCACTTGACTGCAGAAGGTTCCAACAAAACTCGTAGTTTCAGGAATAGGGGTGAGGACAGTTCCTGCTTGTCAAGGTTTGTGGTGTTTGTTAGCGTTCACTCCACGACCCACATTTTATGTAGAAGCAAAGGTACACGTCCTCAACAAACTTACAACTCTTCAGCCCTTTAAGAAAGTTGTAGTTAAAATGTGGCCTGAAATAGGCAAACTTAAACTAGCAGATCCAAAATTTGGTGTGTCTAATAAATTGATCTTTTACTTGGTGCAGAGTTATTTGCTCAGATTTTAGAAGATGGTGTAATCAAAGGTCCCTCTGGATTACCTGTAGCACAGAATACTAGGCTGGGGGGATCTTATCTGGTCAAATTAACTCGGCATGTATAGATAGTTTTGAGTCAAATCAATGTAACACCATCTTAAACTTTCATTTGCAAGTTGATGAAAATGAACTATTGAAGAAGTTTTGGGAATTAGAAGCAGAACCAACTGCTAGTACCTGTAAAATAATTTTCTGAAGAGGAGCAAAATGTGAAACTATTTTTGCTAATACTACCTGAAATGATTCAGGTAGATATATTATAAAGCTTCCTTTCCGTGATGAAAACTAGTGTCAGTATGGCAACTCCAGGCATATTGTTTGCGACGACTTCACCTTTTAGAAAAAAGATTGGCAAGGAATTCAGATTTAAAGAAAGATATTCTGCCGTTATTCGTGAATACATTGATCTTAATCATATGGAACTCGTACCAGAGGATGAAAAGGACAATGCTTTGTGGTTTATTTGCCTCACCATGCCATCATTCGTGAGGATAAGTCACAACAAAGCTTAGAGTTGTTTTCGACGTCATGTCCTGGTACCAACGGGATTTCTTAATCACGATCTTATGGTTGGTCCTGTTCTTCAGCCCGAGTTACGACATTTAGTTATGCGTTGGCGCATACGACCCATATGCCTAATAGCAGACATAGTTAAGATGTACAGACAAATAGACGTTTCCAAAAGTGACATAGATTTTCAGCGTATTTTATGGCATGACGAAGAAGGTGAGTTACGCCATTACAGGCTACTACGTGTTACTTTTGGAACTGCGTCCGCACCTTATCTTGCTGTACGTACTCTTCAGCAGTTAGCATATGATGAGGGTAAAAATATAATTTCAGCAGCTGAAAGAGTACTCCAGGACTTCTACATGGATGACCTGATGAGTGGTTGTGAAACAGTTGAAGAAGGTGTACAAGTGTACAAAGATCTTAATGAAATGATGCAAAAGGGAGGTTTTCAACTACAAAAATGGGGAAGTAATAGTAGAGAATTATTAGAAAAACTGCAGAAGTAGTTAAAATTCAAAATAAAAACATAGAACTAAATCTAGGAAAAGAAAATGAAAGTTTCACGAATGTTTTAGGATTATATTGGAATAATGTAATTGACAATTTTGTGTACCGTGTTCAGTTATCACAAATAACAACTCGTGTTACAAAGAGAAAGGTTGTTTCAGATATTTCTAGGCTTTTCGATCCATTAGGGTGGATAGCACCAGTAGTAATTACTGCCAAAATCTTCATTCAGAAGATTTGGATGTCAGGTATCGAATGGGATCAAGAATTACCTTCTAATTTGTTACAGGAGTGGCTTTATTTTAGGAGTAAACTTTCATTTATTACAGGCTTTAGTATTCCTAGATGGATATTTACTAATGCGAATGAACTTTTGGAAATACACGGGTTTTGCGATGCATCTAACCAAGCATACGCTGGAGTAGTATTCGCTCGAGTTGTAAAAGAAAACGGCGAAGTTCATGTAAGTTTGATAGCATCAAAAACTAAAGTGTCACCAGTCAAACAAGTCTCCATACCACGTTTGGAATTGTGTGGAGCTGTTTTGCTTTCTAAGCTGTTACATGAAGTGGCAGTGACTCTCTGCTTACCACTCAATAGAGTACGAGCTTGGACGGACTCAACAGTGGTGCTCGCTTGGTTGAGCAGTCACCCGAGCAGATGGAAGCCTTTTGTGGGTAATAGAGTATCTGAGATTGTCACACATTTCGGTCGTAATCAGTGGTCTCATGTGAAATCTCAAGATAACCCGGCTGATTGTGCTTCAAGGGGTGTGAGTCCGGAAGTTTTAGAAACTTTATATTTATGGAAACAAGGGCCTGATTGGCTGCATCAGAAAATATTAAAACAGATTTCTGATTGCAATAAAAATGTACAGGAATGGGATACTAATTTAGAACAAAGATCGAAATTATGCTGCGTTGAAGTATTACATTTAGAAGAGGATTATATTATTAGTAGATTTTCATCCTTACGGAAACTTATACGGGTGGTTGCTTGGTGTAGAAGATTTTTCCTATATCGGAATACTATAAAACCTCGTTGGTTGACATCAAAGGAGTTGCAAGAAGCTTTAAATATTTGTATTAAAAAATGTAAAACACAATATTTTAATGATGGTATTACCGATAAAAAGTTTTCTTCCTTAATCCTTATAAGGATGACAATGGACTTTGGCGAGTTAGCGGCAGACTGCAATTGGCTCAAATTGAAATAGAACGAAAGCATCCTATTTTAATTCCCCGCGCTTCTAATTTGGCTACACTAATAGTTGCAAATGCTCATGAGAAAACCTTACATGGGGCCCTAATTAATGATTAATTTCATTCGGTCAAGATACTGGATTATTAATTTAAAAAATTTAGTGAAATCTTACATACACAAATGTATTACTTGCTTGCGCTATACATCTAGAGCTAATAATCCAATCATGGGCCAGTTACCTGCTGCCAGAGTGAGAGCAAGTAGACCATTTAGTCATAGCGGAGTAGATTACGCTGGTCCAATTGCAGTAAAAATAGCAAAAGGCAGAGGATATCGGTCTACAAAGGGGTATATATGTCTCTTTATTTGCATGGCAACTAGAGCTGTGCACCTCGAATTAGTAAGTGATCTTACTTCTGAAGCTTTTATTGCAGCGTTTAAACGGTTTGTCTCCAGACGTGGACATTGTTCCGATTTATGGAGTGACAACGCTACTACATTCGTAGGTGCGGATCGAATATTACAGGCCCTCCTAACAGAAGAAAAGTCCAGTGTAGCTGTTGATATTGCTGATTGGCTTGCTAATAATGGAACTTATTGGCACAGAATTCCACCCTATAGTCCCAATTTTGGAGGTCTATGGGAAGCAGGTATTAAGTCTACAAAGAGTCACCTCAAGAGAGTGATAGGCAACTCTTTGTTGACTTTTGAAGAATTTAGTACAGTGTTGTCTCAAGTTGAGGCTTGTCTGAACTCGAGACCAATATCACGAATAAATAATAACATGGATGATCCATTCCCTCTCACACCGGGACATTTCTTGGTTGGAGAACCATTGGTTCTCGTTCCAGATGAAAATTATTTGACTTCTAATATAAATTCGCTCAAACGTTGGCAGATCACCCAACGTATGGTACAAACATTTTGGAAGCGATGGTCTCGTGAATATCTCACACAATTTTACAACGCCATAAGTGGAAAGGCCATACTCTGACCCAAAATCGGAGATGTTGTACTGGTGAAGGAGGACGATCTTCCTCCTGCTAGATGGCTCTATGGAATAATTATAGCAAAACATCCTGGTTTGGATGGAGTTACCGTGTGGTGTCTTTACGATGCAATGGTGTTATTATTAAAGGCCAGTATCCAAAATTTGTGTTTTGCCGATTACTGAATAAATATAATTATTCTTAAGATGTTTGATTTTCTGAATGAAATGCATTATTCTAAGTATTTTTATTGTATTAAATTTGAATAAAATACTCACTTGTAATTTTTAGAACTTAATGTTTTATTGTTATAAAATACTTTAGCTTATTATTAACAGCTTTATGTTAAAACTTTTATTGATTCTTTATTCATAATACATATGTGTCGTGTGTTTATGTATAGTTTATGGACAATCTGTCCATGGCGGGCGGGATATATGAAATCTGTCAATTACTTTGTTTACAATATTTAGTTTATTTTTATTTTACTAGATGTCGTTGTGTCCAAAGCTTGTGTTATTTATATTGCGTTGTAAAGATTTGATTGTAATAGTACGTAAGGTTTCTTTACATAATATACGATGCTTATTGACTCCTACTGCTAATTGATAGCTGAGTTTCATTTCATGAACCCTATCTCCTAGCGGCTGTTTTTTGGGATCTGTACAAGTGTCTCATCCTTCCATTTCAGCGCATTGCACCACTGACACTTGTATGTCATAGAACCTAAGCCTACACTGCTGTCAGTTCTATAAGCAATATCAGGGTCATACTCCATAGCGGAATGGACCTTGTTTTCCATAAACGCAGTGTACATAGTGTCATACCGTGACTGAATTGCTCTATGCACTTGTGGATTCGCAGTTTGGTAATTTGCAACAGCTTGCCTGTGTACATCGGTATTTTTTCTGATAAGCGGACACAGCTTACGATTTAAATCTGGCTTTTAAAGTCAAGTTAAAGGCTTGTCAAGGAAGATATAGCAATATCTTCCTTGTGCAATTTTTTAATTGACTTTTCTTGTGTAATTAGTAAATCTCGACCTTGGTTTTTTTTTTTTTCATAATTTAATGTCGACGATACAGATTGATCTGTTCCGCTGGTTGGAGATGATAATTCACTGTTTACAAAAGATGTAATAGTTAAATGGTCAAGCCCTGAGAAAGGATCACGCTCTTAGACATATACCTCCATGCGACGCTGTGTAATTTTCTGCAACAATAGGCAGATAGGCGTCAAAATATCCATTAAATAAATCATGGCTAAATCGTGATCGCCTTACTGGACAGATATCTGTTTTGGACTCTGTGTATAGCAGACCGTTTCGATATACTTCAAACCGAAACGGCAACATTAATCTTGCAGCTACCAATTCACAAAGTCCACCGTAAGTTTCATTTTTTAACATATCGGCTGAATATTCATTTGCTGTTGAATAATTATCGCCATTTCTGTCGTGGGTCATAACTGAAAACCTAGGTCAATCACATTTGTGAACGCACCACCATCGCATTTTCTTGGGTTCCGTACATTAGAAATGAAAGAGCACGAAACAAACAGGCGCTGTTACCTATAATGGGACGACAGTCATTTTTCAGTGATAAGAAATACCTCTTTCTAAAGATGAGACGTATTTACGCTACCAGGTTTTAAAACCAGGTATTCACTTCAAAGTACGGCGCAAAAATACTTGCAAGTGTGAAAGTTTGTGTTGTTAGTTGTTCGAAGAACTTGAACACTACATGAAAATACTTATATTTTCATGTGTAGTGTTGTAGATTTTTGTAAATTCAGTTGTTATTGTAAACTGATTACGTAACCTACTGACCGTGACCTAATTTTAAATAGTTATTTTTAATAGTAAGACAATTTTAAAGCTTTTATTAATTAGTAGTCCTAAGCCAAAAGTAAGAAGGAAAGATTTAATTTCGTTAACAATAAAATTAAAAACGTTCACTCTAAATTGTTGCCTGACTCGAATTAGTCATTCATATAATATATATTGACACTAATAAATACTTTCAAGTATTTTTAAAATCTGGTTTTCGATCCTGGTATTTTCCATACTCGTACTTAGAAGCCCTGGTATTAAATTTTGCAAATATGTCTCATCTCTACTTCTATCAACAATACCTAATTACAAAGCAAATCGAATTCCAAGTTTGAACAGTGGTTGTAAGAAAGACAAAATCAAGCAACTAATCCGAAACACGAAGCAAATCTTAAGCCATAAGCAAGCAAACAAAGTCGAAGTCTAGTCAAATATCCGTTAACAGGAACAGGTACCGTATATGGTACAGGTTGAAGCGCTCATTCACCATTCACTTTTATTAGTTCGAAAACACAACGTTACCGCGTTCTAAAACGATACCAACGCCATCTATTAGTAGGATTGAACTTGAAGATCAATACCAAATAGGTAGATACCTAAGTATTTCTTTGCTTTTGCCATTTTATTAATTTGTAAAAAATATATTTGGTTTGGTTGTTTATTTTGATTGTTTTTAATTTTAAATTAGTATTTTTTGTTCAGGTGTAATTTTGTGCAAATTTTTGTACAAATCTTTTTGTCTATTTTGTTTTATGTTTTGTGAAATAAAAGTATATTCTATTCTATTCTAATAAATTAAGTTTAAAATATTTATCAATATCATCTACGTTATTTACGACACAAAACCTTAAAAATGACACCCAAGTCACCCAACCATGATAATTTTTACATACAAACATACATCCATCCATCCTTCCATCCAAGTTGGTTTCAAACCATAATCGATGCCATTTTCGTAATTAAGGTCCCAAAACCATAAAACGACACCCATATTGACATTTCAACCACATCGCACCCCACAGGGGATGATGGTAGGTATTTCCGTCTAATACGTTGGATTTTGAAATAGTTGTTGTTTTCGTAATCAGCGACCCAATAAACCATAAAAACGATACCCATGTTGATTTCAGAATTTGTCACCCCTTTCCACCTTTAGGGGTTGAAAGAGCCTGAAACACTTGTTTACTCATTTATTGATAGGAGTACCACTGTGAAGTTTCGAACAAAATAGTTTAACTAATCTTGTTTCCTATACAAAATTTAAACCTTTTCAATTCTTAGGGATTGAATTTTAAAACCCTAGTCCACGCAATTGTTTATTTCTAATCGTTAGCCTAAAATCAAAGTTTCAGGCTTCTAGCTCTGAAAATGACGGACTTACATACAAACTTTTAACCCCTTTTTCACCCCCTTAGGAGGCGAATTTTCAAAAATCCTTTCTTAGCGGATGCCTACGTCATTACAACTGTCTGTATGCCAGCGAATTTCATCGACATTCAGCGAAATCCGTTCAGTAGTTTCGGCTGTGCGGAGTCAGTCAGGTTTGCCTTTTATATTTATAGATTATAAATGGATAAACCTAAATACGTATATTCCTAAAAGTAATTTTGTGTTTTTAAATAATACACTACATACCTAATAAGATTAGTAGACTTCATTATTACATCCTTATCTACTAAATGAGCAGTATCAGAACTATGACGCAATTTATTGTCGCTGTTTTGTGTATTATACATCCAACATCCCCGATATATTTACGCCAATTTTCCGAGGTCATAAGACTTTCTCAGCATCAGGACATTGACAATGCTATAAAAATTACTAATATTCCCTTTAACCACTCCTGGTAAGCTGCTTGTGTTAGGAGTGGTTCATGACGGTAGTCGAATGGCGGATTCGAACCCACGATCTTTTGAGTTCGCGGTCCGTAAACTGCCATTAGGCTACTGTCGCTAAATCCATCATGCATCCATTATCTCACGTACCCTATATTTAGACGCGATCTTTCCGATATTACAAATTAATTTCCTGTAATCGTAACACGGAATAAAATAGGACAAAGGAAACATTTCATCAAAGAAACTTTACAAAACTAGATATACGAACACGCATAACTTATATGAGCACACGTTCCCATAGAAGTTAAATATAACTCAATCAACAAACTTTTAAGTTGCTTCGAACATGCCTGTACTTTGTCGTTTATTTTCTAAAGACTGATCTTTTTCTTTACCGACTTTACAAAAATAATACATATAATATTATTGACATTATTAATATCACGTTTAACCAGTTCAAGTAATATTAAAATGTTTATGTAAGGAATGCGTTTAATTTTTTTATAGAATAAGGGTGACAAACGAGCGCACGGTCCACTTGATGTTAAGTGGATACTGGGGCCCATAGACATCTATCCTCGGTTAGTAATCAAAATGCACATGCGTTATCACCCATGAAGACTAAGATGGAATGCCACGTTTCCAGTTAAAAGCGTCTCCGGTTCTCCCCCACACGAGACACTCACGTACACAACAGAGAGCGTGGTCCTTCTTCGAGCGAGCCGACCCTTTAGTGCAACCATAATATAGCTACAGTATGACTACTATGCAGACACTTTTCTTTCTATTGCTTACAACTTTCTGTCAAGTGTCCAGCTACTAAACGTTTTAATAGTAATAATGTTTTCAAAAAAGACGTGAAAGCGCTCTAATCGTTTGCCTGTATTCGTGTAGGTATTTACCTCCAATACTGTGTAAGCCATTCACATCCATAAAGTGTAGAATATCCACTACAATTACAGGCAAATACGCACTTCGCACATTCCTTTTCGCCTCTATTCGCCAAATATACGCAAACATTTGGAGGCCCCTTTTGATTGAAAAACTTTACAGCCTGTCTAATTAAAAATATGTTACTGAGCCATGATAGCTCAGAGGGTAAGAGCACGTCGTAAAATGACAGCAACCCGAGATCAGTTCTCGTCGGCACCAATGAAATTGTTAATTGCAATTTTAAGCGCTGATTTATAATGGGCTATCTTTTACAATATGGATAAATGTGGTTGTAGCATGAATGATTCGGCTCGACCGGGAAGGACCACGCCTACAGAATACTAGTAAAATGGCAGCTAAATGCTGCTGTGTTTCATATGGTGAGTGTAAACCTTTTACTGAAAATGAGGCATTCCACCTTAGTCCTCAGGGCGAAAACATTGTAGCAAGTTAATGTCAAAGAAATTAAAAAGTCGAAGACATTTGAAGTTTGCACTAACCTGTTTGGGGCAGCACGGCGGGTATTACCTTGCATTTAATGCCTCTCACAAATGAGAGGAGAACTGTGCCCAGCAGTGGGATGGAAAAGCTGTAACTTTACCTTTTAAAATACATGTTCAGCATTTTCCTTTGTCTTTTAATAAAATTGAACCACACATTGAAGAAGAATCAGATGCTTTACTTACCGTACAAGCCGTAGCAATATTCTAATAATCCAATAATAATTTATTTTACGCTTATGGCAGAATGGAGTGTTGTATTTCCCGTTTGACCTTCTTTATATTGCCACTATTGCTCAGTTGTTGTTGCTATAACCTCGTAAAACGCCTACATTTACGAGGTTATAGCAGCATTGGCAACTTTATTGCAATATTTATATTGTATCAGTATTTTAATCAAGTTATATTCGATGCGTATGTTTTTTATGTATGCTCACCGATTTTTCGGGAACGGTTGAATCGATTTAAATTATTCTTTTTTAATTAAATATACTACTATACTTTTACTTGCTCCGTGTAGTGGTGGTAAGAATATCCACTTCCCCATAGTCCTGTGGTTGTTGTAGAGGCGAAAGATGGAAACTGTAGGTGGGCGAGCACGAGTATTTGCCAACCCGCCTGCTAACCGTGGCAGCTATGGAAAAGACAAAAAGAGGTCTTTGTACAGCAGTTGTCTTTTGTGTTATAGGGGTGGTGCCACACAAATTTAAGGAAAAAGTCTATCCCTAATGATGAAAAGTATTGTGGTGAAGATTTTAATGAACCCATGTCTTCTAGAGACATTCTAGTTGTTACCTCTTGAAGTCGGTTTAAACTTTTTATTAAAAACTAGCTGGTGCCCAGCGCGTTGCTGCCGCAGAAAAAAATTATTGTGGATATATCGTTACAAAATTTGGTAGACTTATATTGTTTAATTGGGAATGATAATACATTTATTGAAGTTGAGTAATAGGTATATTACTTTCAAATAAATTTGTCGGCATGATACGTGTGACACTTACTGTAAGTTAATTGTACTATGTCTATAAACTTCGTGGTAATGCAAGCAATAATTTGACAAAGATTTACCGAAATCTGATGAACGGTATGGCAGCGTATAAAATACGAACAAACAATTTTTTTTATTTATTAGATTTAATTATTTAAAGAATACTAGCAACGTCTTTAACAATATTTTATATGTGGTAGAGCCACGCTGCAGCTGTACTAGTTGTAGCAATAATGGGTCGGCTCGACCGGGGTAGGACCACGCTAAAATAGCAGCTTAAGGTTGCTTTGTTTCGTATGATGAGTGTAGGGAACCGGAGACCCTTTTACTGGAAACGAGGCATTCAATCTTAGTCCTCAGATCTGCGTCTGTATTTTGATTATTAATCGAGGACTAATGTATATGTCTATGGGCCACAGCATCCACTTACCATCAGTGTCTGTATCATCATGAGTGTTCGTTTGTCATCCTTATTCTTAAAAAAAAGTATTAGGTACTAATATTGGAATTAACCACTCCAAATAAGCTTAATATCGTTGTGTTAGGAATGTTTCACGACAGTATTATTTACATGCATAATATACACCACTTAGAGATTGATACTAAGGATAGGCTGATACTTTGATAGTTTTTTTTTTATAGAATATGGGTGACAAACGAGCACACAGTCCACCTGATGGTAAGTGGTTGCTGTGGCCCAGACATCTACATCTATCTTCGTTTGCGAATTTAAATGCATTCGTTGTCAGCCGTGAGGACTGAGAATGAATGCCTCTTTTCCAGTAAAAGGGTCTCCGTTCTCTACACCACATATGAAACACAGCAGCATTAAGCTGCTATTTTACGCTGGTATTCTGTGAGAGCGTGGTCCTCCCGGTCGAGTGATTCCATTCGTGCTACAACTATACTATTAATATAGCTGCAGCATGGCTCACCACGTATAAAATATTGTTAAAGACGTTAGTATTCTTTAAATAATTAAATCAAATATATAAAAATAAATTTGTTTGTTCGTAGTAGGAATATGTTTATTTTAAAGAAGATTATATATACGATTTTGCATGAGCAGTAGAAATTACTGCTTTACTTTTATTACTATCTTTACCTGTCTTAGCAGGTGCTATTACCACACTCCTAACAGATTGAAATCTTAATACTTCATTTTTACCCAGCAGGAGGTGGAGATCCTACCTAATATCAACTTTTATTTTGATTTTTTGGTCACCCACAAGTTTATATTTTAATTTTACCTGGATTTGGAATAATCTCTCACATTACCTATTTCACAAGAAAGTGGAAAAAATAAACTTTGGAATAGATATTGACACTGAGCTTATTTTACTTTTGCAACTATAATCATTGCTGTACCAACGGGAATTAAAATTTTTAGTTGACTAGCAACATTACATGGATCTCAAATTAATTACAGTCCATCTATTTTATGAAGATTAGGATTATTTTTTTTTATTTACAGTAGGAGGATTAACAGGAGTAATATTAGCTAATTCTTCTATTGATATAACATTACATGATAATTATTATGTTGTAGCTCATTTCCATTATGTTTTATCTACAGGAGCAGTATTTGCAATTATAGGAGGATTTATTCATTGACATCCTTTATTTACAGGATTATCATTAAATCATTACTTATTAAAAATTCAATTTTTATCAATATTTATTGGAGTAAATTTAACTTTTTTTCCACAACATTTATATAAAGAAGGGAAAACAAACTGGTGGCTCCTCTTGTTAAACTGCCGGCTACTATACTACCGCCGCCCGTCCAAGAAGGTTATAAGAGCAATTTATGACCTAAGTCTGAAGGAGTGTCTTAGAATTTTTTTTTAAGATCTTAACTGAACTTCGGCCTATCAGTATTTACGTAAAATAATTAATATATGTACATAAAAACAAATATATTTTAGTAAAAATTCTGATGTACGCTCTATAAATACTGGGACTGCCTTGTTGGTCTAGTGGTCGTAAACGCGATTGCTGATCATGAGGTCCCGGGTTTGAATCCCGGGTCGGGTCAAAATCAGTTACTTGGTTTTTCTGTCAAGAAATTTTCAGTAGCACTCCGGAGTCAGGAAGTAGACAGTGTTTCACCCCGTGCCTCGGAAAGCACGTAAAGCCGTTGGTCTTGCGCCTGATCTCTCTCCGGTCGTGTTGGAATACCGTCCCTTAGGACTATGAGATTTTTGATTTCACAAAAAAATGTATATTTTACGGATAAAATATAGCCTAGGTAACTCCTAGCATTGCTCTTTACCTGTTAGTAAAGTTTTATCAGAATCGGTTCAGTATTTCGAAGATTAGCCTGACAAACAGCAGACAGACAAACAGCGGACTGACAGACACACACAGACTATTTTTTTATCAGCTGTGACTTCAACTATTGTTATTTTGCTATGTGAAAATGTGGGAGAGCCGCTTTAGGTCAGTAATTTAAAAATAGCGCTCGCTGTAAATTTCACAGCACGCGAGAAACTCGGGTTCGTTCCCCGCAGGCACCAATGATATTGTTAACTGCAATATTTACTACGTGATCGGAGGTTAAGGTACACTGCAACTTTGTCGACATGTGAAGTCCACCAACACGCATTGGCATAGCGCGGTGGTCTTTTTCTTGCCCTGAAACCCTCTCAAAATGAGAAGAGGCCTGTGCTCAGCAGTAGGAGGTATATATGCTGTATATTTACTATTTTATTTTTATATGAAAATAAGAACCTATGTATTCGGAATGTAATTATTCTTTTACCCAAGTTTGGGTTTAATACTTTTTGCGTAATAACACAATTAGTAATTAGCATGATTTTCCTTAAACTAAAAAAGACAAAAAGCAGGGCTGAGCTATGTTCAGCAGTAGATTTATATGAGCTGTAGTGATACAGCAAAAGAATGGAATAACGTTATATGTTTATCTCTGCTTAGCCTAATGGTTGAATTGAAGAGAATTAATTAAAATAGGACATAATAAATTGAAATACTCGAAAAGTCAAAGTCGACAGATTGTAAAAAATTATAATGATTATAATTTCAGAAATATTAACAGCACATCGAGAATATTGTTCAAATAATAAATATTCCAAGATCCCTCGACTTCACATGTTCAATACACTTCAGAAACCTACTCAGTAATGGGACCATTACTGAGTAGGTTTCACCATTTAGTAAATACGCCACGTCACTTACCATACTTACTTCAACTTACCATCAGGTGAACTGTAATTTAAAATCCAGTTTGAAAAAACACGGGGAAAAAAACTACAAAAATAAGGGTGACCAAAGAGCACAATGTCCACCTGATGGTAAGTGAATGCTGGCCCAAAGATATCCTCATCTATCTTGAATTTAGATTAAAATGCAAATACGTTGTCACCCTGAAGACTAAGATGGAATTGCCATGTTTCCGGTAAAAGAGTCATCGGTTCTTTACATTCACAATACGAAACACAGCAGCGTTAAGCTGTTATTTTACGCTGGTTTTACTGTGAGAGCGTGGTACTTCCACGGTCAAACCGACCCATTCGTGTCGTGCTACAACCGTAAGTATATAGCAGCAGCAGTATTGTCACATAAAATTATAAATAGATATATCTATAGAATGACTATTAACCTGGAATATGCTAGCAATGTGCCGCTATTTGATATAGATTAAAGTCAGTATAAATGCTATTCACGGAATAATCTTGCATCTGCGGTCACATGTCTAAGGCCCACCGCGCACTAGGCAGCCTGGCTGTGCAGCCAGGCTGCGGCAGCCGAAATATTTGAGCAGCCACTTTTAAGCAGCCAGTGGACGGCCAGTTGTTACCCTTTCTTCGAGGGATATGGACGTGAAAGAACTTGTAATTTTGTGCGTATCTCGTAAAAACGCAAAGCTATAAGACATTGAGTCATCCTCTTTTCTAGAACGGCACTCAAAAGGCATATTTCATACCATATTGCTTTACGGTTTTCAATTTCACGAATAAATTTCTCCGTATCGAAAGTCATTTTGTGGTTTCGGAACACAAAATACGTCTGGCTGCTACGACAAGTGTGCGGTGACTGACGGCAGCCACATACATTTCGCCTACTCGCTCTGGCTGCGCGCAAACTGGCTGCCGTGCAATCGGGCGTGCTTCTATGGCTGCCGCAGCCGGGTTCGTGGCTGCAGGTGCGCGGGCTCCCATACACCGTCATATGTTCGACTGGCTGCCGCAGCCTGGCTGCCAGCCAGGCTGCCTAGTGCGCGGCAGGCTAACTGTGTGACACGGGTATCGTGTTCTATAAAACTATTCGAATCGGGTTTCTCTTTTCGTTTTATCTGTTTATGTTTTTTTATTATTACAATACGCTAAGTAAGTTGGACATATAAATTGATATTAACTTTTTGTGATTTTTTGTAAATAATTAAAGGTACAACAATAATAGGAGGTATTAAAAAGAGGATTAAGTACTTAAAAACAAGGAACAAGAAAATGAAGGTCCTCGAAAACAAATCGTAAGTCTCAGCAAAACCAGCCATCTACGCAAGGCAGGATTATAGTGCACGATGGGACGGCAGTCCGACACGAGAGAGATCAGACATAGAATTATTAAGGGCTTTACATACTTTCCGAAGCACGGCTTTAAAACACCGCCAATTTCCTGACTCAGGGTACTACTGGAATTTCTTAACAGAAAACCAATAACTGATGTTTGTCATGATCCGCAACCTTCCTCCGCGACCTCCAACTTCATCTGCGTAACGGACCTCCCCGATTTCATTAACCGTAGTTCATGGAAACACGAGCACTCGGAAGCTGCGTACAATGAGTGAGGTTGAGGCGGCGCCTCCTACTTACTCCTCTCTCCCTCGCGTACATCATTACCGCATCAACGGTGCGGCCCCGCCAGAGTCACGGGGTATAGGGTCAATAGCGCCTCGTCATAATCTACTCTTTCTCCGCGACTCTACCTTGGGGGGAAAGGACACCCCTCTCGCCGCAATCCACTAACACACATTCAAGGTGAGCCAAGTTCACTTGGAGTGGCCTCCTCGGGCCAGCTTTTCACCTCGACTCAGCCAAGTGGGTTCCTCTTATTCACCGTGCGTGACCAAGCCACAGCTATTAAGCCTGGCAAGCCATAATATTATGTTAAGTTACAAGTTGTAAGGCTTCTTTAAAGACAAAAATCTGACGCTACAACATGTTAATAATAAATAAAATTTACATAGATAAGATCAATATAATTCAAAAGTACTAGAGATTTATTTCACTTGGCTTAATTTACATTGCAAAATTTTTACTTGGTGCTAGAACTCTTCTATCTATGAGTTTGTCTTATTAGGTACTGTTATATTCCCCTCTAAAGGTAAAGGAGCCAGTGTAATTACAAGCTGTGGTGAGGCATTCCATCTTAATCCTCAGAGGTCACAACACATCTGTAGCCTCTTTAATTGAAGTTAGCTGCAGTAGACACTTACTATCAGGTGGATTATAATTTCATTTTTTATATGAAAAAACGTATAAAGGTAGTTTAGTACAAAGTTATTCATTTAACAAAAGGTCACATGTCACGTTCTATAAACTAATTAATTATGCATATCCCTGATTATATTTAGAAAACTAAGAACGTAGCTTGCGTGATGAAAAAATTTTATAGTCGCATATATTAACATATTAATGAACGTTAGTTTTACTGAGAAATATTATATGAAATAAAACTTTGAAATAGTAATAATGTGTTTGCACGAAAATCCTTGAAAACTTTGAGTATACTAGCATTTATTATACTCAATATTTTGACCTAAAATAAATGAAGAGCAAAACAAAGATGTATATATTTTAATATTTAGTATATAGTTACTGTAAAATATAAAACGCATAAAATAGGCATCATTTCTCTACGTGGTATTCGTATCTACATCGGTCGGGTCGTACATCTTCGAGTTACTCCCGAAATTGGTTTTGAATTTGATTCTGTTTTTGACTCAAACTAACGTTGTTTCGAGTCTGATTATAAAAGCTTACTCCTGAACTAACTTGAATCGAGAAATACAATCGAGTTACGATTAATCATTATCAGCACCGTTAGACACAACCCGATATAAATTTTATAAATAAAAAATTCACTTCTTAAATATTTTAATTAAATAAATCAGACCAACTTATCAAGAAGAAACATTCTCGTCGCTTACGATTACAAGCGTCATCTAGCTACGATTTTAGAAGTATGAAATTACCTTAAGTTCGAATAGAGTTCGATTGATGCAGAACTTGATTTTATCGGTAGTAAACCGGTTGTTCATTCTTTGGCTGCACGTAGAAATACTATCTATGGGTGCATTTATTCGTCAAGCAGTGGTAATGTCGACACAGGCCGACTCATCGACCGCCTCCAAATGGTTACAAATTCCGTGCTAGACAACTGATCCTATTCTCAGAGAACGTAATTATTGGCAACTATAACGCCTACCTCGCTTAATATTTCCAGTCTCGTACGACCGATAATGCGGGGTGATCTGTTTATGACTTTGCTTTGTCGTACGATCTAACGCTAGTCGTTACTTAATCTACGTAGAGAACCATTCACCTACCCTGCTGGACCTTCTATTGACCTCTTATCCAGACCTGCGTTTAGATTCTTCTGGTGTTTTAGAATAGGCGGCGGTAATCATTTACCATTACGTAAGCCGAACACTCGTTTTATGTCTTCTATATAAAAACATTTTTAATAAAGAAAGTCAAATCGGACTCATAAAATTTATTTATTTCTTTATTAAGTTACACCACGGTACTCCTACTCCCTAGGCGTTGTCCCGAATTCATGGAAGACAGCTTTCGTGCACCCAATACCTAAAAAAGGTAACCGCTCTGATCCATCCAACTACAGGCCTATCGCCATCACCTCCTTGTTCTCGAAAATAATGGAGTCAATTATAAACTGCCAGCTCATGCGGTACCTTCAGGAGCACCAGCTGATTAGTGACTGCAGTACGGTTTCCGTCGGGGTCACTCAGCTGGTGATCTTCTTCTTTACCTAACACATAGACGGGCACAGGCGATCGAGTCCAAGGGGGAATCATTGGCCGTTAGTTTGGATATAGCGAACGCCTTCAATCGGGCCTGGCACAAAGCGCTTCTTTTGGAAGCTTCCTTGCTATGGGCTTCCCGAGAAATTGTGCAATTGGATCACCAGTTTTCTGGCTGATCGGAGCATCAAGGTCGTAGTAGACGGTACATGCTCCGATTACAAGCTTATTAACGCTGGTGTTCCACAAGGCTGCGTGCTATCACCAACGCTGTTTCTTCTGCATATCAATGATATGTTGCAAGCCGGTAACATTCATTGTTATGCGGATAACAGCACTCGTGATGCTCTTACACCGGCCGTGCCAATATTTCTCGGAAAAAGTCCCCGAGTACCGGAACAAACTTGTTGCTGAAGTCGAGTCTTTGCTGAACAAAGTCTCGGATTGGGGGCGACTAAATCTAGTCCAGTTTAATCCACAGAGGACACAAGTTTGCGCGTTTACCGCTAAAAAGAACCCCTTTGTCGTATCTCCTCAGTTTCAAGGCACTCCCCTTGTTGCCTCAGCCAGTATCGGAATCCTCGGTGTCGACATATCGAGTGACGTGCAGTTTCGTGGTCACTTGGAAGAGAAGACTAAATTGGCCTCTAAAAAGCTTGGCGTGCTCAGCAGAGCGGGACATTATTTTATGCCGGCACACCGCCTGTAACTTTACAAGGCGCAGGTTCGGCCTCACATGGAATACTGTTCCCATCTCTGGGCTGGGACTCCCCAGCCCAGAGATGGGAACAGTATTCCTTCCACTTGACTGCATCCAGCGCAGAGCGGTTCGAATCTTCAACGACCGAGTCCTTTCCGATCGGCTCGATTCACTAGCGCTGCGAAGAGATTTTGCATCTCTTTGCATTTTCTTTCGCATTTACCACGGGGAGTGCTCTGAGGAATTGTTCGGATTAATCCCAACCGCCAAATTTCACGAACGCACATCACGGCAAAATTCCCGATACCATCCACACCATCTGGATGCTTGGCGGTCCACTACTGTACGCTTCACTAGGAGTTTTCTTCCGCGTGCGACTTCTCTGTCGATTTCTCCAGACCGATACGACTTAGGGACCATCAAGAAAAGAGCTTACTCCTTTCTAAAAGGCCGGCAATGCAACTGCAATTCCCCTGGTGTTGCAGTTGTCCATGGGTGGCGGTAGTCACTCACCATTAGATGAGCCGTATGCTCGTTTGCCCCCACTCCTAAAAAACGATATAATACAATATAAAAATAACTAAGACCACGGTAAACAAGAATTTAATAAGAAAATAAGACTCTCTTGAAGTAAGGTGTATAGGTATGAAGACGTTACGTGATAGCCTGCAATTGTCCGGTGAAAAGCACTAAACAGGGGAGAATTTTATAACAAACAACGTACTTCACCTCAAATATGTCTTGGCAGGCACGGGACGTGTTGAACGGACCCGAGCGCTTGGACTGTTCAGATTGCTTTATTTCTTGTGATATTAAAATAAAAACAAAGTTATAAAAAGTGTTCTCAACACAATCTAAAAATAGCAAGCATTTTCATGTCTTACCATTTTTATACGGTTTCATTATGGAATCTGCAAGGTACAAGTTTAAATAGCGATTTAGTGTCATTTTATGACTTATTTTAACGAGCCAATTATTATGGTTCGCGTTTATGTCTTCAGACATCACTTTTTGTATTTTATTAATTTAAATATATATATATATATATATATTGTTTTGCCAATAATCAACGTCGCCTTAAGTTGCTTTTAAGAAGGACAATAATTGTTATTATTTTATTGTTAATTATTATTATAGTTATTAAAAAATATCACGAAGTCTTGCCGCCAAGATAAAAAGATTCAAGTAATGGCGAAATTTAATCTAAAAGATCAAGAAATGTTAAACCATGCTTCTATATAAATATTGAAGCGACAAGGTAACCCATGAAATATGTGCTTACTGTCGTAATTTTATTCGTAGTACAGTAAGGTTTGATATATTGTTTGTCGAGATTATTGCACGTAAAACAATTTTTTTATTTCCAACGCAGTCTTACACAAAAATACTGTACAGTTATCAAGACGGTTATGACGGCTTAGTATTGAATGTAGCGCTACGGGTTTGATTACCTCACGCAACGAATGTTGTTTAGTGTTTGGATATTGGCCCATGTGTAAATTATGTTTGTTACCCAAAGGACACGAAAGAAATGCCTTATTTTATGATGGCATTTACTTTATGTAAACAAAAAATAAAAATTTAAAAATAAATGCTTTAGTATTTACAAAACAAAGTTTAAACAGATTTTATACGCGTCTTAGAGTCACGCTGCAGCTGTATTATGGTTGTAGTACGAAAACGTAGGCTCGACCGGGGAAGGTCCAAGTTAATGCTGCTATGTTTCTTATAGTGAGAGTAGAGAACCGGAGACCCATTTTACTGGAAACGACGCATTTTCACTTAGTCCTCAGGGGTGACAACGCATTTGCATTTAGAATCTTAATCGAGGATAGACAAACAAAGAGGGTTAAAAATAAGTTGTCACCCCTGAGGACTAAAATGGAATGCTTCACAACCTGTAATTATACTGGCTCTCTATATTTTACCTTCAGACCGGAACACAACAATGCAGGCACTGCTGTTTGGCGGCTGTACATATAGCGAGGCATTTTATTAACATCTGGATTTTGATTCTTAACCCATTTGCACCCTTCGTTGATTTTCTCTCAAAAATATTAAAATCTATTCGTTTTTTCAAAGTATTAAAAATCGAGGGGCCACATCATCAACTTACCATCAGCTGAACTGAGCGTTCGTTTAACACATGATAGTTAGACTTTTGATGAGAAGTAAAAGCCGACTTCAAGACTAAAAAATTCCACATAATAGCTTGAGAGTCAGTGCACAGTTTAAAAATATTAATACTCCGACTTCAGGAGCTGAGAAAATGTTAAAATTATATTATTTTAGTTCCTTAAGTGGGTTTTACTTAATGTCTGTTTTGCCCTTTTAATTGTTAAGAATATTACAAGCACAAATTTCGACCAAACAAATACATTAAAACCTCTATTCTTCTATTTTTTCGATGTATGTGCTTGATATTTTCCTTAAAATATATATAGGATCACTCCTGAAGTATATCCTATTTAATAAAAGAGAATCTACTCATTTTTTCGAAGTCGGCTAAAAAAGTGTTTTTAAATTTTTGATCTTACAGACCACGCATCTTCTTTCTTCTTCAAGAGAATGCGTGTGGTTGTTTTTGTGCGACTTCATACTGTCGTCGCCTATTCGTGTTGGAAACATTGGGCAAAGTTATGCAATGATTGTGACGATGATGGACGATGTTGGCCAAACGTGTATTCGCCAAACATAGACGAATGTGGAAAATACGAATGTGTTTGAAGACCTTGTTTAAGCCTACAGCACACGGTCAACATACATGGACCAAATAATGTTGCATAAGCAGCAATACCTTCTTGATAACAGCTCAATAAACATGAAAAAACTACGATTGCCAATCCACGTGCCAAACTCGACAACTTTAGCAAATATTGCCAACCTTGGTGGACAAATCCGTTGTGGGCTTTTCATGAGCTTTAATGAATGAATAAAAGTTACGTCAGACTGCTGGGCACAGACCTCTCATTACTGAGAGGGTTTTGGGGAAAGGAAATTGTCCGCCGCGCAGTTCCAATGCGTGTTCGCGAACTTCACATGTCTCCGAAATATTTTTTATTTATTTCTCAGACATGCAGGTTTCCTCACGATGTTTTCCTTCACTGCCGAGCACGTGATAAATCGGCACTTAAAATTGCAAATAACAATTTCGAGTATCGAACCGTTTAAATAAAATATTTTATAAGATACAACGACAAGCATGTGCTCGTAGAAAAGATGATTCAGATATAGTTGATATAAGCAGAAACATATTAAAATAATAGAGATTTCGTCTCGTGTCTGCAGTTTTGTGATTACATGTGATTTATTTTGTGTAATATTTCGAAGGCTACGACAATAACCTTAGTAATGATATAAAATTGCAATTTGCTATTTGTCTTAAAATTTATCATTTTTATTTTTTATGTTGACATTTAAAGGAAAAGTTTTTATGTTCGTGTTGAGATGATATATCTTTCTTTTATTTAACGACCCGTGAAAGTCAGTTTAAATGAAGTAACAGAAGTAAAGGACCTTGGAATATATTTAGATCAAAATTGTTTGAAAACTGTTCAAAAGCGAACTGTCAGAACTCGTATTTGTGGTAAGTTGTGGGTTCGAATCCGCCATTCGACTACTGTCGTGAACCGCTCCTAACACAAACAGTTTAAGCTTGTTACCAAGAGTGGCTAAACTGTTAAAACTTAAATTCCCTCTGTTCTAAAATTAATATTCTAAAGGTAGTGAGTAGAGTACAACATAAGACGTCAAAGATCTAAATCCCTCTGTGACTATAAATGCTGTAAAGCGTCAACACCATCTGGATTATTGGCAACCCACACGCGATTTACCAGAAGATTCCTTCCTTGCACAACTTCTTTGTGGAATCGGCTACTTTCTCCCGGACTAGTACGACTTAAGAACCTTCAAGAAAAGAGCCTACTCTTTTTATCGACTTCAAAAGGAGGAGGTACTGTGTTCGACTGTATGTTTTGTGTGTTACCTCATTACTTTTTATGGGTTAACCGATTTTGATGATTATTTTTATTTGAAAGCAGGTGCTTCTCCGTGGTCCCATATAAATTTGATCAAGGTCTGACCAATAGTTTTGAGTTATTCTTAATAATTAGTATTGAAGTCGGTTGTACAAAATTTTTGCCAGCATGCTCGTTTGCAATCTCATTTACAAAAAAGCACCAGAAGGGTCGGGGATCAACAATAAGTAAAGGTAGAATAAATTTCGATAAAATCTAAAAAATAGTTTTATTACGTATGTACCGAATTATTATGAGGCGCATGTAACGAATTATTATGATATAACGGTAACTTGTCGGCTATATTTTATCTTGAATGGAACAAAATGATTAATTGCTATCTCAAGTATAATTAAATAATGACTTCACTGATCACGTTCCTTTCATGATTCTGACTTTGCTAAACAGTTTTCCTTACATTTGTTTTATGAGGCAATTTTGCCTTAAAATTAACCAAATACGCCTTATAAATATTAAAGCCTTTTATTTGGATTAAAATCTGTTTTTTTTTTTTTTTTATCTGGCTTTTGAGCTGACATACATTAACAATATAAAACCTATGCTAACTAGCTGCCCCTGTAAATGTAATTCTACCCAAGGGAAAAAAGGTTCTTGAGGTTCAGCAGCTTCGCACCGGTAATCGAAGTGTGAGGCGGTCCCCCATTAGATGGAGTGAAGACCTGGTAAGTCATGCAGGAAGTCAATGGATGCAGGTGGCTCATGACCGTGTTTCGTGGTACCTTGTGTGAGGCCTATGGTTAGCAGTGGACTTGTAAAGGGCTAAAATAATAAAGACGTCTTATAACTAATAGTTCTTAAAGGTTTATACACATTCGATGTCTCCGTAGTGCAGTGGGAGCCGCGGGTTCGAATGCCGCACGGAACAAGTATTTGTATGGCCAACAAATATTTTATGATTGTAAACTGCCTCTACGATACAGGAGTAAATCCTCGTCTGGGGTAACGTCTTTTTAAATATCATATATGTTCGCGACGGAAAAAAGTGTTTTAAAATATAGTGATGAAAGTATTAGTGACAAACCTAAGTGAAATGTGCAATAGAATAAATAAATTTTACAACATGTTTACAACCTTAGTATTATAGTATAGAGCATCGTTTGGTAATAGCTAAGAAAATAACTCTTATTTGCACAAACAAAAGTTATAGAACATTCTAGAAATTATTAATTAACTGCGTAATATTTAGTCCCGAAAATGATGGAAATAATTTTATGCTCTAGAAGAATTGTAAACATGGTATTTAATTAGATTAAGGTTTATAGATTAAAGAAATAAAAAATTAATGTAACCAAATATTGTGAAAATTTAGGATATTTTGGTTAGTAACTTTTACATTGTTAATATATTAAGAAACCTTTACGGTGTGCTAATAGACAACTGAATTACCGATTTAACAATGTATAGTACATTAGTGTGAGAAGTACAGGGCGACACTGAAAGTTTTTAGAACTGGCCACTTGTAAACGATATAATAATAAAATAAGTTCAAATTTTGAAAATGGAACTCTTTGCCAATATTATTGTGTATGTATTTTATTAATTTGTCATTTGTTTACGATTTGGCGGCAACAAGAAAGTTATGATAGACTTCGATTGGCCTTTCACGATGAAGCCCCATCTTTTGCCACTGTTTACAACTGCTTAAACGTGGTCGCACTAATCTCACCGATGATCTGCGTGAGTGACGGCCTTCTACGGCGACGACTGAAGATAACATCAGTGTTGTGCGGCGTATGATAGAGACTGACAAAAGTGTATAAGTCAAGTGCACAAAATTCTCCATGAACATTTAGCGGTCAGGAAGTTTTGTGCCCGGTGGATACCTCATAATTTGACAGAGGCTCAACAACTCCGTCGGGTTGATTGATGTCGTGAAATGGTTCAAAGATTTAACGGAGGTGACTCAAATGCTGTGTTTTACATTACATACTTACGGGTGACGAAAGCTGGATTTATTTTTATTATCCTGAAACTAAGAGATAGTCTGCTGTCTGGGTGTTTCCTTCCGAGAAGTTGCCAACTAAAGTGAAGAGAGGTCGAAGCGTGGGAAAAAAGATGGTGGCCTCTTTCTTCGGAAGGACAGGTCATTACGCAACAATTGTTTTAGAGGATCGAAAAAAAGTTACTGCAAAGTGGTACACTAACAATTGTTTGCCACTTGTCTTGAAAAAAGTTCGGGAGAAACGACCTCGCAGTAGGATCCTCCTTCACCACGACAACGCCTCGTCGCACACCGTCAAGCAAACAATCGACTACTTGGCGACGTCAGACGTGGAACTACTGGGTCACCCGCCCTATAGCCCTGACCCCGCACCTTGCGATTTTTATTTATTTCCGAAAATAAAAGAAAAACTTTGAGGTAAACGTTTTATGGACGCCGAGGAATCAGTGGTTGCGTTTCAAAATGCCGTCGAAGTGAACCCTAAGGACGAGTGGGCAAAGTGCTTTTCTCAGTTGTTCCATCGGATGCAGCGATGTATTGATGTAAATGGACACTATTTCGAAAAGATATAATAAAACTAATAACTTGCTATTTTGTTCAGTTTTTGATTTTCTAAGAATTTTCAGTGTCACCCTCGTAATCGTGTATAGAAAAAATTGTAATTTAAGACAATTGTATAGAGATAATGTTATGCAATAAAGAGGCAAAACGGACAATGGCAAGCGGCTCACTTTAAAGTAACGCTCGAGTCTACCTTATGGCTTCGGGGCCCATTAACATGGTAGTAGCTGAAGTGACTAGTAGCAGAACCAAGAAGTAGCTGGATATCGAACATAGTGATCAGTAGCTAGCAACATAGTAGCTGATAATAACAGCTACACAAGTGATAGTGATAGCTAGTTGTATAACATAGTAGCTGATAATAGCAGCTAGACAGCTGATAATAGCAGCTAGTAAACAGTGATAATAAAAGCAGATAGCACTAGTAGTAGTAAGTTACTACCGAACAATTTAAAGAAATAGTCAACTGAAGAAATCATCTGAAGAATATAGTGACCAACCGATAGTGAACAACTGATATAGAACAACCGTAGTTGAACAACCATATTCAACAACCGTGGTCAATAACCAATAGACAGAAGATTTCCGCCGAACAGTTGAGCAGTCGAACCGCTGGCCACTGCCTTGCCATTTGTGTTCTACAGTTCGTGCATTTTGATTGGAGTCAGTCCACAGTACACCTACAAAGACGGCAGTAAAAGTATACACCGGAACCTATAGGTGTAGGACGTGAGCGACTCGCGGAGTATCTTCGCTAACATTTACTCCCGAGTTTCGCCCGTCCGGCACAATATACAAATATCAGATACAAAATCAGATACATGTTCTCTCGATTCACGGTTTGCATTTATGCTGACATACTGTCTGCATATATCTGCTGGCTTTCTATACCGATTAAAGCTAATAATTACCTATGCAGCACCGGCGTGATAAGCATTAATCAGCACTTTTCATAAAAAAACTTAGCAGGTCCAACAAAACTTTATACTAAGAAGTTAACTAGGGGGAGCGGGCCATTACGTACGGAAAGACGTGATAGCGTGCGACTTGACAATTGATACCATCGAAGTGTTTGTGGTTAGTCTAGCACGCGGTCTACTTGACCACGATAACAACGAACTGCACACACATCTCAATAATCCCTAACAAGAGACCTCCTTAGATCGCCGCTCGTCTCTTAAGTAGAGGACAAGCGACCTGAAGTGGAAAAAGCGATACCAACAACACCAAATCCCAAGTTTTCATACTATAAGGCGTCACCCAAGCAAGCACACGGTCCTAGGATGCTGTGGCCCATAGAAATCTGCATACTGTATATTCTCTATTAAGAATCAAAATTCAGTTGCGTTGTTGCCACAGAGGACTAAGATAATATGCCTAGTTTCCGATAAATCATAGTATCACCACAGTGCCACGGTTCACATCGAGTCCGTATTTAAAGTGAATAAAAATATTGTTTTCCGTATATTAGAAGCTAAAAGTGTATAAATCCGTAAATTTGCATTAAGTGCTACTCAGACGATATGGAAAATCAAGTGAAAACGCAGTGAAATACAAATATTTTCAAAATAAAATACTTAACGGTCAACAGTGCTGTGTTAACTTAAGACATATTCCCGATACTTTTTACACAGAG
The DNA here is from genome assembly GCA_029286625.1 of Parnassius orleans. NCBI lineage: Eukaryota > Metazoa > Arthropoda > Insecta > Lepidoptera > Papilionidae > Parnassius > Parnassius orleans. The sequence continues at coordinate 152,142 of JAGSMP010000700.1, read as the reverse complement.
TATGCATCTCCATAACAGTGCGTATATCAACAAGTGCATTGTTAAGCTAAATAATTAAACTTATATCATATAAACATTTAGTGGTGAACTTTATGTGCAACAGTAATAGTGTGATAAGTTGTGGTATTTGGAGGTAGTGCTACAGCGTTCGCAATCATTCTACCGTCTCATATCACATTTACATTATTAACCTAATATTAGAAGCCGTATTTCGCTGTTTCTGTTAATAACAAATTGGCGTATTGCGTCGAGCGCTTGGTCTACGAACCGCAGGACCTGACTTCAAATCCAACGCACTGAAATTAAAAATAAATTTTTCTACAAAATTTTAAATTTAAATTTTAAGATCAAGCAAAATAATTAGTTATGTCTTCCAAAAGTAAGTTTGAATGTTGTCATCGACTCCCGAACTCAACAGAAGTAATGTCATGTTGCACATGCAAAAGCGATATCACTACAACTGTATTACTACAAACAAAATTGCTACAATGAACTAACTGAGAATTATAAGAGTACATGGCTATGTCCGATCTGCGCCAGACCTAAAAGCGACAACACTAATACTCCAATTAGAAGCTCCCTAAATCACACGGCTTTAGAGGAACACGCTAATCAAAGCTGCAACGTCACTCGTCGCGTAAAGGATAGCGAACGAAAAATAAAGGTACCTACTACAGCGGAACTAGATCTTGATAACGTTCGGTCTATAGTCAGAGAAGAAATGAAATCGCTGCTGGATGTGTTCAAGAAAAGTATACTCGATGAATTTACCGCAAAAAGCAATGAAGTTCTGGCTTCAATCAATTTTCTTGAAGGCCAATACGAAAGTATTAAAAATGAACTGTCGGCCAAAAACGAAGTGATTAAGTCACTACAATCTGATAATAAAACTTTACAGGCCACAGTAGGTGATCTAAAATCTAGACTTACATTACTTGAAAATCAATCCAGAGCCAGTAACCTAGAAATTCAATGCATTCCCGAACATCGATCCGAAAATATTGTCTCGACAGTAAAACAACTGGCCGCAACCGTTAAATGTAACATATCTGACACTGACATACAGAGTTGCAGCCGAATAATGAAGTTCAACAAGGAGAGCCCTCGACCACGCTCTGTAATAGTCAAATTCAGTAGCCAAAGGATCCGAGATACTTTTCTTGCAGCTACAATAGCTTTTAACAAGCAAGCAAAATGCAACGAGGACAAACTTAATACCAGCCACTTAGGAATTGGAGGAAAAAAATGTCCTATATACGTTGCCGAACACTTGCCACCGGCCACAAAGGCATTGCATGCAGAGGCACGAATCAAAGCCAAGGAACTTAAATACGAATTCGTCTGGATTAAGAACGGTCGAGTTTTTATGCGAAAAAGCAAATCATCGGACTATAAACTTATTAAAAATTCGGAATCTCTTTTAAATTTATCCTAGCTTACTGATAATCTTTGACATGTGTTGGTAAACTAATTTTATCATTAAATTCGATTCATTAAAATGTTATTATCAAAATGTCCGAGGACTTCGCTCTAACTTAACGGATGTAAATAACCAAGTTCTTAACTCAAACTATGATATAATTATTTTAACCGAGACTTGGCTTAATAATAGTGTATGATGCTGAGATCTTCGACGATAGATACCACATATATAGACGCGATCGCGAAACATCTCTCCTATCTAGTCATAAGAAAACTGGTGGCGGAGTTTTGATAGCAGTAAAAAAGAACAGATTGAACTCGCGCAGACAAATTAGTTGGGAAAGTCTTGGTGAAGACTTATGGGTCACAATCGAACTTAACACTAGTAATTTAAAGGAATACTTACATGTGTGCGCAGTATACATCCCACCACCGGTTGATCGTAACACACTGGAAACATTTATAAATAACACTACGGAAACCATAAATAACAATAATCTAGGCTCGGCTAAAAACTCAATTTTGCTGCTTGGTGACTTCAATATGAGTTCTATCACGTGGGCACCTCAACCCGATATTAACGGTCAGTACGCATCCCCAAGTAACTACTCCAACTGTCTTCTCAAAAGTAGTTTAATAGATTTTTCACTTTGCACGATCTGAATCAATATAACACTAACTGGAATGCGGGGAAAGATATTAGATCTAGTCTTGTCTAATGCAAACATCAATGTGGTCGAAAGTCAGTTTCTATACGCAACGTAGACATTTTACATCCACCATTAGAATTTTCTTTACAATCAACGTATCAACTAATTTCTCCGCAACTAAGAATAAATGTTCCACAATTTTGAAAGAGCTGATTTTGATTCCATTATAGCATTCTTGAATGGTGTTGATTGGCTACAAACTTTAGGCGTACTTAATAATGTAAATGAAATGATATCGAAGTTCTACGAAATCCTGCAGGTAGCTATAGACAGATTCGTTCCCAGATCGTGCAAATCGTCAAAATCTTACCCTATCTGGTTTACACCCCCTCTAATTAGACTCATTAAACAGAAACACAAATGTCATAAAAAAATTAAATTATATAATAATCCACTAGATAAAATTGAATTTTCTTACCTAAGGAAGGATTGCGATAAACTAATAAAAAAATGTTATCATAATTATATTTTACACATCGAGGAATCCATTAGCAACAATCCGAGGTATTTTTGGACACATATGAAAAACATGCGTCGTAAAGGCTCAAATTACCCTAATAAAATGTCTCTGAATGATCGTGAGGCAAACGGTAGGCAAGAAATATGTGATTTGTTTGCAAGTCACTTCATCGATTTTATTAAGAATGATATTAATAACAATTTAGATACACAACCAGTCTCCAAACCAAAGAAATATTTAGGCAATATTTACGTATCTAAACGAGAAATTGAGAAAAGGCTGAAAAGATTAAATACCACAAAAAGTGCAGGTCCAGACGGTATTCCGCCTATATTTATATACAGGTGTGCAAATTCTTTGACTGTTCCGTTGACTATTATATTTAACACTTCCTTGAGCTCTGGCATTTTCCCCGAAAGGTGGAAGGAGGCGGATTGTACCAATTTTAAAAGCGAAAATCCTACAAGTGTTACTAATTATAGACCTATTTCCATATTATCTACTATGTCAAAGGTCTTTGAGAGCTTGGTCTATGAATCTGTTTTCAAAATCTAGGACGACGTATTAGTTGGCAGCAACATGGTTTTTGTCTGGTAGATCTACTGTCACAAATCTATTTTCATATGTCACCAATTTAATTGAGAACGTTGATGACAAACTACAAGTGGATGCTATACACAGACTTCTCTAAGGCCTTTGACAAAGTAAATCACGCACTACTTGTCAATAAACTAAGAACTTTTGGTATAAATGGGACATTATTGAACTGGTGTGCATCATACCTTCAAGTAGACCTTCGACCGTGGTGATTGATGGGTACTCCTCGCAGCCTTATATTGCCTACTCCGGTGTACCGCAAGGCTCTAACTTAGGTCCAGTATTTTTTAACATCTTTATAAACGACATTGTTTCGATATTTCAACACTCAAATGTCTATCTATTTGCTGATGATCTCAAGATAGTTAAAACCATTAGAAACAACTCTGACGTCGAACTATTGCAACATGACCTCAATCGCCTCATACAATGGTGTAATAAAAACCAAATTTTTATAAATGGCAATAAATGTCGACTTATTAGGTTTACCAGAAAACATAATTACATACAAAGTCAATACTATGTTGATACTGAGAAACTGACTGCGGTTCGAGCGATACGTGATTTAGGCGTTATATTAGACAGCGAATTAAGATTTACCAACCACATCGATAGCATAATCACCTCGGCTACGAAGACACTGGGTTTTGTATTGAGGAATTCCAGAGAGTTCATGCAGCCATCTACTACAATCAAACTCTTTAACAGTCTGGTTAGAAGTAAACTAGAATACTGTAGTCAAATTTGGAATCCGCACTACAAAATCCATAGCATTAGAATTGAAAGAATACAAAAACGACTGCTTCGTCATCTTGCGTACCGTTCGAATAGCTATCAAACTATTGATTCCTACGATAGACAGTTGGCGCAATTTAACATCACATCATTACAATCACGTAGAACTATCTCAGACATGATATTCCTATACAAAACGCTCAATAATAGTGTTGATTGTCCAGCGATAGTTCAATTATTTAATTTTAAAGTGCCACCAAGACTGCCTAGGAAACCGCAAGCCTTTTTCAATGTATCACTTTATAGATCTAACTTGGGAAAGTATTCCCCTCTAGCCAGACTGGCTCGTACTTATAACGAACTGTCCTCGAAGATTTCTGGCCTCGATATTAATTGCGATAGTTTATCCACCTTCAAATCAAAATTAATCAATTTCTTTAAAAATAATGAATCAATTAATTAAGAAGTATAATATTGGAATTATAATGTTTTTGTCTTCTGTTATGTGGTCAATGTAATTTAATATGGTAATGAAGTTATCTAAAATATTGTTAAATAATTCTATTTCTTTTTAACAATTTAGTTATTCAATGAAGTAGTTCAATTTTTTTTTCTCTCTTAAAATCTTTTCATTTACTAAATAATCAATACATGTTGTGGTTACCTATAAAAAGAAATACAATTATAATGTTCTTAATATGTTATGAAAATGATCTTTGTATTACTGTTGTAATTTCTGTTGGTAATCCTAATAAATAAATAAATAAATAAATAAATAAATAAAGGGTCTCCGATTATTTTACATTTCAAAATAGAACTCTTATTTTACGCTAGTTTTCTGTGAGCATGGTCCTTCTTTCGAGTCGGTGTCATCCTTTCAGAAAGAATGGATCAATGTGAAAAATATGAATGTGTAAAGGCTGCTATGGATACGAATGAAAGTGGGCTTAAAGAAGTTGTTTGTGCTAGGGGTGTACCTAAAGACATGTCTAAGCCCACTTATATCCGAGAGCAGTTTTGGGACATGGTAAGGATGGTGTTGATGAAATGTAAGGAAATGAAAATATCATTATGTTAGGAGATTTTAATGGAAGGGTTGGGATGAAGAGGTCTGGTTATGAAAGGATATTAGGAATGTTTGGCGATGAAAGTGTAATGAGAATGGTGAAGACCTCCTCGCCGTATGTGAGGAAAATATTTTGTGACGAATACTTTCTTTCGCCATAAGAGGATTCATATGTATACATGGGAAAAAGTGATGATAGAAGTATGATAGATTTCATAATTGTGGATGAAAGAATGCGGAGCGCAGTGGTAGATACAAGAGTTTACCGGGGATCCAACGTAGGACGGATCATTACTTGGTCTTATGCCGAATTAATGGTCTATTCAAGCGTTGGCGGCATCGGACATCTGTGTCTACCACCGTTACAGTGTATAAGAACAGAGAGGTTACAAGATGAAGGTGTGAAAGAGAAGTATAAATGTAGACTGAGGGAGAATATAAATGGTTTGAATGAAATATATATGAATGATTTAGACCTGAAGACTGTATGGAATAATGTTAAGAAAGTTTTGGTGGATGCAGCCACCGAAGTATGTGGTGTAAGTAAGAGAACGAATGAAAGGAAAAATAATACGTTGTGGTGGGATGATGAGATTCGGATGGAAGTTGAAGCAAAGAAGAGCATGGCCAGATTTACTGGCAACCAAAGCTGGTAATTCTAGCGGTATGAATGATGAGATTGAAGAAAAAAAGGCAGACTTTAGACTTATAAATAAAGAGTAAAAGAAGTTGTTGAAAGGAAAAGCAAGAAAGAACGGATAAGGATGATAGAAGGATATCTGATAACTTCCAGGCAAATATTAAAATGTTCTGGAAACTCGTAAGAACTGCTAGAAATTCAAAACAGCCTAGAATGAATGCTATACGAGACGAGAATGGCTGTGCTGAATGACGAAGTTTCGAATTTAAAGTGATGGAAGGAATACTTTGTGTTTATGAGTGAAGGGTCGTCTGAATTAATTGAAAAAGAAATTCCGAAAGAAGTGGAGAGGTAGGAGATAAGTGTAGATGAAATAATGAAAGCAATGAAAAGCATGAAAGCAGGTAAGGCAACCGGATATGATAGAGTATCACTCGAAATGCTAAGGGCTGGAGAGGTGGTGGCAGCCTGCTGTACACATTGTTTAATTTATGTTGGAACTGAAGCGGGTACCGGAAGACTGGTGCAAAGCCGTTATAGTCCCAATATATAAGGAAAAGGGTCACAGCAGGACTGTAAAACTACCGTGGTATCAGCGTTTAGCATTGTGGGTAAACATGCTAAGGTGTTGAAAGAGCTATGGAGAAACTGATGGAAAAATTTGGGATGTAAGCTGGATTTAGAAAGGAATATGTGTACGGATCAAGTATTTTCCATGCGCATGATTGCGGAGAAATTTTGGCCAAAAAGAAAGTTTTTGTGCTTTCATAGACTTGGAAAAGGCTTATGACAGAGTGGACAGGAAAGTGTTATGGCAAACACTTAACTCATTTGGTTTGAGCGCTGGTTTGATACAGGCATTGAAGTCTCTTTATAGGGACTCTAGTGCTTGTATCAGGATCAACAGGTCTCTCGGACTGGTTTGGCATCCAAAAGGTGTCAGACAGGGCTGTGTAGCTTCCCGTGGCTGTTTAACCTATTTATGGACAGTTGTTTGCAAACTTTGAAAGTTGAAGAATGTGGGTTGAGAATGGGTGAGTTAACCGTAAAATGCATTTTGTACGCCGATGATCAAGTCATATTTGCATCGTCGGCGGCCGAGTTACAAATGATGGTTACTTTAGTGAACGGTCATTAAAATAAAGAGGTATGAAAGTGAACGCAAGTAAGACGAAAGTGATGGTTTTGAAAGAGAAGAAAGTAAAACGTTATGTGAAATAAGAATAGAAGGGAGTTGATTGAGCAAGTGGATGAGTTTGTATATTTGGGATGTTTATTTAGCAGGGATGGTAGATAGTAAGGATATAGAACGACGAGTGAATGCAGAAATAGAGTGAATGGGGCTCTACACGCTATTGTGAAGAGTCAGAATGTGTCAAAAACAGCGTTGGCAATTCACAATGCTGTGTTAGTCCCTACTTTAATGTATAGTAGTGAAAGTTGGGTCTGGCAGAAGAAGCATGAGAGTAGAATAAATGCTGTAGAAATGCGGTCATTAAGGGAGTATACAAGGGCTGAATCTGAATGACAGGGTGAGAAATAGTGTGATAAAGAAAAGTGTGGTTTGCAAGATGACGTTGTGACCAGGATTAAGAAAGAATGCTTCGGTGGTTTGGTCATGTAGAAAGAATGAACGAAGAAAGAGTGACAAAGCAAATTTATGCTGCAGAATTGAACGGCAGAGTCGGAAGGGACGCCCTAGACGAAGGTTTATCGACCAAATTGGCGATATATTGAAAATGGGCCAGATTAGGAGTACCCTTAACCGACGAGCGTGTAGCGTAGATATATGGATGTAAAGGAGGCGAGAGAGGTGTGCCAGGATCGTGCCAAATGGAAGTCAGTCTCTCTGCCTCCTGGGTGACAGGCGTGAGTGTTTATGTTATGTGTTCAAATACTTGTTCGAACCCGCGGCACTGGCGCAGCAACTCATTGCTAAGCCACTGCGCCACGGAGCCGTCCTATGTTGATGCTTCTTGATGGGAAGCCCGGGTAAGGGATATCCCGGGGCCCGATACTTATCGCAGCGCTTCCCAATGAATCGACAATTAGGATAGTTTAGGATATGATTAACGGCACAATTAGATAAGTGGGAGGTACCTATCCAGATGGACTCCTAAGAAAACGCATACACAAGGGTCCCCAGATGTATTGCATTTCAATTTGCGACCCGCAATATAGCTAAAGCTTATCCGCGTTACTGAGCCGTCCGATATTGTTTATATTATCTCATATTTCCTTTATTTCTTAACCTTATTCTAGTGTGAGTAATTAATAATAATTTAGAAAAAATTACAACTAAGCAATAAATCCTAGTTCCCGTCGTTGTATTGCAACGGGACTGCGGGAACGCCGATTCAATTTATAGTTCTGTGTCAGTTTAACTAGATTCATTCGATATAGCGTCATAAATAACTTAGCAAAGCTGTTTTCTATTCTCGAGAGATATTAAAGTTTTTATATATTATTTACGTGGCAGAGGCACGCTGCAATAATCGCTCACGACGGACAGTCTCCAGGGACACTAGTCATCTGCGCAGGATGGAGTTATATTACACAAGTGTGTGCTAACATAATTATGTGCACTCTACATATATATCGCTCTCTCATAATCCGATGGGACAATCCGACTCGACCGGAGAGAGATCAGGCGCAGGATACAAGGCTTTATGTGCCTTTCGCCGGTGAAACACTGCCAAATTCCTGACTCCTGGCAGGCCTCTGTCACTCTTGCTACCTGCGTGAAATAATTACCTACAATCGCGAGGCGCCCCGAGCTATATAAACAGTCGGGGCTGGCGTTCTAAACTGCGCCCCTTCCCAAGGGGGTCGCTTCGATTCAGCAGAAAGGCCATACAGGCCAAAGCCAGTCCCACAGGTGGTGTTTAGTGGGTGGCACTTCATAGTGAGTCCCACATAACCGCAGCCGGCTGCGTGGTATGCTACAAACATTCACCACCTCCCTCCACCGTTTCGGAGGGTGTCCTTGCATTGGGCGAAAAAAAACTACCTCGCAGTAGATATTCCTCCCCCCTTCCGGGTAGCCTCTTGCTTTCTAAGCGCGTTCTAAGTGATTGAATGTTAAAGTTTTTTTACGCTGTTTACAAAAATAGTTCAAGTTAAAACACAGGGACAATTTTTTTATCAGCTGTGACTACTACTATTGTTATTTTGTCATATGAAAATGTGAGAGAGCCGCGTTAGCTCAGTAATTTAAAAATAGCGCTCACTGTAAATTTCATAGCACTCAACCCTGGTTCATTCCCCGCCGGCACTAATGATATTGTTAACTGCAATATTAAGTGCTGATTTACTACGTGATCGGTGGTTAAGGTACACAGCAACTTCATCGGCATGTGAAGACCGACAACACGCATTGGCGTAGCGCGATAGACATTTTCTTGCCCTAAAACTGCCAAAATGAGAGGAGGCCTGTGCCCAGCAGTGCGACATATATATGCTGTAAATTTTTACTATATTATTTTTATATGAAAATAAGACCCTACATTCGAAATTTAATTATTCTTTGACCCAAGTTTGGGTTTAATCCTTTTTACGTAATAACGTAATTAGTAATTATCATGATTTTACTTAAATATGAGCTGTAGTGATACAGCAAAAGAATGGAATAACGCTATATGTCTATCTCTACTTAGCCTAATGGTTGACTTGAAGAGAATTGTTAATTAAAATAGGACATAATAAAATGCAAACGCTCGAAAAGTTAAAGTCGACAGATTGTAAAAAAATTAAAATGATTATAATTTCAGAAATGTTAACAGCACATCGAGAATATTGTTCAAATAATAATTATTCCAAGATCCCCTCAACTTCACATGTTCAATACACTTCAGAAACCTACTCAGTAATGGGACCATTACTGAGTAGGTTTCTACCATTTAGTAAATACGCTACGTCACTTACTATACTTACTTCCAACTTACCATCAGGTGAACTGTAAATTAACTTCAGTTTTAAAAAACACGGGGCAAAAAATAATCTACAAAAAAAATAAACAAAAATTTAATCTTTCACCGCCACCACACTGCGAGCTATAATAAAAAATATTCTATTGAATTACAATATATTTTACTATAGCTGTAAACATTATTTATAATTTTTAACTGTCGAAACGTTCAAACTTTTATATTGAAGTTTTACAGTAACATTGAAGATTGACAAACTTATTCAATAAAATGTCAAAACGACTCGATACTTTGTAAACAAAATTTCGAGATGTTTGATTTGTCGAGCCTTTATAAAAACTGGTATCACTAGTGGCAAAATTCGACAATAATTTTTACGACAAAATTAAACAGCATACAGCTATGATACCGTCTATGTATGGTACAGTACTTTCGAATAATATAAGTTTCATTCCTCCTTTACTAAATACTATAAAATTTACGACAATTTTCGATGTTTACGTCTAGCCGTGGTAGCTCAGATGGTTAGCGCTCGCTGAAAATTTCACAGTACGCGAGCAAACCGGGTTCGATCCCCGCCGGCACCAATGAAATATGTTAATTGCAATTTTAAGTGCTGATTTACCATGTGCTCGGTGGTGAAGGAAAACATCGTGAGGAAACCTGCATGTCTGAGAAATTAAAAAAAAAATTTTCGAAGACATGTGAAGTACGCCAACACGCATTGGGGCAGCGCGGCGGACTCTCCCTTGCTCTAAAACCCTCTCAGAAATGAGAGGAGGCCTGTGCCCAGCAGTGGGACGTATATAGGCTGTAACTTTAACTTTTAACTTTAACGTCTCATTGTTTTAATCATAACGGCTCAGTATCGCTCTAGATCATCGTTTGGTTCAAACGATGAGGGCGGATTTGATACCCGCACGGAAAAAGTGTCTTTATGACCCACAAAGTCCGACACGTGTCCGTACGAGTGTAGTGGGGGATTTTGCAATAAGTGCCACGCTTGGCAGCGCGTTGTCAGCCGGAGATTTTATTTTGGTAGTGATCTACTGTATGCTGTTGCCTGTTGCTAATACTTTTAAGGTTCAGATAATGATGTAGCAAACACAAATAATTTCGTTGTTGCACATCAGGAAGTGCTTAACAATGCAACTAGCTAAAAAGAAGCTAGAAAAACAATGAAAGCTATATATAAAATACTTGAAAACTCATAACAGAATTCTGTTGGCTTAATAAGGCTGCAGCAAATATTACCACAGCACGAATGGGTTAGCTCAACTGGGGCAGGACCACGCTCGCACATAATGCAGGCGTTGAATATCACAATAATACTGGTATCCTTACTGTGGTGACTTGAACCGGAGAACCTTTTGAATTGATAATGGGGTATTCAGGGCAATAGTTTCCAAAATGGATACTAACACGTAGTATATCAAAAATAAAGCGCCGACTTCAGAAGCTCATAAGTAAATATTTTTTGCTTTTAGTGCTTGCAGTTGGGTTTTATTTTATTAAAAGTTTATGAGGTTTGGTATCGTTGTATTGAGTGAAATATTAGTAATCGATTATAAGTCGAAGTCTTTTAATACACATTTAAAGCTCATTTAAGGACTAACCACTATTACAAGCTCAAGATAGCATATATAGATTGTCGTCTAAACCTAGGTGGAATGATTTCTTTAAATTTATATGTGTCCACCATGAAATACCTATTACCCTATAAAATCCGTTTACGAGTCGAAATATAAAACCTCTCATTTTGTGGGAACAGTAAATATGTGCTCCTTTAACGAAATAATCTTAGTATAAGTAGAATAATTTTATTCTAAATAGATTTCAAGTAATACTTACTGAATGTCATTTATTGCTTTTACCATTGGATCGGAAAAACCCTGTCGTGGAAGAACCAGCAAGTAACTCAGCTGAAGAATACCTGAAATACTACCCTTTAAATATAGGTTAACAAATAACTTTGGTGCGGTGGAGCTTGAAGTTGTTCGCATACTGTTAAATATACGGTGAGTCCCTGATCTACCGGCTTGTATTTTTAATAGAATAAGGATGACAAAAGAGCACAATGTCCACCTGATGGTAAGTGAATGCTGTGGCCCAAAGATATCTTCATCTATCTTGGATTTAGATCCAAAATGCAAATACGTTGTCACCCTGAAGACTAAGATGGAATGCCTTGTTTCCGGTAAAAAAGTCTTCGGTTCTTTACATTCACAATACGAAATACAGCAGCTTGCTGTTATTTTACGCTGGTTTTACTGTGAGCGTGGTACTTCCCAGTCAAACCGACCCATTCGTGTCGTGCTACAACCGTAAATATACTTGCGGTTGTAGCAACAGTATTGTCACATAAAATTATAAATAGATATATATATTATAAATATGCTAGCAATATGCCGCTATTTGATATAGATTAAAGTCAGTATAAATGCTATTCACAGAATAATCTTGCATCTGCGGTCACATGTCTAACTGTGTGACACGGGTATCGTACTATAAAAACTATTCGGATCGGAGCAGTTTCTCTTTTCGTTTTATCTCTTTATGTTTTTTTTATTATACAATACACTGTAAGTTGGACGCGCATATAAATTGATATTAACTTTTGTGCTTTTTGTGTAAATAATTAAAGGTACAACAATAATAGGAGGTATTAAAAAGAGGATTAAGTACTTAAAAAAAACAAGAAATTTTCGCCAGCTTATTTTTCAAAAATGAAGGTCCTCGAGAACAAATCGTCAGTCTCAGCAGAAACCAGCCATCTACGCAGGGCAGGATTATAGTGCGCGATGAGACGGCAATCCGACACGGAGATCAGACATAGAATTATTAACGGCTTTACATACTTTCTGAAGCACAGGTTTAAAACACCGCCAACTTCCTGACTCAGGGGTACTACTGCGAATTTCTTAACAGAAAAACCCAATAACTGATGTTTGTCATGATCCGCAACCTCAACTTCATCTGCGTAACGGACCTCCCCGAGTTCATTAAGCATAGTTCATGGAAACACGAGCACTCGGAAGCTGAGTACAGGAGTAAGGAATTGAGAACGGCGCCTCACAATACCGTTACTCCTCTCCCCTCGCGGCGCCATCATAACCGCATCAACGGTGCGGCCCCGCCAAAGTCACGGGGGATAGGGTCAATAGCGCCTCGTCATACTGTACTCTTCTCCACTCCGAGTGCGACTCCACCTTGGGGGTAAAGAACACCCCTCTCGCCGCAATCCACTAACACACATTCAAGGTGAGCCAAGTTCACTTGGAGTGGCCTCCTCGGGCCAGCTTTTCACCTTGACTCAGCCAAGTGAGTTCCTCTTATTCACCGTGCGTGACCAAGCCACAGCTATTAAGCCTGGCAAGCCATAATATCATGTTAAGTTACAAAAGTAAGGCTGTAAGGCTTCTTTAAAGACAAAAATCTGACGCTACAACATGTTAATAATAAATGAAATTTACATAGATAAGATCAATATAATTCAAAAGTACTCGTACTAGAGATTTATTTCACTTGGCTTAATTTACATAGCACCAAAATTTTACTTGGTGCTAGGACTCTTTTTCTATCTATGAGTTTGTCTTATTAGGTACTGTTGTATTCCGCTCTAAAAGGTAAAGGGAACCAGTGTAATTACAAGCTGTGGTGAGGCATTCCATCTTAATCCTCAGAGGTCACAACACATCTGTAGCCTCTTTAATTGAAGTTAGCTGCAGTAGACACTTACTATCAGGTGGACAATAATTTCATTTTTCATATGAAAAAAACGTATAAAGGTAGTTTAGCACAAAGTTATTCATTTAACAAAAGGTCACATGTCACGTTCTATAAAGTAATTAATTATGCATATCCCTGATTATATTTAGAAAACTAAGAACGTAGCTTGCGTGATGAAAATTTTTTTATCGTTTCATATATTAACATATTAATGAACGTTAGTTTTACTGAGAAATATTATATGAAATAAAACTTTGAAATAGTAATAATGTGCTTGCACGAAAGACCTTGAAAACTTTGAGTATAACAAATGTGCTAGCATTTATTACACTCGATATTTTAACTTAAAAATAAATGAAGAGCAAAAGAAGAATGTATATATTTTAATATTTAGTGTATAGTTACTGTAAAATATAAGACATCATCATATAAGGCATCATTTCTCTACGTGGTGTTCGTACCTACATCGGTCGGGTCGTACATCATCGTGTTACTCCCGAAATTGATTTTGAATTTGATTATGTTTTTAATTCAACTTACTCCTGAACTAACTTGAATCGAGAAATACGATCGAGTTACGATTAATCGCTATCAGCGCCGTTAGACACAATCCGATATAACTTTTATAAATAAAAAAAATCACTTCTTAAATATTTTAATTAAATAAATCAGACCAACTTATCAAGAAGAAGCATTCTCGTCGCTTACGATTACAAGCGTCATCTAGCTACGACTTTAGAAGTATGAAATTACCTTAAGTTCGAATAGAGTTCGATTGATGCAGAACTTGATTCTATCGGGAGTAAATAGGCTGTTCATCCTTTGACTGCACGTAGAAATACTATCTATGGGTGCATTTATTCGTCAAGCAGTGGTAATGCTGACACAGACCGACTCATCGAACACGTCCAAAAGGTTACAAATTCCGTGCTAGACAACTGATCCTATTCTCAGAGAACGTAATTATTGGCAACTATAACGCCTACCTCGCCTAATAGTTCCGGTCTCGTACGGCCGATAATCTGTTTACGGCGGGATGATCTGTTTATGACTTTGCTTTGGCGTACGATCCAACACTACTCGTTACTTAATCTACGTAGGTTCTTTATGTAGTGGCCCATTCACCTACCCTGCTGGACCTTCTGTTGACCTCTTATCCAGACCTGCGCTTTGATTCCTCTGGTGTTGTAGAATAGGCAGCGGTAGTCATTTACCATTACGTAAGCCGAACACTCGTTTTATGTCTTCTATTTAAAAAAAAAACTAAGTTCAGCTCATTTTTAATAAAGAAAGTCAAATCGGAATCAGAAAATTTATTTATTTCTTTATTAAGAAGTTACACCACGATATAATACAATATGAAATACATGTGGTACGTTTTTACAGATGATGTAATTTAGATCACAATTAAGAGCACGGTAAACAAGAATTTAATAAGAAAATAAGGCCCTCTTGTAGTAAGGTGTGTAGGTATGAAGACGTTACGTCAGACCCTGCAATTGTCGGGTGAAAAGTACTAAAGAGGGAAGAATTTTATAACAAACAACGTACTTCACCTCAAATATGTCTTGACAAGAACGGAACGTGGTGGACGGCCCCGAGCGCTTGGACAGTTCAGATTGCTTTATTTCTTGTGAGATTAATATAAAACCAAAGTTATAAAAAGTGTTCTCAACACAATCTAAAAATAGCAAGAACTTTCATGTCTTACTACCTTTACACGGTTTCATTATGGAATCTGCGCAAGGTACAAGTTTAAATAGCGATTTAGTGTCATTTTTATGACTTATTTTAACGAGCCAATTATTATGGTTCGCGTTTATGTCTTTAGACATCACTTTTTTGTATGTTAAATTAAAAAAAAATTTTTTTGAACAATAATTACATTTCAGTAGATTTACAAAGCTTCATAAAAAGATAAAAATTACTGCAACGTCGCCTTAAGTTGCTTTTAAGAAGGACAATAATTGTTATTATTTTATTGTTAATTATTATTATAGTTATTTATTTACATAACATAATACAATATTTTAATATATACAATATTAAAAACTATAATTTTAAAAAAAAAACTAAAACTAGTAATTTAATTATCAAACAGTCCTTCTCCACGCGGTATCGTGCCTAGAACGCTGGCTGCGTTTCCCCATGAATGGCTATACACTTAGCCTTTGAGGCGAAAAAAACCAGCCCTCTTGTCACCAGCAGCAGCGACCAGCCGCGGATGGGTTCCTTTAAGAACTACCTCACGTGGACCCCACGGACCGATAGTCTCTACAACAAATGGCACAAATATGTAACAGTCATCTCAGAACTCATATTTACGCCACTTACTCAGTTCAGCCTCTGATGCCGCCCCGGCTCTAATATAGAACAAGAGCCCTTCGGATATCGTTCAAGGGCTCGTGCCGTGAAAACCTACAGCACTTTCTTACAAGAAAGTCCGTGGAGCCCAAACTCGACACTGCTACCGGGGCACTGATGGGGTTGACAAATCGATGGTTATAAAAAAATATCACGAGAATCTTGCCGCCAAGATAAAAAGATTCAAGTGATGGCGAAATTTATTAATCTAAAAGATCAAATGTTAAACCATGTTTCTATATAAATATTGAGCAACAGGTTACCCATGAAATATGTGTACTGTCGTAATTTTATTCGTAGTACAGTAAGGTTTGATATATTGTTTGTCGAGATTGTGCATAAAAACAAATATTATATTCTTTTTTAACAATCTAATCTCGGTCCTCAGGGTGACAACGCATTTGCATTTAGAATCTTAATCGAGGATAGACAAACAAAGAGGGTATAAGTTGTCACCCCTGAGGACTAAAATGGAATGCTTCACAACCTGTAATTATACTGGCTCTCTATATTTTACCTTCAGACCGGAACACAACAATGCAGGCACTGCTGTTTGGCGGCTGTACATATAGCGAGGCATTTTATTAACATCTGGATTTTGATTCTTAACCCATTTGCAACCTTCGTTGATTTTTCTCTCTCAAAAAATATTAAAAATCTATCCGTTTTTTTTTCAAAGTATTAAAAATCGAGGGGCCACATCATCAACTAACCATCAGCTGAACTGAGCGTTCGTTTAACACATGATATTTAGACTTTTGATGAGAAGTAAAAGCCGACTTCAAAGAACTAAACGAATTCCACATAATAGCTTGAGAAGTCGGTGCGCAGTTTAAAAAAGTATTAATACTCCGACTTCAGGAGCTGAGAAAATGTTAAAATTATATTATTTTAGTTCCTTAAAGTCGGGTTTTACTTAATGTCTGTTTTGCCTTTTTGATTGTAAAGAATATTACAAGCACAAATTTCGACCAAACAGATACATTAAAACCTCTATTCTTCTATTTTTTCGATGTATGTGCTTGATATTTTCCTTACAATGTATATAGGATCACTCCTGAAGTATATCCTATTTAATAAAGAGAATCTACTCATTTTCGAAGTCGGTTAAAAGGTGTTTGTAAATTTTTGATCTTACAGACCACGCATCTTCTTTCTTCTTCAAAAGAATGCGTGTGGTTGTTTTTGTGCGACTTCATACTGTCGTCGCCTATTCGTGTTGGAAACATTGAGCAAAGTTATGCAATGATTGTGACGATGATGGACGATGTTGGCCAAATGTGTATTCGCCAAACATAGACGAATGTAGAAAATACGAATGTGTTTGAAGACCTTGTTTAAGCCTACAGCACACGGTCAACATACGTGGACCAAATAATGTTGCATAAGCAGCATAAAAAAACTACGATTGCCAATCCACGCGAATCGACAACTTTAGCAAATATTACAAGCTTGGACACACATCCGTTGTGGGCTTTTCATGAGCTTTAATGAATGAATAAAAGTTACGTCAGACTGCTTGACCAATCAGAATCAGACCAATCAGAGCGCGACACGTTATAAGACATTCTAAATTAATTAACTGCGTAATATTTAGTCCCGAAAATGATGGAAATAATTTTTATGCTCTAGAAGAATTGTAAACGTGATGAAACTTAATTCCTACTTATAGTAAAATTAAAGAATTAATGTACCCAAATATTGTGAAAATTTGGGATATTTTGGTTAATAACTTTTTACATTGTTAATATATTAAGAAACCTTTACGCTGTGCTAATAGACAACTGAATTACTGATTTAAGTATTGTGGTAGCTGAAGTGACTAGTAGCAGAACCAAGAAGTAGCTGAATATAGAACATAGTGAATAGTAGTTAGCAACATAGTAGCTGGTAATAGCAGCTACACAAGTGATAATAGCTGGTTGTATTGTTATAAGTAGCTGATAATAGAGCTAGACAGCTGATAATAGCAGCTGGTAGTGATAACAAAAGCAGATAGCACTAGTAGTAGTAAGTTACTACCGAACAATTTAAAGAAACAGTCAACTGAAGAAATCATCTGAAGAATATAGTGACCAACCGATAGTGAACAACTGATATTGAACAACCGTAGTTGAACAACCATATTCAACAACCGTGGTCAATAACCTTGCCATTTTCAGTGTTCTACAGTTCGTGCATTTTGATTGGTATATTCAGTGTTCTACAGTTCGTGCATTTTGATTGGACGTCAATCCACAGTACCCCGCAGCACCCACAAAGACGGCAGTAGAAGTATCCACCGGAACCTATAGGTGTAGGACGTGAGCGACTCGCGGAGTATCTTCGCTAACATTTACTCCCCAGTTTCGCCCGTCCGGCACATTGGATGGTCCTTCGGAACCAGATAAATCCATTGGTCCTTCGGAACCGGATACAAAGTCGCTGCCGTATAGAAGCCGCTGGATTTCGCCAAGTCAAGATGCCGATCACTCGCTCGCAAGGAAGGGAAGCCAAGACGTGGATCGTCGATCTGGAAGGAGGTCATCGGACAATGCCGCCATCCACCACCAGATGCCGCGCTCGCCGTCACAATGGGGCGTTGAGACGCCGTATTGCCTGCCCGAGGGTAACCTGACTATTCGGCCCAATAGAAGAATTTTGAAGAACGTGAACTATTGAAGATCAAACTGGAACTCGCACAGATCTCCTTACAGAAGAAGAAGAATCGAATGACTAGAAGTATCCACCGGAACCTCTATAGTGGCTCACGTTCTACACCTATGTGTAGAACGTGAGCCACTCGCGGAGTATCTTCGCTAACATTTACTCCCGAGTTTCGCCCGTCCGGCACAATATACAAATATCAGATACAAAATCAGATACATGGTCTCTCGATTTACGGTATGCATTTATGCTGATATACTGTTTGCATATATCTGCTGGCTTCCTATACCGATTAAACCTAATAATTACCTATGCAGCACCGGCGTGATATGCATTAATCAGCACTTCTCATAAAAAGGTAGCAGGTTCAACAAAACTTTACACTAAGAACTTAACTAGGGGGAGCGGGCCATTACGTCCGGAAAGACGTGGTAGCGTGCGACTTGAAAATTGATACCATCGAAGTGTTTGTGGTCCGTCTAGCACGCGGCCTACTTGACCACGCTAACAACGAACCGTACTCACAACTCAATAATTTCACGCCGCTGCACGCCCACCCTCTGGACGGACGGCCCCTAACAAGAGACCTCCTTAGACCGCCGCTCGTCTCTTAAGTCGAGGACGAGCGACCCGACGGGGAAAAAAGCGATACCAACAACAACAAATCCCAAGTTTTCATATTATAAGGCGTCACCCAAGCAAGCACACGGTCCAATTAATGGTAAGTGGATGCTGTGGCCCATAGAAATCTGCATACTCGTATATTCTCTATTAATCAAAATTCAGTTGTGTTGTTGCCACTGGGGACTAAGATAATATGCCTAGTTTCCGATAAAAGGGTCTCCGGTTATTTTACATTTCAAAGCATAGAACTCTTATTTTACGCTAGCTTTCTGTGAGAGCATGGTCCTTCCCCGGTCGAGCCGATCCATTCGTTCTTCAACCATAATATAACTACAGCATGGCACTAACACAAGAATAGCCCACTTGGCTAGAATAACCTATCTTTCATATAGTTTCCACAACTGCGGCTCCAGGACAGGGATTTTTTTCCTTTAAAAAACGTTACCTCCACACTAGGATTTTCTCCTGTATCGTGGGGACAGTTTACATACATAAATTTCACAAGGACAAACATCCAGACCCGGAACAATTATTTGTAGGCCATACAAATACTTGTTCCGTGCGGGATTCGAACCCGCGGCCCTTAGGGCAGCAACTCATTGCTAAGCCACTGCGCCACGGAGCCGTCCTATCTTTATGCTTCTTGATAGGAAGCCCGGGTAAAGGAGATATCCCCGAGGCCCGATACTTATCGGAGCGCTTCCCAATGAATCGATAATTAGGATAGGATAGGATATGATTAACGGCAGAATTAGATAAGTGGGAGTTACCTATCCAGATGGACTCCTAAGAGAAAACGCATTACACAAGGGTCCCCAGATGTATTGTATTTGATTTGCGACCCCGCAATACCATAGCTAAAGCTTATCCGCGTTACTGTTACTTATTTCCTTTATTTCTTAACCTTATTCTAGTGTGAAGTAATTAATAATTTAGGAAAAATTACAACTAAGCAATAAATCCTAGTTTCCGTCGTTGTATTGCAACGGGACTGCGGGAACGCCGATTCAATTTATAGTTCTGTGTCAGTTTAACTAGATTCATTCGATATAGCGTCATAAATAACTTAGCAAAGCTGTTTTCTATTCTCGAGAGATATTAAAGTTTTTATATATCATTTACGTGGCAGAGGCACGCTGCAATAATCGCTCACGACGGACAGTCTCCAGGGACACTAGTCATCTGCGCAGGATGGAGTTATATTACACAAGTGTGTGTGCAAACATAATTATGTGCACTCTACATATATATCTACCTTCGCTCTCATAATCCGATGGGACAATCCGACTCGACCGGAGAGAGATCAGGCGCAGGATCCATGGCTTTATGTGCCTTTCGCCGGTGAAACACTGCCAAATTCCTGACTCCTGGCAGGCCTCTGTCACTCTTGCTACCTGCGTGAAATAATTACCTACAATCGCGAGGAGCCCCGAGCTATATAAGCAGTCGGGGCTAGCGCGTTCTAACCTGCGCCCCCTTTCCCTGCGCCCCCTTTCCTTAAGGCTTCCGATTCGGCAGAAAGGCCATACAGGCCAAAACCAGTCCCACAGGTGGTGTTTAGTGGGTAGGCACATTATAGTGAGTCCCACATCACCACCTCCCTCCCCCGCTTCCCGGAGGATAGCCCCTTGCCTTGGGCGCAAAAAAAAGCGCGTTCGAAGTGATTGAATGTTAAAGTTTTTTTAACGCTGTTTACGAAAATAGTTTTTTGTAAATACTTGTTGAAATTGTTTTTGTTTTGTGTTTAGTATATTTAATTGTAGGATAAAATAGTTGAAAAAGTTTTTATGTAATTTAACAATATTATATGTATATTACCTACCTATTTGAAAAATTATAATGGCAAAACTTCGTTCCTACTATAATTGTTGCGTGTATGGATGCTTAATGAGCAAACAACAGGATTCAGATATATCATTTTTTAAGTTACCGAAGGATAATGAAAGGTGAATTTGTAACAATATTTTTGTTAGATACTTATAGCAAAACAGAATTAAGTAGGTAATAATTTAACTACAGAAGTAATACCTAAGTACTTTATTACAAAACTTAGTTGAAATTTACTTCAATATCCTCCAATACCTACTTATATACCTACACTTGTCTTTTGTAATTAAAATATTTTAAGTTATAATAATACAAAATACTGAAATTAAAACTTAGTTTACTTACAAGATTTTTAACTAAGTAGAATACGATCACATTCCTGTTAGGAATCGTATTTTGGGTTTATTTGTTGTTTACACTTTATACCTATTTCTTCACAGCCAAGCATCGCGATTCCCGAAGAATGGCCTTGCAAGTTTTCAATGACTTACCACTCTGACTCACATAGCAGCGAAAATATGGTCAGTCGATCATATTCAGAATAGGTACTTTACCTAAGTAACTTACTTACCATTTTGCAATGTATTTTTTTACTCTTTATTGACAGCCCTTAGTAACCACGGAATGTCCGCCGTGACGTAGAAAGGGCAAAAGATGCAAAGAAGTATGGACACTCGCGCGCAGCGATAAAGTTTTATTTAGCTTGAATGCGCCATTTTTCTAATTAATAATAATCATGTAGGCTATTAAAACGTCGGCAAGCAGTCAACATCAAAAGAGTGCAACTTGTGTACGTAGTACTATTGTTTATTCTTTGCTCTTGGCTGCGACTGAGAATCTTTAATTAATTTTGGCCAAACAGGGTTTGATCTCAAGCCTTGTGATCAACAGTCGCGCTGAAAGCCACTAAACTAACTAGGCAGTCCAACTGTACCGTAGGCACGCTGCAACCGTAACACTGAAGTAAGAATAGGTCAGTTCGAACGGGGAAGGCCCTTACTCGCACAGAATGTCAACGCAAAATAGAAACATAATGCTTCTGTGTTTCGTATGTAAGGTGTATAGAACTAAATACCTTTTTACTGGTAACGAGTCATTACATCTACGTACTCAGGAATGACAAAGAGTCTGCATTTTGATTCTAAATCGATTATAGATGTACATATTTGGTATAGACCAAAGCATCTATTTACTATACCTCTGAACCCCACTTGGAATAAATGTAATATTTATGAAGGACAATATTTAATAAATTTTATGACCTGTGACTCATCACAGCTAAACATTTACTAGTTTTGTAAATTTTGTAATCTCAAATCTTTATTGCAACATTTTGATGTCTATAATATAAAACTAACTTATTATTAATTCTATGTTTATAACAAAATCAAAGTAAAAAATCACAAAAAGTCCAGTAAAATTACATTAAACTTACTGCAAAATTGTTACTATAGAAATAATAATTTTATAATTTATAGTATTTGACAAAGGGAGTTTATATTATGAATTTTGAGTGCCATACTTTTACAAAATGCTTCACTAATAGTACCTATGATATGTGTGAGATGCCTATGAGTGATAGTAACATGTGAAATAGTGATATGTGATTCTCTAAAAGTGGTGTTAATAATTTGTTATTTTATTCAAAATGAATAATTCAATCTTTTATTTAACATGCCTTTGCACTTGATTCACATTCAAATTCAAATTCAAATTCATTTATTTGCCAGAATGTAGGTGTACAAAAGTATGATCTTAAATTAAATCTAATGGCCCATTTACATTCTACCACTACATATTGTGTGCTAATATTTTATAGGTTCATGCATTTACCCCACCATGTGGACCACCAAAAAACCTATGGTTCTATAAACTTAATTTTTGACAGCATATAACCGCATAGCAGTAGAAATGCAGAAGAATCACCCCAATCTAATATAACTGCCATGGTTTCTGGGTCATACCTGCAGAAAACGATTGTTGTTAATATATAGCATTATTATTTCTCGGTACAATTGATCAATTTTTAGTTTGACACCGTTTTATGATCTTGTTGAATACACTTAAAGACTTCTTTTAACAATTCTTTGTTTACTTGTCCATTTCAGATCGATATATAATTTCCAATATTTTTAATTTAATTGAGAGAATTGGATCCTCAATAATTAATAAGAAAGACTCTCTATCTTGTCAATGTATAAAGCAGTGGTTTTATCAACTCTGAGTAAAATTACACCATAAGTATTATTTATTTGTAGTAAGTATTATTCAAAATATCTATATTATTATTTTGTTTGGTGACACGGGTATCGTGTTCTATAAAACTATTCCGAATCAGACAGTTTCTCTTTTGTTTTATCTTCTTAAGTTTTTTTATTATTACAATACGCTAAAGTAAGTTGGACGCGCATATAAATTGATATTAACTTTTTGTGTTTTGTGTAAATAATTAAACGTACAACAATAATAGGAGGTAATAAAAAGAGGATTAAGTACTAAAAACAAGAAATTTTCCCAGCTTATTTTTCAAAATGAAGGTCCTCGAGAACAAATCGTCAGTCTCAGCAGAAACCAGCCATCTACGCAGGGCAGGATTATAGTGCACGATGGGACGGCAATCCGACACGGAGAGAGATCAAACATAGAATTATTAAAGGCTTTACATACTTTCCGAAGCACGGGTTTAAAACACCGCCAACTTCCTGACTCAGGGGTACTACAGGGAATTTCTTAACAAAAAAACCCAATAACTGATGTTTGTCATGATCCGCAACCTTTCTCCGCGACCTCCAACTTCATCTGCGTAACGAACCTCCCCGAGTTCATTAAGCGTAGTTCATGGAAACATGAGCACTCGGAAACTGAGTACAGTGAGTGAGGGATTGAGAGCGGCGCCTCACAATACAGTTACTCGTCTCCCCTCGCGACCCCATCATAACCGCATCAACGGTGCGGCCCTGCCAGAGTCACGGGGGATAGGGTTAATAGCGCCTCGTCATAATCTACTCTTTCTCCGCGACTCCACCTTGGGGGGAAAGGACACCCCTCTCGCCGCAATCCACTAACACACATTCAAGGTGAGCCAAGTTCACTTGGAGTGGCCTCCTCGGGCCATTTTCACTGACTCAGCCAGGTTCCTCTTATTCTTGATAAGCCAAGCTATTAAGCCTGCCATAATATTATGTTAAGTTACAAGTTGTAAAATTCTTTAAAGACAAAAATCTGACGCTACACATGTTAATAATAAATAAAATTTACATAGATAAGATCAATATAATTCAAAAGTACTAGAGATTTATTTCACTTGGCTTAATTTACATAGCACCAAAATTTTACTTGGTGCTAGGACTCTTTTTCTATCTATGAGTTTGTCTTATTAGGTACTGTTGTATTCCGCTCTAAAAGGTAAAGGGAGCCAGTGTAATTACAAGCTGTGGTGAGGCATTCCATCTTAATCCTCAGAGGTCACAACGTATCTGTAGCCTCTTTAATTGAAGTTAGCTGCAGTAGACACTTACTATCAGGTGGATTATAATTTCATTTTTTATATGAAAAGAACGTATAAAGGTAGTTTAGTACAAAGTTATTCATTTAACAAAAGGTCACATGTCACGTTCTATAAATTAATTAATTATGCATATCCCTGATTATATTTAGAAAACTAAGAACGTAGCTTGCGTGATGATTTTTTTTATCGTCGCATATATTAACATATTACGAGTAATGAACGTTAGTTTTACTGGAAATATTATATGAAATAAAACTTTGAAATAGTAATAATGTGTTTGCACGAAAAACCTTGAAAACTTTGAGTATAACAAATGTACTAGCATTTATTATACTCAATATTTTAACAAAATAAATGAAGAGCAAAACAAGAATGTATATATTTTAATATTTAGTATATAGTTACTAAAAATATAAAACGCATAAAATAGGCATCATTTCTCTACGTGGTATTCGTACCTACATCGGTCGGGTCGTACATCATCGTGTTACTCCCGAAATTGATTTTGAATTTGATTCAAACTAACGTTGTTTCGAGTCTGATTATAAAAGCTTACTCCTGAACTAACTTGAATCGAGAAATACAATCGAGTTACTATTCATCACTATCAGCACCGTTAGACACAACCCGATATAAAATTTATAAATAAAAAATTCACTTCTTAAATATTTTAATTAAATAAATCAGACCAACTTATCAAGAAGAAACATTCTCGTCGCTTACGATTACAAGCGTCATCTAGCTACGATTTTAGAAGTATGAAATTACCTTAAGTTCGAATAGAGTTCGATTGATGCAGAACTTGATTCTATCGGTAGTAAACCGGTTGTTCATTCTTTGGCTGCACGTAGAAATACTATCTATGGGTGCATTTATTCGTCAAGCAGTGGTAAATGTCGACACAGGCCGACTCATCGACCGCCTCCAAATGGTTACAAATTCTGTGCTACACTACTGATCCTATTCTCAGAGAACGTAATTATTGGCAACTATAACGCCTACCTCGCTTAATATTTCCAGTCTCGTACGACCGATAATGCGGGGTGATCTGTTTATGACTTTGCTTTGTCGTACGATCTAACGCTAGTCGTTACTTAATCTACGTAGAGAACCATTCACCTACTCTGCTGGACCTTCTATTGACCTCTTATCCAGACCTGCGTTTAGATTCCTCTGGTGTTTTAGAATAGGCGGCGGTAATCATTTACCATTACGTAAGCCGAACACTCGTTTTATTTCTTCTATATAAAAAAAAAACTAAGTTTAGCTCATTTTTAATAAAGAAAGTCAAATCGGACTCATAAAATTTATTTATTTCTTTATTAAGAAGTTACACCATGGTACTCCTACTCCCTAGGCGTTGTCCCGAATTCGTGGAAGACAGCTTTCGTGCACCCAATCCCTAAAAAAGGTAACCGCTCTGATCCATCCAACTACAGGCCTATCGCCATCACCTCCTTGTTCTCGAAAATAATGGAGTCAATTATTAACTGCCAGCTCATGCGGTACCTTCAGGAGCACCAGCTGATTAGTGACTGCAGTACGGTTTCCGTCGGGGTCACTCAGCTGGTGATCTTCTTCTCACTAATAACACATAGACGAGCTGGACGATCGAGTCCAGAATCATTCGCCGTTAGTTTGGATATAGCGAACGCCTTCGATTGGGCCTGCACAGCGCTTCTTTGAAACTTCCTTGCTATGGGCTTCGAAGTGTGCAATTGGATCACCAGTTTTCTGACTGATAGGAGCATCAAGGTCGTATAGACGGTATGCTCCGATTACAAGCTTATTAACGCTGGTGTTCCACAAGGTTGCGTGCTATCACAACGCTGTTTCTTCTGCATATCAATGATATGTTTTCAAGCCGGTAACATTCATTGTTATGCGGATAACACTTCGTGATGCTCTTACACCGGCTGTGCCAATATTTCTCGGAAAACGTCGCCAGTACCGGAAAAACTTGTTGCTGAAGTCAGTCTTTGCTGAACAAAGTCTCGGATTGGAATTGACTAAATCTAGTCAGTTTAATCCACAGAAGACACAAGTTTGCGCGTTTACCGCTAAAAAGAACCCCTTTGTCGTATCTCTCAGTTTCAAGGCACTCCCTTGTTGCCTCAGCCAGTATCGGATCCTCGGTGTCGACATATCGAGTGACGTGCAGTTTCGTGGTCACTTGGAAGAGAAGGCTAAATTGGCCTCTAAAAGCAGCGTGCTCAGCAGAGCGGGACATTATTTTATGCCGGCACACCGCCTGTAACTTTACAAAGGCGCAGGTTCGGCCTCATGGAATACTGTTCCATCTCTGGGCTGGGACTCCCCAGCCCAGAGATGGGAACAATATTCCTTCCCTGACTGCATCCAGCGCAGGCGGTTCGAATCTTCAACGACCGAGTCCTTTCCGATCGGCTCGATTCACTAAGCGCTGCGAG
Source organism: Parnassius orleans (assembly GCA_029286625.1). Classification (NCBI taxonomy): domain Eukaryota; kingdom Metazoa; phylum Arthropoda; class Insecta; order Lepidoptera; family Papilionidae; genus Parnassius; species Parnassius orleans. The sequence continues at coordinate 125,459 of JAGSMP010000700.1, read as the reverse complement.
ATTTTGCATCTCTTTGCATTTTCTTTCGCATTTACCACGGGGAGTGCTCTGAGGAATTGTTGGATTAATCCCAACCGCCATTCACGAACGCACATCACGGCAAATTGATACCATCCACCATCTGGATGCTGGCGGTCCACACTGCCTTCACTAGGGTTTTCTTCCGCGTACGACTTCTGTCGATTTCTCCGGACCGATACGACTTAGGGACCTTCAAGAAAAAGCTTACTCTTTCTAAAAGGCCGGCAATGCAACTGCAATTCCCTGGTGTTGCAGTTGTCCATGGGTGGCAGTATCACTCACCATTAGATGAGCCGTATGCTCGTTTGCCCCACTCTAAAAACGATATAATACAATATAAAAAATAACTAAGACCACGGTAAACAAGAATTTAATAAGAAAATAAGACTCTCTTGAAGTAAGGTGTATAGGTATGAAGACGTTACGTGATAGCCTGCAATTGTCCGGTGAAAAGCACTAAACAGGAGAATTTTATAACAAACAACGTACTTCACCTCAAATATGTCTTGAGCAGCAGGACGTGTTGAACGGACGAGCGCTTGGACAGTTCAGATTGCTATTTCTTGTGATATTAAAATAAAAACAAAGTTATAAAAGTGTTCTAACACAATCTAAAAATAGCAAGCATTTTCATGTCTTACATTTTATACGGTTTCATTATGGAATCTGCGCAAGGTACAAGTTTAAATAGCGATTTAGTGTCATTTTTATGACTTATTTTAACGAGCCAATTATTATGGTTCGCGTTTATGTCTTCAGACATCACTTTTTTGTATTTTATTAATTTAAATATATATATATATATATATATTAAATTAATAACTATTATTGCTTGCAAAACAATATATATATATATATATAATGTTGTTTTGCCATAATAATCAAAGTCATATAAGTTGCTTTTAAGAAGGACAATAATTGTTATTATTTTATTGTTAATTATTATTATAGTTATTAAAAAATATCACGAAGTCTTGCCGCCAAGATAAAAAGATTCAAGTAATGGCGAAATTTAATCTAAAAGATCAAGAAATGTTAAACCATGTTTCTATATAAATATTGAAGCGACAAGGTAAACCATGAAATATGTGCTTACTGTCGTAATTTTATTCGTAGTACAGTAAGGTTTGATATATTGTTCAACGGATATATAGATAGCCCTGAACTATCAACCAAAATACTGAGTTTCTGCGCCTCGAAAGTTAGAACGAGACACACAAAATTATTTGCTGTAACACGATCAAAACAAAAATTACGCACAAAACGCATTGGTCATCGATTGCATAGAACTTTTATGTAATTTAATGTTACTGACATTTCATAGCAGTAAGATGTGTTTAAAAGGGAAGTTCTTGAAGTACTTGAAGGAAATGGTTAATATGTATGCACACACATACACACACACACATACACACACACTTGCGCGCGCACCCGCGTACACGGACACCTGAATCAGAGAGAGAGAGACGCTTCGTTTTAATTCTAAAATTAGTATGTTTTTGTGGCTCAAACTTATTGATTGTCGGTCGATTAATATAAGTTAAAAAATGTATAAAGTAGATCCGTTATTGGCTGTAAGTTTATTTCTTAAGTTCATTTACATTGTAATTAGTGCTGTGGATCTTGTAATAAATAAATAAAAAAAAAATTGTTTGTCGAGATTATTGCGTAAAACAAATATTATATTCTTTTTTTATTTCCAACGCAGTCTTACACAAAAATACTGTACAGTTATCAAGACGGTTATGACGGCTTAGTATTGAATGTAGCGCTACGGGTTTGATTACCTCACGCAACGAATGTTGTTTAGGGTTTGGATGTTGGTCCATGTGTAAATTATGTTTGTTACCCCAAAGGACACAGAAGAAATGCCTAATTTTATGATGACATTTACTTTATTAAAACAAAAAATAAAAAATTTAAGAAAAAATGCTTTAGCATTTTCAAAGCAAAGTTTAAGTAGGTTTTATACGTGTTAGAGTCACGCTGCAGCTGTATTATGCTTATAGTACGAAAACGTAGGCTCGACCGGGGAAGGTCCAAGTTAACGCTGCTATGTTTCTTATAGTGAAAGTAGAGAACCGGAGACCCATTTTACTGGAAACGACGCATTTTCACTTAGTCCTCAGGAGAGACAACGCATTTGCATTTAGAATCTTAATCGAGGATAGACAAACAAAGAGGGCTAAAATAAGTTTTCACCCTGAGGACTAAAATGGAATGCTTCACAACCTGTAATTATACTGGCTCTCTATATTTTACCTTCAGACCGGAACACAACAATGCAGGCACTGCTGTTTGGCGGCTGTACATATAACGAGGCATTTTATTAACATCTGGATTTTGATTCTTAACCCATTTACCCTTCGTTGAGTTTCTCTCTCAAAAATATTAAAAATCTATCCGTTTTTTTTTCAAAGTATTAAAATCGAGCCACATCATCAACTTACCATCAGCTGAACTGAGCGTTCGTTTAACACATGATAGTTAGACTTTTGATGAGAAGTAAAGCCGACTTCAAGGAACTAAAGAAATTCCACATAATAGCTTGAGAAGTCGGTGCACAGTTTAAAAAGTATAATATCAACTTCAGGAGCTGAGAAAATGTTAAAATTATATTATTTTAGTTCCTAAAGTCGGGTTTACTTAATGTCTGTTTTGCCTTTTAATTGTTAAGAATATTACAAGCACAAATTTCGACCAAACAAATACATTAAAACCTCTATTCTTCTATTTTTCGATGTATGTGCTTATTTTCCTTAAAATATATAGGATCATCCTGAAGTATATCCTATTTAATAAAGAGAATCTACATTTTTCGAAGTCGGCTAAAAAAGTGTTTTTAAATTTTTGATCTTACAGACCACGCATCTTCTTTCTTCTTCAAGAGAATGCGTGTGTGTTGTTTTGTGCGACTTCATACTGTCGTCGCCTATTCGTGTGGAAACATTGGGCAAAGTTATGCAATGATTGTGACGATGATGGACGATGTTGGCCAAACGTGTATTCGCCAAACATAGACGAATGTGGAAAATACGAATGTGTTTGAAGACCTTGTTTAAGCCTACAGCACACGGTCAACATACATGGACCAAATAATGTTGCATAAGCAGCAATACCTTCTTGATAGCTCAATAAACATGAAAAACTACGATTGCCAATCCATTGACTCGACAACTTTAGCAAATATTGCCAACCTTGGTGGACAAATCCGTTGTGGGCTTTTCATGAGCTTTAATGAATGAATAAAAGTTACGTCAGACTGCTGGGCACAGACCTCTCATTACTGAGAGGGTTTTGGGGAAAGGAAATTGTCCGCCGCGCAGTTCAATGCGTGTTCATGTCTCGAAATATTTTTTATTTATTTCTCAGACATGCAGGTTTCCTCACGATGTTTTCCTTCACTGCCGAGCACGTGATAAATCGGCACAAAATTGCAAATAACAATTTCGGTATCGAACCGTTTAAATAAAATATTTTATAAGATACAACGACAAGCATGTGCTCGTAGAAAAGATGATTCAGATATAGTTGATATAAGCAAACATATTAAAATAATAGAATTTCGTCTCGTGCAGTTTTGTGATTACATGTGATTTATTTTGTGTAATATTTGAAGGCTACGACAATAACCTTAGTAATGATATAAAATTGCAATTTGCTATTTGTCTTAAAATTTATCATTTTTATTTTTATGTTGACATTTAAAGGAAAAGTTTTATGTTCGTGTTGAGATGATATATCTTTCTTTTATTTAACGACCCGTGAAAGTCAGTTTAAATGAAGTAACAGAAGTAAGGACCTTGGAATATATTTAGATCAAAATTGTTTGAAAACTGTTCAAAAGCGAACTGTCAGAACTCGTATTTGTGGTAAGTTGTGGGTTCGAATCCGCCATTCGACTACTGTCGTGAACCGCTCTAACACAAACAGTTTAAGCTTGTTACCAAGAGTGGCTAAACTGTTAAAACTTAAATTCTCTGTTCTAAAATTAATATTCTAAAGGTAGTGAGTAGATTACAACATAAGACGTCAAAGATCTAAATCCTCTGTGACTATAAATGCTGTAGCGTCAACACCATCTGGATTATTGCAACCCTTACCTTGCGATTTACAGAAGATTCTTCCTTGCAACTTCTTTGTGGAATCGGCTACTTTCTTTCCCGGACTAGTACGACTTAAGAACCTTCAAGAAAAGAGCCTACTCTTTTTATCGACTTCAAAAGGAGGAGGTACTGTGTTCGACTGTATGTTTTTGTGTGTTACCTCATTACTTTTTATGGGTTAACGATTTTGATGATTATTTTTATTTGAAAGCAGGTGCTTCTCACGTGGTCCCATATAAATTTGATCAAGGTCTGACCAATAGTTTTGAGTTATTCTTAATAATTAGTATTGAAGTCAGTTGTACAAAATTTTGCTGAGCCATGCTCGTTTGCAATCTCATTTACAAAAAAGCACCAGAAGGGTCGGGGATCAACAATAAGTAAAAGGAGTAGAATTAATTTCGATAAAATCTAAAAAAAATAGTTTTATTACGTATGTACCGAATTATTATACGAGGCGCATGTAACGAATTATTATGATATAACAGTAACTTGTCGGCTATATTTTATCTTGAATGGAACAAAATGATTAATTGCTATCTCAAGTATAATTAAAAAATGACTTTACTGATCACGTTCCTTTCATGATTCTGACTTTGCTAAACAGTTTTCCTTACATTTTTTTGATGAGGCAGCAATTTTGCCATAAAATTAACCAAATACGCCTTATAAATATTAAAGCCTTTCATTTGGATTAAAATCTGTTTTTTTAGTTATTTTATCTGGCTTTTGAGCTGACAGCCACATTAACAATATAAAAACCTATATGCTAACTAGCTGCCCCTGTAAATGTAATTCTAAAGGAAAAAAAAAGGTTCTTGAGGTTCAGCAGCTTCGCACCGGTAATCGAAGTGTGAGGCGGTCCCCATTAGATGGAGTGAGACCTGGTAAGTCATGCAGGAAGTCAATGGATGCCGTGCCGTGGATGGATGACCGTGTTTCGTGGTACCCTTGTGAGGCCTATGGTTAGCAGTGGACTTGTAAAGGGCTAAAATAATAAAGACGTCTTATAACTAATAGTTCTTAAAGGTTTATACATTCGATGTCTCCGTAGTGCAGTGGGGCCGCGGGTTCGAATGCCGCACGGAACAAGATATTTGTATGGCCAACAAATATTTTATGATTGTAAACTGCCTCTACGATACAGGAGTAAATCCTCGTCTGGGGTAACGTCTTTTTAAATATCATATATGTTCGCGACGGAAAAAAGTGTTTTAAAATATAGTGATGAAAGTATTAGTGACAAACCTAAGTGAAATGTGCAATAGAATAAATAAATTTTACAACATGTTTACTTAGTATTATAGTATAGAGCATCGTTTAATAGCTAAGAAAATAACTCTTATTTGCACAAACAAAAAGTCGCCAATCAGAGCGCGACACGTTATAGAACATTCTAGAAATTATTAATTAACTGCGTAATATTTAGTCCCGAAAATGATGGAAATAATTTTTATGCTCTAGAAGAATTGTAAACATGGTATTTAATTAGATTAAGGTTTATAGATTAAGGAAATAAAAAATTAATGTAACCAAATATTGTGAAAATTTAGGATATTTTGGTTAGTAACTTTTACATTAATATATTAAGAAACCTTTACGGTGTGCTAATAGACAACTGAATTACCGATTTAACAATGTATAGTACATTAGTGTGAGAAGTACAGGGGCGACACTGAAAGTTTTAGAACTGGCCACTTGTAAACGATATAATAATAAAATAAGTTCAAATTTTGAAAATGGAACTCTTTGCCAATATTATTGTGTATGTATTTATTGTTATTTTTATTTTATCTGTTCAGTGATGTCTCAGTGATCGCGAAATTGGCAGCGATCACCGAATGGTGAGCACTGAACCTAAACGTTAGTTGGAGAGGTCACGTCTAATGAAGTCAACGCTCCGTCCCCTCGTGCTCTAATCAAAGTCCCGAAAACTCAGCTCGAGTTACAAAATCGTTTTCAGTGCCTGAAATTTTTGCAATGAAGTGGACGATATGAATGACAAGCTTGTGGAAACTGTCCATGCGGTCGGAGCTAAGTTCTGTAAGACCGTCGCAGAAGAACACAAAACTCTCGATCACACTCTTAATCTCATGGTTGTTAGACGGGAGATGAAGCTGCAGTCTTCAGCAGATTTGACAGCATACAGCAACTGAACAGACAGATCTCCAAATGCATGGGCGGGACTTGCGCAACTTCAATACAGCTCGTATTGAAGATCGAGCGGAACCAGGGCTCCAAAGTCTTTGCCAGAGATCTGTCTGCCAGAAAAGAACTGTCGAAGCTGAAGACCGATTGTGGCAGCATCGTTTCCGGGACACCTGAGATTTGAGTGAGATTGAGAGGTTCTATGGGCAGCTGTACACGTCATCGTTGGAGCCACGCGCAAGTGTGAATAACGATCCAAGAGCAAGTCTTATCCGACACTATTCCGATGATATCCCGGACGTCAGTCTGATGAGATTAGATGGCTCTCAGCACCTTAAAACGGCAAGGCCCCAGGCGAGATGGAATTACAGCGGAGCTTCTGAAAGCGGGTGGAAAACCGGTACCAAAGTCCTTCAAACTCTTTAATTCCGTTCTCCATGGTGGTAATACACCGGAGGCGTGGAGCAGAAGTGCGGTGGTCTTGTTGTTCTTCAGAAAGGCGACAACCTCTCTTGAAGAACTACAGACGTTCCTTCTGAGCCGCGTCTACAGTGCTGTTTTCGAAGTCATTACGAATCGTCTCGCATGCAGACTCGACGACTTCAGCCTCCGAACAAGCGGTTTCGAAAAACGCACATAGACCACATACATACTCTTCGGCAAATTGTACAGAAGACCACGAGTACAATCTGCCACTTTGCCTTGCGTATGTGGACATGAAAACCTTTGATTCCGTCGAAATTTGGGCGGTGCTGCAGTCCTTCAGCGGTGCCAAGTGGACTGTCGGTATATCGAGGTGCTGAAGTGTTTTGTACAGTAGGGGCTGATGGCTATCCAGTACAGAACCAGAGTACGAAACCTATCCAACTGCAGAGAGGTGTAAACAGGGTGACGTAATATCCCGAAACTCTTCACCGCTGCATTGGAAGACGTTTTCAAGCTACTGGACTGGAAAGGATACGGTATTAACATCAATGGCGAATACATCACTCACCTTCGATTTGCCGACGATATAGTCCTTATGGCAGAATCGCTGGAGGATCTAAACACTATGCTCAATGACCTCAATAGTGTCTCCCAACGGATAGGTCTCAAGATGAACATGGACAAAACAAAAATCATGTTTAATGTCCATGTCACACCTATGCCGGTAGTTGTTGGGAGCACTAAGCTCCGAAGTTGTTGACGAATATGTTTACCTGGGACAAATAGTCCGACTAGGTAAGTCCAACTTCGACCGAGAGGTCAATCGACGTTCAACTCGGCTGGGCAGCGTTCGGGAGATTACGACCCATCTTCTCGTCAGGCATACCTCAAAACCTCAAAACTAAATTGTACAACCAGTGCGTGTTGGTGATGACATACGGAACTGAGACGTGTCCTTCACTGCTGGCCGTATGAGGCTCAGGTCGCTCAGCGAGCTGGAGGAGCTATGCTCAGGGTTTCTCTGCGTGATAAACTTAGAAATGAGGATATCCGCAGTAGAACCAGAAATAAACAGCCAAAGGGTTAGTAAGCTGAAGTGGCAATGGGCCGGCCATATAGCTCGAAGAACCGACAACCGATGGGGAAGAAAGGTTCTCAGTGGCAGCCTCATACCGGCAGGGAAGTGGGCGTCCCCACTAGATGGAGTGACGACCTGGTAAGACATGCAGGAAGTCAATGGATGCAGGTGGCTCAGGACCGTGCTTTGTGGCATTCCGTGGAGGCCTATGTTCAGCAGTGGACTTGTGAAGGGCTGTAATGATGATGATGTAATGATGATGTATTTTATTAATTTGTCATTTGTTTACGATTTGGCGGCAACAAGAAAGTTATGATAGACTTCGATTGGCCTTTCACGATGAAGCCCCATCTTTTGCCACTGTTTACAACTGCTTAAACGTGGTCACTAATCTCACCGATGATCTGCGTGGTGACGGCCTTCTACGGCGACGACTGAAGATAACATCAGTGTTGGCGGCGTATGATAAGACTGACAAAAATGTATAAGTCAAGTGCAGGTCGAAGGTCGAAGCGTGGGAAAAAGATGGTGGCCTCTTTCTTCGGAAGGACAGGTCATTACGCAACAATTGTTTTAGAGGATCGAAAAAGTTACTGCAAAGTGGTACACTAACAATTGTTTGCCACTTGTCTTGAAAAAGTTCGGAGAAACGACCTCGCAGTAGGATCCTCCTTCACGGACAACGCCTCGTCGCACACCGTCAAGCAAACAATCGACTACTTGGCGACGTCAGACGTGGAACTACTGGGTCACCCGCCTATAGCCCGACCCGCACCTTGCGTTTTTATTTATTTCGAAAGTAAAAGAAAACTTTGAGGTAAACGTTTTATGGACGCCGAGGAATCAGTGGTTGCGTTTCAAAATGCCGTCAAAGAGAACCCTAAGGACGAGGTGGGCAAAGTGCTTTTCTCAGTTGTTCCTTCGGATGCAGCGATGTATTGATGTAAATGGACACTATTTCGAAAGATATAATAAAACTAATAACTTTTATTTTGTTCAGTTTTGATTTTCTAAGATTTTCAGTGTCACCCTCGTAATCGTGTATAGAAAAATTGTAATTTAAGACAATTGTATAGAGATAATGTTATGCAATAAAGAGGCAAAACGGACAATGGCAAGCGGCTCACTTTAAAGTACGCTCGAGTCTACCTTATGGCTTCAGGGCCCATTAACATGGTAGTAGCTAAGTGACTAGTAGCAGAACCAAGAAGTAGCTGGATATCGAACATAGTCAGTAGTTAGCAACATAGTAGCTGATAACAGCTACACAAGTGATAGTAATAGCCAGTTGTACAACATAGTAGCTGATTATAGTAGCTAGACAGCTGATAATAGCAGCTAGTAAACAGTGATAATAAAAGCAGATAGCACTAGTAGTAGTAAGTTACTACCGAACAATTTAAAGAAATAGTCAACTGAAGAAATTATCTAAAGAATATAGTGACCAACCGATAGTGAACAACTGATATAGAACAACCGTAGTTGAACAACCATATTCAACAACCGTGGTCAATAACCAATAGACAGAAGATTTCCGCCGAACAGTTGAGCAGTTGAACCGCTGGCCACTGCCTTGCCATTTATGTTCTACAGTTCGTGCATTTTGATTGGAGTCAGTCCACAGTACCCCAGCAGCACCCACAAAGACGGCAGTAAAGTATACACCGGAACCTATAGGTGTAGGACGTGAGCGACTCGCGGAGTATCTTCGCTAACATTTACTCCCGAGTTTCGCCCGTCCGGCACAATATACAAATATCAGATACAAAATCAGATACATGTTCTCTCGATTCACGGTTTGCATTTATGCTGACATACTGTCTGCATATATCTGCTGGCTTTCTATACCGATTAAAGCTAATAATTACCTATGCAGCACCGGCGTGATAAGCATTAATCAGCACTTTTCATAAAAAAACTTAGCAGGTCCAACAAAACTTTATACTAAGAAGTTAACTAGGGGGAGCGGGCCATTACGTACGGAAAGACGTGATAGCGTGCGACTTGACAATTGATACCATCGAAGTGTTTGTGGTTAGTCTAGCACGCGGTCTACTTGACCACGATAACAACGAACTGCACACACATCTCAATAATCCCTAACAAGAGACCTCCTTAGATCGCCGCTCGTCTCTTAAGTAGAGGACAAGCGACCCGAAGGGGAAAAAAGCGATACCAACAACACCAAATCCCAAGTTTTCATACTATAAGGCGTCACCCAAGCAAGCACACGGTCCTATTAAGGGTGCGTTTGAAAATCGGGCGAAATTATGCTGTTTTTCGGTACATTTTGTGACAAAACTAAACCAAATCAAACATAGCTAATTGCTACCACGTATAGAATGGTTCTTCATCTTCAAATAGTGGTGACTTTTTTGTTGAAAGTAATAGTTTTTTATATTGTAAATACGATCTTCTCATGTTTAGGTACATTTTTGTTCTATTATCAACATATATTAAGATTTCTAAAAATGCTATAAGTAGGCAGACATATTCAATAAAAAATAGTGGTGTTTACTTTTTATTAAAATGTCACAAATAGTCGTAAAAAAAAAAAACTGATGCTTATTTTTCACATATTTTATAATACGGATGAATCATAATGGATTGCAATAAGGCTTATTTTATTTTTGATGCCTGTTTTGATTTATTGTACAAAAATTTCGATGAAACGCTCGGTCGCCGTCATGAGTGGACACTGTGTCTGCCTGATTGCAGTAGCCGAAAAGATCGCTGTATACACACAAAACATTCGAATTTGATACATAGGTATGACAAGGCAAAATAATATTATTATTTTTATAATCACACATTTTTGTTATAATATTTTGTTTTGCTGAAAGTAAGTGGGATTTATATATATAAATAATTATATAAATGCCTATTCGTCTTGGACTTTATGGAGTGATCTGAAAGTGTTCATCGGTGACTGCTACTGGAACTCCTAGTCGAGTAGAACTAGATGTGCCGAGTTTGGGCTCGTTTTGTTAGTTATGATAGTTATGATATGTATACTTTACCTCCGTACTTGATGGAGAGACCTGATGGTGTACTTCGGTAACCATTACTGGAACTCCTGGACGAGTAGAACTAGGTGTGCCAAGTTTGGGCTCGTTTTGTTAGTTATGATGAGGCTTTACCTCCGGACTTGATGGAGAGACCTGATGGTGTACTTCGGTAACCATTACTGAACTCCTGGACGAGTAGAACTAGGTGTTGGTTTGGGCTCGTTTTGTTAGTTATGATGAGTTTTACCTCGGACTTGATGGAGAGACCTGATGGTGTACTTCGATGACCATTACTGGAACTCCTGGACGATTAGAACTAGGTGCCAAGTTTGGGCTCGTTTTGTTAGTTATGATGAGACTTTACCTCCGGACTTGATGGAAAGACCTGATGGTGTACTTCGGTGACCATTACTGGAATCCTGGACGAGTAGAACTAAGTGTCTGTCACTCCATCAAGTCCGGGGTAAGTACTTATCATAACTAACAAAACGAGCTCAAATATTCTACTCGTCCAGGAATTCCAGCACCAAAGTACACCATCAGGTCTCCATCAAGCCCGGAGGTTAAGTCTAATCACTACTAACAAAACGAGCCCAAACTCAACACCTGGTTCTACTTCCAAATTCCACAGTTGTCACAGTACCATCATCAGGTAAAGTCGGAGGTGGCTCATCATGACTACAAATCGAGCCCAAACTCGGCACACCTAGTTCTCGTCCAGGAATTCAGCAGTAGTCTGAAGCACCATCAGGTCACTCTATCAAGTCCGGAGTAATCTCATCATGACTAACAAAACGAGCCCAAACTCGGCATACCTAGTTCTACTCGTCCAGAATTCCAGCAGTTGTCACCGAAGTACACCATCAGGTCGCTCTATTAAGTCCGGAGGTAAGCTCGCATCATGACTAACAAATCGAGCCCAAACTCGGCACACCTAGTTCTACTCGTCCAGAATTGGTAGTCAGAAGTACACCATCAGGTCACCTATCAAGTCCGGAGGTAAGCTCTCATCATGACTAACAAAACGAGCCCAAACTCGGCATACCTAGTTCTACTCGTCCAGGAATTCCAGTAGTCACTGAAGTACACCATCAGGTCACCTATCAAGTCCGGAGGTGTTTCATGACTAACAAAACGAGCCCAAACTCGGCACACCTAGTTTTACTCGTCCAGGAATTCCAGCAGTAGTCACCAAAGTACACCATCAGGTCTCTCCATCAAGCCCAGAGGTTAAGTCTAATCACTACTAACAAAACGAGCCCAAACTCGGCACACCTAGTTCTACTCGTCCAGGAATTCCAGCAGTTGTCACCGAAGTACACCATCAGGTCGCTCTATTAAGTCCGGAGGTATGCTCGCATCATGACTAACAAATCGAACCCAAACTCGGCACACCTAGTTCTACTCGTCCAGGAATTCCAGCAGTAGTCACCGAAGTACACCATCAGGTCACTCTATCAAGTCCGGAGGTAAGCTCTCATCATGACTAACAAAATGAGCCCAAACTCGGCACACCTAGTTCTACTCGTCCAAGAATTCCAGCAGTAGTTACCGAAGTACACCATCAGGTCACTCTATCAAGTCCGGAGGTAAGCTCTCATCATGACTAACAAAACGAGCCCAAACTCGGCACACCTAGTTCTACTCGTCCAGGAATTCCAGCAGCAGTCACCGAAGTACACCATCAGGTCACTCTATCAAGTCCGGAGGTAAGCTCTCATCATGACTAACAAAACGAGCCCAAACTCAGGCATACCTAGTCTCTACTCGTCCAGGAATTCCAGCAGTAGTCACCGAAGTACACCATCAGGTCACTCTATCAAGTCCGGAGGTAAGCTCTCATCATGACTAACAAAACGAGCCCAAACTCGGCACACCTTGTACTACTCGTCGAGGAGTTCCAGTAGCTGTCACCGAAGTATACCTTCAAGTCACTTCACCAAGTCCGAAGCTAAAGTCTTATCATAACTAACAAAACCAGCCCAAAGTCCACAGTCACCATCTCACCAGTCTCTGGAGCAGCTATTCGTATTTCGTATGTAATATATTTTTGTAGGTATAAGAAATGTGAAAAAAAATCATTCTTTCAAATTATCAAAATGTTTTTACTTGATTACGATTCCCACACCCGCAGCTAACCGTGCGTACACTTGTGTGTGTGACCCGTGTCAATGTAATAGTTCGATTCTATACCTATCAATTTTGCAAACGCGTCCTTAATGGTAAGTGGATGCTGTGGCCCATAGAAATCTGCATACTCGTATATTCTCTATTAAGAATCAAAATTCAGTTGCGTTGTTGCCACAGAGGACTAAGATAATATGCCTAGTTTCCGATAAAAGGGTCTCCGATTATTTTACATTTCAAAGCATAGAACTCTTATTTTACGCTAGTTTTCTGTGAGAGCATGGTCCTTTTCCGGTCGAGCCGATCCATTCGTTCTTCAACCATAATATAACTGCAGCATGGCACTAACACGTAAGAATAGCCCACTTGGCTAGAATAACCTATCTTTCATATAGTTTCCACAACTGCGGCTCCAGGACAGGGATTTTTTTCCTTTAAAAACGTTACCCACACTAGGATTTTCTCCCTATCGTGGGGACAGTTTACATATAAATTTCTACAAGGACAAACATCAGAGATTTGAATACTGTTTGTAGGCCACAAATACTTGTATGGCCTACAAATAATTGTTGACAAAGCCGAAAGGATAGACTCGGCCTCGCCGTATGGTAGCGGCGCAAAATCTACTACCTTATTAGATCGCACCATGAGCCAACATTATTAAAGAAATGGCCCTGAGTTCCCGGCGCCCTTTAATGGGGCAGGGGTGAAGAATCTCCGGAGTAAAACTGGCGACGAGGTTCGCCACCCGTCACGCTCTGTCTCCGGAGGGGCGAAAATGGATTGGGAGGCCTGTCTCACGCTGAATGTATGGGAGCAATGAAGGATAAGATGGATGAAATATGCGAAATGATGAATGATAGAGGAATAGATGTGTTAGTGTAAATGAGACGAACAGCGGGAAAGGATGCCATTGCACAGGCATGTATACCGCTTACTGGTCTGGTGGAGACGAGACCGAGCGGGCATGCCAGGAGTCGGTGTCATCCTTTCAGAAAGAATGGATCAATGTGAAAGAGTATGAATGTGCTCAAGGCTGCTATGGATATGAATGAAAGTGGGCTTAAAGAAGTTGTTTGTGCTAGGGAGGGTGTACGCCCTAGACATGTTCTAAGCCCACTTATATCCGAGAGCAGTTTTGGGACATGGTAAGGGTGGTGTTGATGAAATGTAAGGAAATGAAAATATCATTATGTTAGAGATTTTAATGGAAGGGTTGGGATGAAGAGGTCTGGTTATGAAGGATATAGGAATGTTTAAGGATGAAAGTGTAAATGAGAATGGTGAAGACCTCCTCGCCGTATGTGAGGAAAAGAATATTTTGTGACGAATACTTTTCGCCATAAGAGGATTCATATGTATACATGGGAAAGAAGTGATGATAGAAGTATGATAGATTTCTAATTGTGGATGAAAGAATGCGGAGCGCAGTAGATACAAGAGTTTACCGGGGATCCAACGTAGGGACGGATCATTACTTGGTCTTATGCCGAATTAATGGTCTATTCAAGTTGGCGGCATCGGACATCTGTGTCTACCACTGCTACAGCGTATAAGAACAGAGAGGTTACAAGATGAAGGTGTGAAAGAGAAGTATAAATGTAGACTGAGGGAGAATATAAATGGTTTCAATGAAATATGTATGAATGATTTAGACCTGAAGACTGTATGGAATAATGTTAAGAAAGTTTTGTGGATGCAACCACCGAAGTATGGTGGTAAGAGAATGAATGAAAGGAAAATAATACGTTGTGGTATGATGAGATTCGGATGGAAGTTGAAGCAGAAGAGAGCATGGCTAGATTTACTGGCAACCAAAGCTGGTAATTCTGGCGGTATGAATGATGAGATTGAAAGAAAAAAAGACTTTAGACTTATAAATAAGAGAGTAAAAGAAGTTGTTGAAAGAAAAGCAAGAAAGAACGGATAAGAATGATAGAAGGATATCTGATAACTTCCAGGCAAATATTAAAATGTTCTGGAAACTCGTAAGAACTGCTAGGAGAAATTCAAAACAGCCTAGAATTAATGCTATAAGACGAGAATGGCTGTATGCTGAATGACGAAGTTTCGAATTTAAAGAGATGGAAGGAATACTTTGAAAGCGTGTTTATGAGTGAAGGGTCGTCTGAATTAAGTGAAAGAAATCTGAAAGAAGGAGGGAGGGTAGGGAGATAAGTGAAATAATGAAAGCAATGAAAAGCATGAAAGCAGGTAAGGCAGCCGGATATGATAGAGTATCACTCGAAATGCTAAGGGCTGGAGAGGGAGTGGTGGCAGGCCTGCTGTACACATTGTTTAATTTATGTTGGGAACTGAAGCGGGTACCGGAAGACTGGTGCAAAGCCGTTATAGTCCCAATATATAAAGGAAAAGGGTCACAGCAGGACTGTAAAAACTACCGTGGTATCAGCTTGCTTAGCATTGTGGGTAAACTGTATGCTAAGGTGTTAATTGAAAGAACTATGGAAGAAACTGATGGAAAAATTTGGGATGTGCAAGCTGGATTTAGAAAGGGAATATGTGTACGGATCAAGTATTTTCCATGCGCATGATTGCGGAGAAGTTTTTGGCCAAAAACCAGAAAGTTTTTTGTGCTTTCATAGACTTGGAAAAGGCTTATGACAGAGTGGACAGGAAAGTGTTATGGCAAACACTTAACTCATTTGGTTTGAGCGCTGGTTTGATACAGGCATTGAAGTCTCTTTATAGGGACTCTAGTGCTTGTATCAGGATCAACGGGGTCTACTCGGACTGGTTTGGCATCCAAAAGGTGTCAGACAGGGCGTAGCCCTCGGCTGTTTAACCTATTTATGGACAGTTGTTTGCAAACTTTGAAAGTTGAAGAATGTGGGTTGAGAATGGGTGAGTTAACCGTAAAATGCATTGTACGCCGATGATCAAGTCATATTTGCATCGTCGGCGGCCGAGTTACAATGATGGTTACTTTAATGAACCGGTCATTAAAAGAGTAGCGAAAGTGAACGCAAGTAAGACGAAAGTGATGGTTTTGAAAGAGAAGAACGTAAAACGTTATGTGAAATAAGAATAGAAGGGAGTTGATTGAGCAAGTGGATGAGTTTGTATATTTGGGATGTTTATTTAGCAGGGATGGTAGATATGATAAGGATATAGAACGACGAGTGAATGCAGGAAATAGAGTGAATGGGGCTCACACGCTATTGTGAAGAGTCAGAATGTGTCAAAAAGGCACGTTTGGCAATTCACAATGCTGTGTTAGTCCCCACTTTAATGTATGGTAGTGAAAGTTGGTCTGGCAGAAGAAGCATGAGAGTAGAATAAATGCAGAAATGCGGTCATTAAGGATGCTAGGCTGAATCTGAATGACAGGGTGAGAAATAGTGATAAGAGAAAAGTGGTTTGCAAGATGACGTTGTGACCAGGATTAAGAAAGGAATACTTTGGTGGTTTGGTCATGTAGAAAGAATGAACGAAGAAAGAGTGACAAAGCAAATTTATGTGCAGAATTGAACGGCAGAGTCGGAAAGGGATGCCCTAGACGAAGGTTTATCGACCAAATTGGCGATATATTGAAAATGGGCCAGATTAGGAGTACCCTTAACCAACGAGCGTGTATGCGTAGATATATGGATGTAAAGGAGGCGAGAGAGGTGTGCCAGGATCGTGCCAAATGGAAGTCCGTAGTCTCTGCCTACCCTCTGGGTGACAGGCGTGAGTGTGTTTATATGTATGTACAAATACTTGTTCTTACCAGGCACTTAGCGCAGCAACTCATTGCTGCCACTGCGCCACGGAGCCGTCCTATGTTGATGCTTCTTGATGGGAAGCCCGGGTAAAAGGGATATCCCCGAGGCCCGATACTTATCGCAGCGCTTCCCAATGAATCGACAATTAGGATAGGATAGGATATGATTAACGGCACAATTAGATAAGTGGGAGGTACCTATCCAGATGGACTCCTAAGAGAAAACGCATTACACAAGGGTCCCCAGATGTATTGCATTTGAATTTGCGACCCCGCAATACCATAGCTAAAGCATATCCGCGTTACTGAGCCGTCCGATATTGTTTATATTATCTCATATTTCCTTTATTTCTTAACCTTATTCTAGTGTGAAGTAATTAATAATTTAGGAAAAATTACAACTAAGCAATAAATCCTAGTTGCCGTCGTTGTATTGCAACGGGACTGCGGGAACGCCGATTCAATTTATAGTTCTGTGTCAGTTTAACTAGATTCATTCGATATAGCGTCATAAATAACTTAGCAAAGCTGTTTTCTATTCTCGAGAGATATTAAAGTTTTTATATATTATTTACGTGGCAGAGGCACGCTGCAATAATCGCTCACGACGGACAGTCTCCAGGGACACTAGTCATCTGCGCAGGATGGAGTTATATTACACAAGTGTGTGTGCAAACATAATTATGTGCACTTACATATATACCTTCGCTCTCATAATCCGATGGGACAATCCGACTCGACCGAGAGAGATCAGGCGCAGGACAAGGCTTTATGTGCCTCGCCGGTGAAACACTGCCATTCCTGACTCTGGCAGGCCTCTGTCACCTTTGCACCTGCGTGAAATAATTACTACAATCGCAGGCGCCCTGAGCTATATAAACAGTCGGGGCTGGGCGTTCTAAACTGCGCCCCTTCTAAGGGGGTCGCCCGATTCGGCAGAAAGCTACAGGCCAGCCAGTCCCACAGGTGGTGTTTAGTGGGTAGGCACTTCAGAGTCCCACATAACCACGCAGCCGGCTGCGTGGTACATGAGCATTCACCACCTCCTCCACCGTTTCCGGAGGGTGTCCTTGCATTGGCGAAACAAAACTACCTCGCAGTAGATATTCCTTCCCGGAGTAGCTCTGCTTTCTAGCGCGTTTTAAGTGATTGAATGTTAAAGTTTTTTTACGCTGTTTACAAAAATAGTTCAAGTTAAAACACAGGACAATTTTTTATCAGCTGTGACTACTACTATTGTTATTTTGTCATATGAAATGTGAGAGAGCCGCGTTAGCTCAGTAATTTAAAAATAGCGCTCACTGTAAATTTCATAGCACTCAACCCTGGTTCATTCCCCGCCGGCACTAATGATATTGTTAACTGCAATATTAAGTGCTGATTTACTACGTGATCGGTGGTTAAGGTACACAGCAACTTCATCGGCATGTGAAGACCGACAACACGCATTGGCGTAGCGATAGACATTTTCTTGCCCTAAAACTGCCAAAATGAGAGGAGCCTGTGCCCAGCAGCAACATATATATGCTGTAAATTTTACTATATTATTTTTATATGAAAATAAGACCCTACATTCGAAATTTAATTATTCTTGACCCAAGTTTGGTTTAATCCTTTTACGTAATAACGTAATTAGTAATTATCATGATTTTATTTTAAATATGAGCTGTAGTGATACAGCAAAAGAATGGAATAACGCTATATGTCTATCTCTACTTAGCCTAATGGTTGACTTGAAGAGAATTGTTAATTAAAATAGGACATAATAAAATGCAAACGCTCGAAAAGTTAAAGTCGACAGATTGTAAAAAAATTAAAATGATTATAATTTCAGAAATGTTAACAGCTCATCGAGAATATTGTTCAAATAATAATTATTCCAAGATCCCCTCAACTTCACATGTTCAATACACTTCAGAAACCTACTCAGTAATGGGACCATTACTGAGTAGGTTTCTACCAGTTAGTTAATACGCTACGTCACTTACTATACTTACTTCCAACTTACCATCAGGTGAACTGTAAATTAACTTCAGTTTTAAAAACACGGGGCAAAAATAATCTACAAAAAAATAAACAAAATTTAATCTTTCACCGCCACTGACACCTCGCGAGCTATAATAAAAATATTCTATTGAATTACAATATATTTTACTATAGCTGTAAACATTATTTATAATTTTAACTGTCGAAACGTTCAAACTTTTATATTGAAGTTTTACAGTAACATTGAAGATTGACAAACTTATTCAATAAAATGTCAAACGACTCGATACTTTGTAAACAAAATTTCGAGATGTTTGATTTGTCGAGCTTTTATAAAAACTGGTATCACTAGTGGCAAAATTCGACAATAATTTTACGACAAAATTACACAGCATACAGCTATGATACCGTCTATGTATATGGCATGGTTTTGAATAATATAAGATTCATCCTCCTCCTTTACACTAAATACTATAAAATTTACGACAATTTTCGATGTTTACGTCTAGCCGTGGTAGCTCAGATGGTTAGCGCTCGCTGAAAATTTCACAGTACGCGAGCAAACCGGGTTCGATCCCGCCGGCACCAATGAAATTTTAGCATTGCAATTTTAAGTGCTGATTTACCATGTGCCGGTGGTGAAGGAAAACATCGAGGAAACCTGCATGTCTGAGAAATTAAAAAAATTTTCGAAGATATGTGAAGTACGCCAACACGCATTGGGGCAGCGCGGCGGACTCTCCTTGTTTCCAAACCCTCTCAGAAATGAGAGGAGGCCTGTGCCCAGCAGTGGGACGTATATAGCTGTAACTTTAACTTTTAACTTTAACGTCTCATTGTTTTAATCATAACGGCTCAGTATCGCTCTAGATCATCGTTTGGTTCAAACGATGAGGGCGGATTTGATACCCGCACGGAAAAAGTGTCTTTATGACCACAAAGTCCGACACGTCCGTACGAGTGTAGTGGGGATTTTGCAATAGTGCCACGCTTGGCAGGCGCGTTGTCAGCCGGAGATTTTATTTTGAGTAGTGATCTACTGTAATGCTGCCTGTTGCTAATACTTTAAGGTTCAGATAATGATGTAGCAAACACAAATACCCTGTTGTTGCACATCAGGAAGTGCTAACAATGCAAACTAAAAAGAAGCTAGAAAAAAAAACAATGAAAGCTATATATAAAATACTTGAAAACTCATAACAGAAATCTGTTGTACTTAATAAGGCGATCTCGATTTAAAGGAGAGCCATGCTGCAGCAAATATTACCACAGCACGAATGCAGGCTTTGAATATCACAATAATACTGGTATGCTTACTGTGAGTGAATTAAACCGGAGAAAATTTTTTGAATTGATAATGGGGTATTCAGGGTAATAGTTTCAATAATGGATGCTAACACGTAGTAGATCAAAAAATAAAGCGCCGACTTCAGAAGCTCATAAGTGGAAATTATTTTACTGCTTTTAGTGGTTGCAGTCGGGTTTTACTTTTTATTAAAAGTTTATGAGGTTTGGTATCATTGTATTGAGTGAAATATTAGTAATCGATTATAAGTCGAAGACTTTTTAACACACATTTATAAGCTCATTTTAAGGACTAACCACTATTACAAGCTCAAGATAACGTGTAGAATGTCGTCTAAACCTAGGTGGAATGATTTCTTTAAATTTATATGTGACCACATGAAATACCTATTACCCTATAAAAATCCGTTTACGAGTCGAAATATAAAACCTCTCATTTTTTGTGGGAACAGTAAATATGTGCTCCTTTAACGAAATAATGTTAGTATAAGTAGAATAACTTTTATTCTAAATGGATTTCAAGTAATGCTTACTGAATTTCATTTATTGCTTTTACCATTGGTTCGGAAAAACCCCTGTCGTGGGAAGAACCAGCAAGAAACTCAGCTGAAGAATACCTGAAATACCCCTTTAAATATAGGTTAACAATTACTTTGGTGCCGGCGGAGCTTAAAGTTGTTCGCATACTGTTAAATATACGGTGAGTCCCTGAGCTACCACGGCTTGTTTTTTTTTTAATAGAATAAGGGTGACAAAAGAGCATAATGTCCACCTGATGGTAAGTGAATGCTGTGGCCCAAAGATATCCTCATCTATCTTAGACTTAGATTCAAAATGCAAATACTTTGTCACCCCTGAAGACTAAGATGGAATGCCTTGTTTCCGTTAAAAAGAGTGTTCGGTTCTCTACATTCACAATACGAAATACAGCAGCGTTAAGCTGTTATTTTACGCTGGTTTTACTGTGAGAGCGTGGTACTTCCCCGTTCAAACCGCCCCATTCGTGTCGTGCTACAACCGTAAGTATATAGCAGCAGCAGTATTGTCACATAAAAATTATAAATAGATATATCTATAGAATGACTCTTAACTCTGGAATATGCTAGCAATGTGCCGCTATTTGATATAGATTAAAATCAGTATAAATACTATTCACAGAATAATCTTGCATCTGCGGTCACATGTCTAACTGTGTGACACGGGTATCGTGTACTATAAAAACTATTCCGAATCGGATCAGTTTCTCTTTTCGTTTTATCTGTTTATGTTTTTTTTTTATTATTACAATACGCTAAGTAAGTTGGACGCGCATATAAATTGATATTAACTTTTTGTGCTTTTTGTGTAAATAATTAAAGGTACAACAATAATATGAGGTATTAAAAACAGGATTAAGTACTTAAAAAAAACAAGAAATTTTCGCCAGCTTATTTTTCAAAAATGAAGGTCCTCGAGAACAAATCGTCAGTCTCAGCAGAAACCAGCCATCTACGCAGGGCAGGATTATAGTGCACGATGGGACGGCAATCCGACACGGAGAGAGATCAGACATAGAATTATTAACGGCTTTACATACTTTCCGAAGCACGGGTTTAAAACACCGCCAACTTCCTGACTCAGGGGTACTACTAGAAATTTCTTAACAGAAAAACCCAATAACTGATGTTTGTCATGATCCGCAACCTTCCTCCGCGACCTCCAACTTCATCTGCGTAACGGACCTCCCCGAGTTCATTAAGCGTAGTTCATGGAAACACGAGCACTCGGAAGCTGCGTACAGTGAGTGAGGAATTGAGAGCGGCGCCTCACAATACCGTTACTCCTCTCCCCTCGCGGCGCCATCATAACCGCATCAACGGTGCGGCCCCGCCAGAGTCACGGGGGATAGGGTCAATAGCGCCTCGTCATACTGTACTCTTCTCCACTCCGAGTGCGACTCCACCTTGGGGGTAAAGAACACCCCTCTCGCCGCAATCCACTAACACATATTCAAAGTGAGCCAAGTTCACTTGGAGTGGCCTCCTCGGGCCAGCTTTTCACCTCGACTCAGCCAAGTGGGTTCCTCTTATTCACAGTGCGTGACGAAGCCACAGCTATTAAGCCTGGCAAGCCATAATATTATGTTAACTTACAAGTTGTAAGGCTTCTTTAAAGACAAAAATCTGACGCTACAACATGTTAATAATAAATAAAATTTACATAGATAAGATCAATATAATTCAAAAGTACTAGAGATTTATTTCACTTGGCTTAATTTACATTGCACCAAAATTATACTTGGTGCTAGAACTCTTTTTTTATTTATGAGTTTGTCTTATTAGGTACTGTTGTATTTCGTTCTAAAAGGTAAAGGGAGCCAGTGTTATTACAAGCTGTGGTGAGGCATTCCATGTTAGTCAGAGGTCACAACGCATCTGTAGCCTCTTTAATTGAAGTTAGCTGCAGTAGACACTTACTATCAGGTCGACTATAATTTAATTTTTCATATGAAAAAAACGTATAAAGGTAGTTTAGCACAAAGTTATTCATTTAACAAAAGGTCACATGTCACGTTCTATAAACTAATTAATTATGCATATCCCTGATTATATTTAGAAAACTAAAAACGTAGCTTGCGTGATGAATTTTTTTTATCGTCGCATATATTAACATATTACGAGTAATGAACGTTAGTTTTACTGAGAAATATTATATGAAATAAAACTTTAAAATAGTAATAATGTGTTTGCACGAAAATCCTTGAAAACTTTGAGTATACTAGCATTTATTATACTCAATGTTTTGACTTAAAATAAATGAAGAGCAAAACAAAGATGTATATATTTTAATATTTATTATATAGTTACTGTAAAATATAAAACGCATAAAGTAGGCATCATTTCTCTACGTGGTATTCGTATCTACATCGGTCGGGTCGTACATCATCGTGTTACTCCCGAAATTTATTTTGAATTTGATTCTGTTTTTGATTCAAACTAACGTTGTTTCGAGTCTGATTATAAAAGCTTACTCCTCAACTAACTTGAATCGAGAAATACGATCGAGTTACGATTAATCGCTATCAGCACCGTTAGACACAACCCGATATAAATTTTATAAATAAAAAATTCACTTCTTAAATATTTTAATTAAATCAATCAGACCAACTTATCAAGAAGAAACATTCTCGTCGCTTACGATTACAAGCGTCATCTAGCTACGACTTTAGAAGTATGAAATTACCTTAAGTTCGAATAGAGTTCGATTGATGCAGAACTTGATTCTATCGGTAGTAAACCGGCTGTTCATCCTTTGGCTGCACGTGGAAATACTATCTATGGGTGCATTTATTCGTCAAGCAGTGGTAATGCCTACACAGACCGACTCATCGACCACGTCCAAATGGTTACAAAATCCGTGCTAGACAACTGATCCTATTCTCAGAGAACGTAATTATTGGCAACTATAACGCCTACCTCGCCTAATAGTTCCGGTCTCGTACGATCTATAATGCGGGGTGATCTGTTTATGACTTTGCTTTGGCGTACGATCTAACGCTACTCGTTACTTAATCTACGTAGGTTCTTTACGTAGTGGACCATTCACCTACCCTCCTGGACCTTCTGTTGACCTCTTATCTAGACCTGCGCTTTGATTCCTCTGGTGTTGTAGAATAGGCAGCGGTAGTCATTTACCATTACGTAAGCCGAACACTGTTTTTCTGTTTCTATAAAAAAACCAAGTTCAGCTCATTTTTAATGAAGAAAGTCAAATCGGAATCATAAAATGTATTTATTTCTTTATTAAGAAGTTACACCACGATATAATACAATATAAAATACATGTGGTACGTTTTTACAGATGATGTACTTGAGATCACAATTAAGAGCACGGTAAACAAGAATTTAAGAAAATATACCTCCTCTTGTAGTAAGGTGTGTAGGTATGAAGACGTTACGTGTCAGACCCAATTGTCGGTGAAAAGTACTAAAGAGGGAAGAATTTTATAACAAACAACGTACTTCACCTCAAATATGTCTTGACAGGAACGGAACGTGGTGACGGACCCTGAGCGCTTGGACAGTTCAGATTGCTTTATTTCTTTTGATATTAAAATAAAACCAAAGTTATAAAAGTGTTCTCAACACAATCTAAAAATAGCAAGTACTTCTATGTCTTACCACTTTTACACGGTTTCATTATGGAATCTGCGCAAGGTACAAGTTTAAATAGCGACTTAGTGTTTTTATGACTTATTTTAACGAGCCAATTACTATGGTTCGCGTTTATGTCTTTAGACTTCACTTTTTTGTTGTTTTTGCGCAATAATTACATTTCAGTAGATTTACAAAGCTTCATAAAAAGATAAAAATTACTGCAACGTCGCCTTAAGTTGCTTTTAAGAAGGACAACAATTGTTATTATTTTATTGTTAATTATTATTATAGTTATTAAAAAATATCACGAAGTCTTGCCGCCAAGATAAAAAGATTCAAGTAATGGCGAAATTTAATCTAAAATATCAAGAAATGTTAAAGCATGTTTCTATATAAATATTGAAGCGACAAGGTAACCCATGAAACATGTGCTTATTGTCGTAATTTTATTCGTAGTACAGTAAGGTTTGATATATTGTTTGTCGAGATTATTGCACGTAAAACAAATATTATATTCTTTTTTTATTTCCAACGCAGTCTTACACAAAAATACTGTACAGTTATCAAGACGGTTATGACCGCTTAGTATTGAATGTAGCGCTACGGGTTTGATTACCTCACGCAACGAATATTGTTTAGGGTTTGGATGTTGGTCCATGTGTAAATTATGTTTGTTACCCCAAAGGACACAGAAGAAGTGCCTTATTTTATGATGGCATTTACTTTATGTAAACAAAAATAAAAATTTAAGAATAAATGCTTTAGTATTTACAAAACAAAGCTTAAGCAGGTTTTATACGCGTGTTAGAGTCACGCTGCAGCTGTATTATGGTTGTAATACGAAAACGTAGGCTCAACCGGGGAAGGTCCAGTTTAATGCTGCTGTGTTTCTTATAGTGAAAGTAGAGAACCGGAGACCCATTTTACTGTAAACGACGCATTTTCACTTAGTCCTCAGGGGTGACAACGCATTTACATTTAGAATCTTAATCGAGGATAGACAAACAAAGAGGGCTAAAAATAAGTTGTCACCCCTGAGGACTAAAATGGAATGCTTTACAACCTGTAATTATACTGGCTCTCTATATTTTACCTTCAGACCAGAACACAACAATGCAGGCACTGCTGTTTAGCGGCTGTACATATAACGAGGCATTTTATTAACATCTTGATTTTGATTCTTAACCCATTTGCACCCTTCGTTGATTTTTCTCTCTCAAAAAATAAAATAGTTTTTTTTTTCAAAGTATTAAAAATCGAGGGGCCACATCATCAACTTACCATCAGCTGAACTGAGCGTTCGTTTAACACAAGATATTTAGACTTTTGATGAGAAGTAAAAGCCGACTTCAAGGAACTAAAAGAAATTCCACATAATAGCTTGAGAAGTCGGTGCACAGTTTAAAAAAGTATTAATACTCCGACTTCAGGAGCTGAGAAAATGTTAAAATTATATTATTTTAGTTCCTTAAAGTCGGGTTTTACTTAATGTCTGTTTTGCCATTTTGATTGTAAAGAATATTACAAGCACAAATTTCGACAAAACAGATACATTAAAACCTCTATTCTTCTATTTTTTCGATGTATATGCTTGATATTTTCCTTAAAATGTATAAAGGATCACTCCTGAAGTATATCCTATTTAATAAAAGAGAATCTACTCATTTTTTCGAAGTCGGCTAAGATAGTGTTTGTAAATTTTTTATCTTACAGACCACGCATCTTCTTTCTTCTTAAAAGAATGCGTGTGGTTGTTTTTGTGCGACTTCATACTGTCGTCGCCTATTCGTGTTGGAAACATTGGGCAAAGTTATGCAATGATTGTGACGATGATGGACGATGTTGGCCAAACGTGTATTCGCCAAACATAGACGAATGTGGAAAATACGAATGTGTTTGAAGACCTTGTTTAAGCCTACAGCACACGGTCAACATACATGGACCAAATAATGTTGCATAAGCAGCATAAAAAAACTACGATTGCCAATCCACGCGCCAAGCTCGACAACTTTAGCAAATATTACCAAGCTTGGCGGACAAATCGGTTGTGGGCTTTTCATGAGCTTTAATGAATGAATAAAAGTTACGTCAGACTGCTGGGCACAGACCTCCTCTCATTACTGAGAGGGTTTTGAAAGGAAATTGTCCGCTGCGCAGTTCCAATGCGTGTTCGCGAACTTCACATGTCTCCGAAATATTTTTTATTTATTTCTCAGACATGCAGGTTTCCTCACGATGTTTTCCTTCACTGCCGAGCACGTGATAAATCGGCACTTAAAATTGCAAATAACAATTTCGAGTATCGAACCGTTTAAATAAAATATTTTATAAGATACAACGACAAGCATGTGCTCGTAGAAAAAATTCAGATATAGTTGATATGAACAGAAACATATTAAAATAAAAGAGATTTCGTCTCGTGTCTGCAGTTTTGTGATTACATGTGATTTATTTTGTGTAATATTTCAAAGTCTACGACAATAACCTTAGTGTTGATATAAAATTGCAATTTGCTATTTGTCTTAAAATTTATCATTTTTATTTTTATGTTGACATTTAAAGGAAAAGTTTTTATGTTCGTGTTAAGATGATATATCTTTCTTTTATTTAACGACCCGTGAAAGTCAGTTTAAATGAAGTAACAGAAGTAAAGGACCTTGGAATATATTTAGATCAAAATTGTTTGAAAACTGTTCAAAAGCGAACTGTCAGAACTCATATTAAGGAGAGACCGTAGCGTAATGGCAGGGTGCGGACCGCGAACGCAAAAAGTTGTGGGTTCGAATCCGCCATTCGACTACTGTCGTGAACCGCTCCTAACACAAGCAGTTTAAGCTTGTTACCAGGAGTGGCTAAGCTGTTAAAACTTAAATTCCCTCTGTTCTAAAATTAATATTCTAAAGATAGTTCTGAGTAGAGTACAACATAAGACGTCAAAGATCTAAATCCCTCTGTGACTATAAATGCTGTAAAGCGTCCACACCATCTGGATTATTGGCAACCCAACCTTGCGCGATTTACCAGAAGATTCCTTCCTTGCACAACTTCTTTGTGGAATCAGCTACTTTCTTTCCCGGACTGTTACGACTTAAGAACCTTCAAGAAAAGAGCCTACTCTTTTTCTACCGACTTCAAAAGGAGGAGGTACTCAATTCGACTGTATGTTTTTTTGTGTGTTACCTCATTACTTTTTTCTGGGTGAACCGATTTTGATGATTCTTTTTTATTTGAAAGCAGATGCTTCTCACGTGGTCCCATATAAATTTGATCAAGGTCTGACCAATAGTTTTTGAGTTATTCTTAATAATTAATATTGAAGTCGGTTGTACAAAATTTTGCCGAGCCGCATGCTCGTTTGCAATCTCATTTACAAAAAAGCACCAGAAGGGTCGGGGATCAACAATAAGTAAAAGGAGTAGAATTAATTTCGATAAAATCTAAAAGAAATAGTTTTATTCCGTATGTACCGAATTATTATACGAGGCGCATGTAACGAATTATTATAATATAACGGTAACTTGTCGACTATATTTTATCTTGAATGGAACAAAATGATTAATTGCTACCTCAAGTATAATTAAATAATGACTTCACTGATTACGTTCCTTTCATGATTCTGACTTTGCTACACAGTTTTCCTTACATTTGTTTGATGAGGCAGCAATTTTGCCATAAAGTTAACCAAATAAGTCTTATAAATATTAAAGACTTTCATTTGGATTAAAATCTGTTATTATTTTTTTTATCTGGCTTTTGAGCTGACAGCTACAATAACAATATAAAAACCTATATGCTAGCTAGCTGCCCCTGTAGATGTAATTCTACCCAAGGGAAAAAAAAATCTTGAGGTTCGGCAGCTTCGCACGGGTAATCGAAGTGTGAGGCGGTCCCCCATTAGATGGAGTGAAGACCTGGTAAGTCATGCAGGAAGTCAATGGATGCAGGATGCAGGTGGCTCAGGACCGTGTTTCGTGGTACCTTGTGTGAAGCCTATGGTTAGCAGTGGACTTGTAAAGGGCTGAAATAATAAAGACGTCTAATAACTATTAGTTCTTAAAGGTTATTTACTTAAATACACATTCGATGTCTCCGTGGCGCAGCGTGGGAAACGCGGGTTCGAATGCCGCACGGAACAAGTATTTGTATGGCAAACAAATATTTTATGATTGTAAACTGCCTCTACGACACAGGAGTAAATCCTCGTGTTGGGTAACGTTTTTTTTTTATATATCATATATGTTCGCGACGGAAAAAGGTGTTTTAAAACATAATGATGAAAGTATTAGTGACAAACCTAAGTCAAATGTGCAATAGTATAATTTTACAACATGTTAACAACCTTAGTATTATAGTATAGAACATCGTTTGGTAATAGCTAAGAAAATAACTCTTATTTGTACAAACAAAAAGTCGACCAATCAGAGCGCGACACGTTATAGAACATTCTAGAAATTATTAATTAACTGCGTAATATTTAGTCCCGAAAACGATGGAAATAATTTTTATGCTCTAGAAGAATTGTTAACATGGTATTTAATTAGATTAAGGTTTATAGATTAAGGAAATAAAAGATTATTTAGCGTGATGAAACTTATTTCCTACTTGTAGTAAAATTAAAGAAATAATGTACCCAAATATTGTGAAAATTTGGGATATTTTGGTGAATAACTTTTTACATTGTTAATATATTAAGAAACCTTTACGGTGTGCTAATAGACAACTGAATTACTGATTTAAATATTGTAGTAGCTGAAGTGACTAGTACCAGAACCAAGAAGTAGCTGGATATCGAACATAGTGAATAGTAGCTGATAATAGCAGCTAGTAAACAGTGATGATAAAAGCAGATAGCACTAGTAGTAGTAAGTTACTACCGAACAATTTAAAGAAATAGTCAATTGAAGAAATCATCTGAAGAATATAGTGACCAACCGATAGTGAACAACTGATATTGAACAACCGTAGTTGAACAACCATATTCAGCAACCATATTCAATAACCGATAGACAGAAGATTTCCGCCGAACAGTTGAGCAGTCGAACCGCTGGCCACTGCCTTGCTATTTGTGTTCTACAGTTCGTGCATTTTGATTGGACGTCAGTCCACAGTACCCCAGCAGCACCCACAAAGACGGCAGTAGAAGTATCCACGGGAACCTATTGGTGTAGGACGTGAGCGACTCGCGGAGTATCTTCGGTAACATTTAATCCCCAGTTTCACCCGTCCGGCACATTCGATGGTCCTTCGGAACCAGATAAATCTGTTGGTCCTTCGGAACCGGATACATAGTCGCTGCCGTATAGAAGCCGCTGGATTTCGCCGAGTCAAGATGCCGATCACTCGCTCGCAAGGAAGGGAAGCCAAGACGTGGATCGTCGATCTGAAAGGAGGGTCATCGGACAATGCCGCCGCCATCCACCATGCCACCACGCTCGCCGTCTACAATAGGGGGCGCAGATACGCCATGTTACCCTCCCGAGGGGGGGGGGGGTACCCCTGCCCGCGCCGGCCACTACAACCCGGCCTATGAAGCAGAGGGAACAGTTAGGAGGCAACGAGGACATTCGCCGTGCATCGTCGCCGACCGCCCGGGAAGACACCCGCGCCGAAGAGCCACCGAGGGGCCACACCGGTAGCAGTACGAAGTCAAATAAGAGTATTCGGCCCAATAGAAGAATTTTGAAGGCTCGTGAAGAACTATTGAAGATCAAACTGGAACTCGCACAGATCTCCTTACAGATGGCTGAAGAAGAAGAATCGAATGACTACGATGAAGATGGTCACTCCAAAAGTGAGTACGTCCGATCCTGGCTGGAAAATGCCGCAGACAAGCAGCAACCAACTCAAGACACAACTACCGGAGGGGAGGCCCCACTTATTAAAACAGTACCAAAGCCACCCCCGAAAGTCGTCCACCTCAGTGAGCAACAGGAGCTCATACACCAGGATCCCTATCCAGCAGATGTACCCAAGAATCTCATGTCACAGAAGCATAACCCGGAACTCTCGACCAATGAAGACAGGGGGCTCCGACCACTTATAGCAGAGCTCACATCCGCTATCGCCGCACTCGCTGACAAACCAAAACCAGAGAGTGCATCACTATCGTCGCATACTTTCGGAGCGTCGAAAGCTATAATGACACTGCCAAGCTTCAGCGGATTACACACCAAATAGCTTTCATTCCGTGCCATCTACGAGACAACCCGAGGCTACTTCAATGATATTGAAAACACAGCAAGACTAAGAAGAAGTCTACATGGAATAGCCTTGGAAACAGTCAGCTCAGAACTCATCGGGCATGCTAAGCCAGATGAGATCATGGGTGAGCTGGAGCTGCAATTTGGACGTCCGGATTCAATCGCACAAACAGAGACCGAGAAGTTACGAGGATTAGCACGCTGTACAGAAGCACTTAGAGACATCTGCACATTCGCGAGCAAAGTGAGGGGAAGCGTCATTACACTTCGAGCACTGAAGAGAGACCATTACCTCATCAACGCAGAGCTACTACGACACCTCACCGACAAGCTGCCAAACTCTCTTCGCGCACAGTGGTATAGAATCTACACCGAGAAGTACAACTCCAGACCAGACCTCGGCTGCTTCAGCGATTTTATCACCGAACAAGCTCGCTTCTGTAGTGCATTTGCACCTCCAGAAATTATCAACGAAGCGCAGAGCAACCGTCGTCCAGTACATAGAACACACGAAGCTACCACAAAACAGTCTCAGAGATGCAGAATGTGCGAAAAAGAAGGTCGCACTATGCACAGGCGCACTACGCACCAAATTTAAAGAAGCAGATGTAAACAAAAGATGGGAACTCGCAAAGAAAAATAATTTATGTTTCCGCTGTCTACGCAACAGAAATCAATCACACAGATGCAAAACTTTAATATTGTTTTTAATTACTATGTTTTAAAACACTTTTTTCTGTCGCGAACATCTCTCCCGCCGGGCAGCGTCGTGACGATCTTATTTCAGCGGTTCTGCATCCATTTCGGTGAGCGACGTTGCGTCTACTTCGGCAGCGGCACGAGTTTCCTGGTTGGCCATTTAATTAGGCCGTTTGCGGTACGTACCTCCACAGTGCGGATCTGTCCGTCCGCGTGGCCACGAGGATCCCACCCTTCCTCGTGGCCAGGTAGGTAACTGGCCGTCGGCTATTAGGACTGGATCGCCCACTTGGAGATTGGGGCCTCGTCCATGGGGCTCCTGCCGGTTTTGAAGTTTCCGGCAGATATTCCCGGCAAACGCACCGGGCCCAGAGTAGTCGGTGGCTGGCGCTGGTGGTTGCGCTTTTTTAATGCAACACTTTACGCATTGGCTTTATCTTTTTCGTGTTTGGTCGGAGTCGTATCACCCAGTAGTGCTGTCGAACCTCGTTTATGCTAGGTTCGGTTCCGCAATGATGCAGGCTACGATGCGTTCAGTCGATGTAAAGTTGCATGATGTGATGATCGCCGTACAATATATGTGGCCCCTTCATGTCTTTTGTGACTCCCTTCACGGCGGCTATGCGACTTCGTAGAGCGATGATCCCGTCTTTCAATTCTATTTGGAGCGGTCGTAGGCGGCTGTCATGGGCGACCTTTTTATCTTTACGGAGATCGGCTATCTCTTGTTTGAAGGAATCTTCTTGGGTGACACGTATTAGGAGCTTTTCGACCTCTCTGATGAATTCGGCCTCGAGTGTGATATATTTTTTGACATCTCTGTTTTTCACTCGACTGGGAGGGTGCGCGAGGTGTCGCGGATTATTTGTCGATTTCCTCCAGTCGGGATCTTGTTCTTTATTTCTTCTAGACCTTTTGTAGAAGGTTCTATCTGTGGTTTTGCGGCAGAGTGTTATAAATTGTAGTACTCTGGCCGTAGCTCGCAATAAGCGTTCTCATCTAGAAAACTTTACTGGATCGGGGACGGCTTCCTGGAGTTGCGGAGCACGACGCGATTCTGTGATGGTCAATGATCTTTCCTCGCCGGTAGGTTCAGACGACGTGTGTCTTTCGGTCCGCCATACTGACGGTTCTTTATAAAGAAATGATGGGCCGTTGTACCACTCGTGATTTGACAACTGAATTACCGATTTAACAATGTATAGTACATTGGCGTAAGAAGTAATTGTGTATAGAAAAAATTGTAATTTAAGACAATTGTATAGAAAAAATGTTATGCAATAAAGAGGCGAAACGGACAATGGCAAGCGGTCACTTTAAAGTAACGCCTGGCTCACTCTTATGCCTTCGGGGCACAGTAACATTGTAGTAGCTGAAGTGACTAGCAGAACCAAGAAGTAGCTGGATATCGAACATAGTGAATAGTAGGGCATAAACATAGTAGCTGGTAATACAGCCAGCACAAGTGATAGTATAGCCAGTTGTGGTTGAACATAGTAGCTGATAATAGCAGCGACAGCTGATAATAGCAGCTAGTAAACAGTGATAATAAAAGCAGATAGAATTAGTAGTAGTAAGTTACTACTGAACAATTTAAAGAAATAGTCAACTGAAAAAATCATCTGAAGAATATGGTGATAAACCGATAGTGAACAACTGATATAGAATAAACCGTAGTTGAACAACCATATTCAACAACCGTGGTCAATAACCAATAGACAGAAGATTTGCCGAACAGTTGAGCAGTCGAACTGCTGGCCACCGCTCGCTGGACGTGTTTCTACAGTTCGTGCATTTTGATTGACTTCAGTCCACAAAATTCTGCAGCAGCATCCACAAAAATGGCAGTAGAAGTATCCTCCGGAACCTATAGGTGTAGGACGTGAGCGACTCGCGGAGTATCTTCGCTAACATTTACTCCCCATTTTCGCCCGTCCGGTACATTCGATGGTCGTTGGAGCCCGATACATTCGCTGGTCCTTCGAGCCGGATAAATCTGTTGATCCTTCGGAACCAGATAAATTCGTTGGTCCTTCGGAACCGGATACATAGTCGCTGCCGTATAGAAGCCGCTGGATTTCGCCAAGTCAAGATGCCGATCACTCGCTCGCAAGGAAGGGAAGCCAAGACGTGGATCGTCGATCTGGAAGGAGAGTCATCGGTCAATGCCGCCGCCATCCACCACCAGATGCCGCCATACTCGCCGTCTACAATAGAGGGCGCTGAGACGCCATATTACCCTTCCGAGGTGGGGGGGGGGATAACCCCTGCCCGCGGCAGCCAATACAACCCGGCCTATGAAGCAGAAGGAACAGTTAGGAGGGCATTCGCCGTGCATCGTCGCCGACCGCCCGGGAAGACATCCGCGCCGATGAGCCACCGAGGGGCCACACCGATAGCAGTACGAAGTCAAATAAGACTATTCGGCCCAATAGAAGAATTTTGAAGGCACGTGAAGAACTATTGAAGATCAAACTGGAACTCGCACAGATCTCCTTACAGAAGAAGAAGAATCGAATGACTAGAAGTATCCACGGAATTTATAGTGGCCTGCACCCCACACCTATGTGTAGAACGTGAGCCACCGCGGAGTATCTTAACACTTATTCCCGAGTTTCGCCCGTCCGGCATAATATACAAATATCAGATACAAAATCAGATACACAGTTCTCCTCGATTAACGGTTTGCATTTATGCTGACATACTGTCTGCATATATCTGCTGGCTTCCTATACCGATTAAACCTAATAATTTATGCAGCACCGGCGTGATATGCATTAATCAGCACTTCTTCATAAAAAGTTAGCAGGTCCAACAAAACTTTACAATAAGAAGTTAACTAGGGGAGCGCCATTATGTCCGGAAAGACGTGGTAGCGTGCGACTTGAAAATTGATACCATCGAAGTGTTTGTGGTCCGTCTAGCACGCGGCCTCACTTGACCACGCTAACAACGGAACCGTACTCACATCTCAATAACCTCACGCTGCACGCCCACCCCTCTGGACGGACGGCCCCTAACAAGAGACCTCCTAGACCGCCGCTCGTCTCTTAAGTCGAGGACGAGCGACCTGATGGGGAAAAAAGCGATACCAACAACAACAAATCCCAAGTTTTCATATTATAAGGCATCACCCAAGCGCTAACACGGTCCAATTAATTTGTAAGTGGATGCTGTGGCTCAGAAATCTGCATACTCATATATTTATATTAAGAATCAAAATTCAGTTGCAAGGTTACCACTGAGGACCAAGATAATGCCTAGTTTCCGATAAAAGGGTCTCCGGTTATTTTGCTTCAAAGCATAGAACTCTTATTTTACGCTAGTTTTCTGTGAGAGTATGGTCCTTCTCCGGTCGAGCCGATCCATTCGTTCTTCAACCATAATATAACTGCAGCAATGACACTAACATACAAAAATAGCCCACTTGGCTAGAATAACCCATCTTCATATAGTTTCCACAACTGTGCTCCAGGACAGGATTTTTTTTCCTTTAAAAACGTTACCCACACTAGGGTTTTCTCCTGTATCGTGGGGACAGTTTACACATAAATATCCCAAGGACAAACATCTAGATCCGGAACAATTATTTGTGGCCATACAAATACTTGTTCCGTGCGGGATTTGAACTGGGCCCTTAGCGCAACTCATTACATGGCCACTGTGCCACGGAGCCGTCCTATGTTGATGCTTCTTGATAGGAAGCCCGGGTAAGGATATCCCCGAGGCCTGATATACTTATCAGAGCGCTTCCCAATGAATCGAAAATTAGGATAGGATAGGATATGATTAACGGCAGAATTAGATAAGTGGGAGGTACCTATCCAGATGGACTCCTAAGAAAAACGCATTACACAAGGGTCCCCTAGATGTATTGTATTTGAATTTGCGACCCGCAATACCATAGAGCTAAAGCTTATCGCGTTAGTGAGCCGTCCGATATTGTTTATATTATCTCTATATTTTATTTCTTAACCTTATTCTAGTGTGAAGTAATTAATAATTTAGGAAAAATTACAACTAAGCAATAAATCCTAGTTCGTCGTTGTATTGCAACGGACTGCGGAACGCTGATTCAATTTATAGTTCTGTGTCAGTTTAACTAGATTCATTCGATATAGCGACATAAATAACTTAACAAAGCTGTTTTCTATTCTCGAGAGATATTGTTTTATATATATTATTTACGTGGTAGAGGCACGCTGCAATAATCGCTCACGACGGACAGTCTCCAGGGACACTAGTCATCTGCGCAGGATGGAGTTATATTACACAAGTGTGTGTGCAAACATAATTATGTGCACTCTACATATATACCTTCGCTCTCATAATCCGATGGGACAATCCGACTCGACCGGAGAGAGATCAGGCGCAGGATACAAGGCTTTATGTGCCTTTCGCCGGTGAAACACTGCCAAATTCCTGACTCCTGGCAGGCCTCTGTCACTCTTGCTACCTGCGTGAAATAATTACCTACAATCGCGAGGCGCCCCGAGCTATATAAGCAGTCGGGGCTAGCGCGTTTTAAACTGCGCCCCTTTCCTAAGGAGCCTTCTCTGGGCTTCTGCCGAGCGAACTCCGATTCGGCAGAAAGGCCATACAGGCCAAAGCCAGTCCCACAGGTGGTGTTTAGTGGGTACACTTCATAGTGAGTCTCACATAACCACGCAGCCGGCTGCGTGGTATGCTACGAGCATTCACCACCTCCTCCTGCTCCGGAGGTAGCCCTGCATTGGGCGCAAAAAAAAGCGCGTTCTAAGTGATTGAATGTTAAAGTTATTTTACTTTGTTTACGAAAATAGTTTTTGTAAATACTTGTTAAAATAGTTTTATTTTGTGTTTAGTATATTTAATTGTAGGATAAAATAGGAAAAGTTTTATGTAATTTAATAATAGTATATGTATATTACCTACCTATTTGAAAAATTATAATGGCAAAACTTCGTTCCTACTATAATTGTTGGTGTATGGATGTTTAATGAGCAAACAACAGGATTCAGATATATCATTTTTAAGTTACCGAAGGATAATGAAAGGTGAATTATATCAATATTTTTGTTATACTTATAGCAAAACAGAATTAAGTAGGTAATAATTTAACTACAGAAGTAATACCTAAGTACTTTATTACAAAACTTAGTTGAAATTTACTTCACTATCCAAATACCTATTTACATACCTATACTTGTCTTTTTGTAATGAAAATATTTTAATTTATGATAACACAAAATACTGAAATTAAAACTATTTAGAAGATTTTAACTAAGTATAATACGATCACATTTCTGTCGTCGAATCGTATTTCGTTTATTTGTTGTTTACACTATCTACCTATTTCTTCCGAGCCAAACATCGCGATTCCCGACGAATGGCCTTTGGTGCGCGTTGGGCATCACAGAACTCGCATAGAAGCGGAAATATGGTCGTACATAGTAAGAATAGGTACTTTACCTAAGTAACTTACTTACCATTTCACAACGTATTTTTACCTTATTAACACCCTTAGTAACCACGGAGTCCGTCGTGACGTAGGGAGGGAAAAGATGCAAAGTAATACGGACACTGCGCGCAGCATAAAGTTTTATTTAGCTTGCATGCGCCGATTTTTCAATTAATAATAATCATGTAGGCTATTAAAACATCGGCAAGCAGTCAACATCAAAAGAGCAACTCAGTACGTAGTACTATTGTTTATTCTTTACCTCTTGGCTGCGACTGAGAATCTTTAATTAATTTTGGCCCAAACAGGGATTTGATCTCAAGCCCGTGATCAACAGTCGCGCTGAAGGCCACTAAACTAACGAGGCAGTCCAACTGTACTGTAGGCACGCTGCAACCGTAACGCTGAAGTACGAATAGTCAGCTCCGAACGGGGAAGCCCCCTTACTGCACAGAATGTCAACGCAAAATAGAAACATAATGTTTGTGTTTCGTATGTAAGATGTAGAACTAAATACCTTTTTACTGGTAACGAGTCATTACATCTACGTACTCAGGGATGACAAAGAGTCTGCATTTTGATTCTAAATCGATTATAGATGTACATATTTGGTATAGACCAAAGCATCTATTTACTATACCTCTGAACTCCACTTGGAATAAATGTAATATTTATGAAGGACAACATTTAATAAATTTTATGACCTGTGACTCATCACACCTAAGCTTGTTACTAGTTTTGTAAATTTTGTAATCTCAAATCTTATTGCAACATTTTGATGTCTATAATATAAAACTAACTTATTATTAATTCTATGTTTATAACAAAATCCAGTATAAAAATCACAAAAGCCCAGTAAGGAATTACATTAAACTTACTGCAAAATTGTTAGTATAGTATAAAAATAATAATTATAATTTATAGTATTTGACAAAGGAGTTCACTATGTATGAGTATATGAATTGGAGTGCCATACTTACAAAATGCTCACTAATAGTACCTATGATATGTGTGAGATGCCTATGAGGTGATAGTAACATGTGAAATAGTAGTGTATGATTCTCTGTAAAGTGTTAATAATTTGTTATTTTATTGAAAATTAATAATTCGAATCTTATTTAACATGCCTTTGCACTTGATTCACATTTGCCCCCATGTGACCACCAAAATCCTATGGTTCTATAAACTTAATTTTTGACAGCATATTAACCGCATAGCAACTAATGGAAATGCATAGAAGAATTTCAATCTAATATAACTGCCATGGTTTCGGGTCATACCTGCAGAAAACGATTGTTGTGTAAAATAGTATTATTATTTCTCGGTACAAATTGATCAATTTTAGTTTTGACACCGTTTATGATCTTGTTGAATACACTTAAAAGACTTCTTTTAACAATTCTTTGTTTACTTGGCTCCATTTCAGATCGATATATAATTTCCAATATTTTTAATTTAATTGAGAGAATTGGATCCTCAATAATTAATGAAAGAGAACCCTCTCTATCTTGTCAATGTATAAAGCAGTGGTTTTATCAACTCTGAGTAAAATTGTACACCATAAGTATTATTTATTTGTAGTAAGTATTATTCAAAATATCTATATTATTGTTTTGTTTGAGTGACACGGGTATCGTGTTCTATAAAAACTATTCCGAATCGGAGCAGTTTCTCTTTTTGTTTTATCTTCTTAAGTTTTTTTTTTATTATTACAATACGCTAAGTAAGTTGGACGCGCATATAAATTGATATTAACTTTTTGTGTTTTTTGTGTAAATAATTAAAGGTACAAATAATAATAGGAGGTAAAAACAGGATTAATACTAAAAAAAAACAAGAAATTGTCGCCAGCTTATTTTTCAAAAATGAAGGTCCTCGAGAACAAATCGTCAGTCTCAGCAGAAACCAGCCATCTACGCAGGGCAGGATTATAATGCACGATGGGACGGCAATCTGACGGAGAGAGATCAGACATAGAATTATTAACGGCTTTACATACTTCCGAAGCACGGGTTTAAAACACCGCCAACTTCCTGACCTCAGGGTACTAATGGAATTTCTTAACAGAAAAACCCAATAACTGATGTTTATCATGATCCGCAACCTTCCTTCGCGACCTCCAACTTCATATGCGTAACGGACCTCCCGAGTTCATTAAGCGCAGTTCATGGAAAACACGAGCAATCGGAAACTGAGTACAGTGAGTAAGGAATTGAGAGGCGCCTCACAATACTGTTACTCTCCCTCGCGGGCCCCATCATAACCGCATCAACGGTGCGGCCCTGCCAGAGTCACGGGTATAGGGGTCAGCGTTATACTTCGCGACTCACCTGGGGAAAGGACACCCCTCTCGCCGCAACCACTAACACACATTCAAGAGCCAAGTTCACTTGGAGTGGCCCTGGGCCAGCCACCTCGACTCAGCCAAGTGGGTTCCTCTTATTCACGTGTGTGACCAAGCCACAGCTATAAGTTTTGGTGTTTCATAATATTATGTTAAGTTACAAGTTGTAAGGCTTCTTTAAAGACAAAAATCTGACGCTACAACATGTTAATAATAAATAAAATTTACATAGATAAGATCAATATAATTCAGAACTAGAGATTTATTTCACTTGGCTTACTTTTACACAGCACCAAAATTTTACTTGGTGCTAGGACTCTTTTCTATCTATGAGTTTGTCTTATTAGGTACTGTTGTATCCGTCTAAAAGGTAAAGGAGCCAGTGTAATTACAAGCTGTGGTGAGGCATTCCATCTAATCCTCAGAGGTCACAACGCATCTGTAGCCTCTTTAATTGAAGTTAGCTGCAGTAGACACCTACATCAGGTGGACTATAATTTCATTTTTCATATGAAAAAACGTATAAAGGTAGTTTTTAGCACAAAATTATTCATTTAACAAAAGGTCATGTCACGTTCTGTAAACTAATTAATTATGCATATCCCTGATTATATTTAGAAAACTAAGAACGTAGCTTGCGTGATGAAAATTTTTTTATCGTTTCATATATTAACATATTAATGAACGTTAGTTTTACTGAGAAATATTATATGAAATAAAACTTTGAAATAGTAATAATGTGCTTGCACGAAAGACCTTGAAAACTTTGAGTATAACAAATGTGCTAGCATTTATTACACTCGATATTTTAACTTAAAAATAAATGAAGAGCAAAAGAAGAATGTATATATTTTAATATTTAGTGTATAGTTACTGTAAAATATAAGACATCATCATATAAGGCATCATTTCTCTACGTGGTGTTCGTACTACATCGGTCGGGTCAGCATCATCGTGTTACTCCCGAAATTGATTTTGAATTTGATTCTGTTTTTGATTCAAACTAACGTTGTTTCTGAGTCTGATTATAAAAGCTTACTCCTAAACTAACTTGAATCGAGAAATACAATCGAGTTACGATTAATCGCTATCAAGCCGTTGTAGACACAAGCCGATATAACTTTTATAAATAAAAATTCACTTCTTAAATATTTTAATTAAATAAATCAGACCAACTTATCAAGAAGAAGCATTCTCGTCGCAACGATTACAAGCGTCATCTAGCTACTTTAAGCTTTAGTATGAAACTACCTTAAGTCGAATAGAGTTCGATTGATGCAGAACTTGATTCTATCGGTAGTAAGCTGGCTGTTCATCCGGTGCATTTATTCGTCAAGCAGTGGTATTGACACAGACCGACTCATCGACCGCGTCCAAATGGTTACAAATTTCGTGCTACACTACTGATCCTATTCTCAGAGAACGTAATTATTGGCAACTATAACGCCTACCTCGCTTAATATTTCCGGTCTTCACGGCCGATAATGCGGTGTAATCTGCTTATGACTTTCGTTTGGCGTACGATCTAAAGCTACTCGTTACTTAACCCATGTAGGTTCTACGTAGTGGACCATTCAACTACCTCCTGGACCTTCTGTTGACCTCTTATCCAGACCTGCGCTTTGATTCCTCTGGTGTTGTAGAACAGGCAGCGGTAGTCATTTACCATTACGTAACGAACACTCGTTTTCTCTGTTTCTCTATTAAAAAAAACTAAGTTCAGCCTCATTTTAATGAAGAAAGTCAAATCATAATCATAAAATTATTTATTTCTTTATTAAGAAGTTACACCACGATAATACAATATAAAAAACATGTGGTATGTTTACAGATGATGTAATTGAGATCACAATTAAGAGCACGGTAAACAAGAATTTAATAAGAAAATAAGGTCCCTTGTAGTAAGGTGTGTATGTATGAAGACGTTACGTCAGACCCTGCAATTGTCGTGTGAAAGCACTAAAGAGGAGAATTTTATAACAAACAACGTACTTCACCTCAAATATGTCTTGACAGGAACGGAACGTGGTGGACGGACCCGAGCGCTTGGACAGTTCAGATTGCTTTATTTCTTTTGATATTAAAATAAAACCAAAGTTATAAAAGTGTTCTCAACACAATCTAAAAATAAGCAAGCACTTTCATGTCTTACCACTTTTACACGGTTTCATTATGGAATCTGCGCAAGGTACAAGTTTAAATAGCGATTTAGTGTCATTTTATGACTTATTTTAACGAGCCAATTA
This sequence comes from Parnassius orleans, assembly GCA_029286625.1. NCBI lineage: Eukaryota > Metazoa > Arthropoda > Insecta > Lepidoptera > Papilionidae > Parnassius > Parnassius orleans. The sequence continues at coordinate 84,462 of JAGSMP010000700.1, read as the reverse complement.
CTATGGTTCGCGTTTATGTCTTTAGACTTCACTTTTTGTATGTTCAATTAAAAATATATATATATATATATATATATATATATATATATATATATATATATATATATATATATGTTTTTGCGCAATAATTACATTTCACTAGATTTACAAAGCTCATAAAAGATAAAATTACTGCAACGTCGCCTTAAGTTGTTTTAAGAAGGACAATAATTGTTATTATTGTATTGTTAATTATTAATATAGTTATTAAAAATATCACGAAGTCTACGCCAAAATAAAAAGATTCAAGTAATGGCGAAATTTAATCTAAAAGAAATGTTAAACCATGTTTCTATATAAATATTGAAGCGACAAGGTAACCCATGAAATATGTGCTTACTGTCGTAATTTTATTCGTAGTACAGTAAGGTTTGATATATTGTTTGTCGAGATTATTGCATGTAAAACAAATATTATTTTTTATTTCCAACGCAGTTTTACACAAAAATACTGTACAGTTATCAAGACGGTTATGACGGCTTAGTATTGAATGTAGCGCTACGGGTTTGATTACCTCGCGCAACGAATATTGTTTAGGGTGGCCCATGTAAATTATGTTTGTTACCCCAAAGGACACAGAAGAAGTGCCTTATTTTATGATGGCATTTATTATGTAAGCAAAAATAAAAATTTAAGAATAAATGCTTTAGTATTTATAAAACAAAGCTTAAGCAGGTTTTATACGCGTGTTAGAGTCACGCTGCAGCTGTATTATGGTTGTAGTTAGTACGAAAACGTAGGCTCGACCGGGAAGGTCCAGTTTAATGCTGCTGTGTTTCTTATAGTGAAAGTAGAGAACCGAGACCCATTTTACTGAAACGACGCATTTTCACTTAGTCCTCAGGAGACAACGCATTTGCATTTAGAATCTTAATCGAGGATAGACAAACAAAGAGGGCTAAAAATAAGTTGTCACCTGAGGACTAAAATGGAATGCTTACAACCTGTAATTATACTGCTCTCTATATTTTACCTTCAGACCGAACACAACAATGCAGGCACTGCTGTTTGGCGGCTGTACATATAACGAGGCATTTTATTAACATCTGGATTTTGATTCTTAACCCATTTGCACCCTTCGTTGATTTTTCTCTCTCAAAAATATTATCCCGTTTTGTTTTTCAGTATAAAAATTGAGGGCCACATCATCAACTTACCATCAGCTGAACTGAGCGTTCGTTTAACACATGATAGTTAGACTTTTGATGAGAAGTAAAATGACAAGAACTAAAAGAAATTCCACATAATAGCTTGAGAAGTCGTGCACAGTTTAAAAGTATTAATACCTGACTTCAGGAGCTGAGAAATGTTAAAATTATATTATTTTAGTTCCTTAAAGTCAGGTTTCACTTAATGTCTGTTTTGCCCTTTGATTGTAAGAATATTACAAGCACAAATTTCGACCAAACAGATACATTAAAACCTCTATTCTTCTATTTTTCGATGTGCTTGATATTTTCCTTAAAATATTATAGGATCACCCTGAAGTATATCCTATTTAATAAAAGAGAATCTACTCATTTTGCGAAGTCAAAAAGGTGTTTGTAAATTTTTGATCTTACAGACCACGCATCTTCTTTCTTCTTCAAAGAATGCGTGTGGTTTGTTTTGTGCGACTTCATACTGTCGTCGCCTATTCGTGTTGGAAACATTGGGCAAAGTTATGCAATGATTGTGACGATGATGGACGATGTTAAACGTGTATTCGCCAAACATAGACGAATGTGGAAAATACGAATGTGTTTGAAGACCTTGTTTAAGCCACAGCACACGGTCTACATGGACCAAATAATGTTGCATAAGCAGCAATACCTTCTTGATAACAGCTCAATAAACATGAAAAACTACGATTGCCAATCCACGTGCCAAACTCGACAACTTTAGCAAATATTGCCAACCTTGGTGGACAAATCCGTTGTGGGCTTTTCATGAGCTTTATGAATGAATGAATAAAAGTTACGTCAGACTGTTAGCACAGACCTCTCATTACTGAGAGGGTTTTGGAAAGGAAATTGTCCGCCATGCAGTTCAATGCGTGTTCACATGTCTCCGAAATATTTTTATTTATTTCAGACATGCAGGTTTCCTCACGATGTTTTCCTTCACTGCCGAGCACGTGATAAATCGGCACTTAAAATTGCAAATAACAATTTCGAGTATCGAACCGTTTAAATAAAATATTTTATAAGATACAACGACAAGCATGTGCTCGTAGAAAAGATGATTCAGATATAGTTGATATAAGCAGAAACATATTAAAATAATAGAGATTTCGTCTCGTGTCTGCGTTTGTGATTACATGATTTATTTTGTGTAATATTTGAAGCACATGACAATAACCTTAGTAATGATATAAAATTGCAATTTGCTATTTTTCTTAAAATTTATCATCTTTATTTTTTATGTTGACATTTAAAGGAAAAGTTTTTATGTTCGTGTTGAGATGATATATCTTTCTTTTATTTAACGACCCGTGTCAGTTTAAATGAAGTAACAGAAGTAAAGGACCTTGGAATATATTTAGATCAAAATTGTTTGAAAACTGTTCAAAAGCGAACTGTCAGAACTGTATTTGTGGTAAGTTGTGGGTTCAGAATCACCATTCGACTACTGTCGTGAACTGCTTCTAACACAAACAGTTTGCTTGTTACCAAGAGTGGCTAAACTGTTAAAACTTAAATTCCTCTGTTCTAAAATTAATATTCTAAAGGTAGTGAGAGTACAACATAAGACGTCAAAGATCTAAATCCTCTGTGACTATAAATGCTGTAAAGCGTCAACACCATCTGGATTATTGGCAACCCAACCTACGCGATTACCAGAAGAGATTCTTCCTTGCACAACTTTGTGGAATCGGCTACTTTTCCCGGACTAGTACGACTTAAGAACCTTCAAGAAAAGAGCCTACTCTTTTTACCGACAAAAGGAGGTACTCAATTGACTGTATGTTTTTTGTGTGTTACCTCATTACTTTTTTATGGGTTAACCGATTTTGATGATTATTTTTTATTTGAAAGCAGATGCTTCACACGTGGTCCCATATAAATTTGATCAAGGTCTGAACAATAGTTTTTGAGTTATTCTTAATAATTAATATTGAAGTCGGTTGTACAAAATTTTGCCGAGCCGCATGCTCGTTTGCAATCTCATTTACAAAAAAGCACCAGAAGGGTCGGGGATCAACAATAAGTAAAAGGAGTAGAATTAATTTCGATAAAATCTAAAAGAAATAGTTTTATTCCGTATTTACCGAATTATTATGCGAGGCGCATGTAACGAATTATTATACTCGTAATATAACGGTAACTTGTCGGCTATATTTTATCTTGAATGGAACAAAATGATTAATTGCTATCTCAAGTATAATTAAATAATGACTTCACTGATCACGTTCCTTTCATGATTCTGACTTTGCTACACAGTTTTCCTTACATTTGTTTTATGAGGCAATTTTCTCCAAATTAACCAAATACGCCTTATAAATATTAAAGCCTTTCATTTGGATTTAAAAATTTTTTTTTTTTATCTGGCTTTTGAGCTGACAGCCTCATTAACAATATAAAAACCTATATGCTAACCAGCTGCCCCTGTAGATGTAATTCTACCCAAGGGAAAAAAGGTTCTTGAGGTTCAGCAGCTTCGCACCGGTAATCGAAGTGTGAGGCGGTCCCCCATTAGATGGAGTGAAGACCTGGTAAGTCATGGAGGAAGTCAATGGATGCAGGTGGCTCATGACCGTGTTTCGTGGTACCTGTGTGAGGCCTATGGTTAGCAGTGGACTTGTAAAGGGCTAAAATAATAATGACGTCTTATAACTAATAGTTCTTAAAGGTTTATACATTCGATGTCTCCGTAGTGCAGTGGGAGCCATGGGTTCGAATGCCACACGGAACAAGTATTTGTATGGCCAACAAATATTTTATGATTGTAAACTGCCTCTACGATATAGGAGTAAATCCTCCTGTGGGGTAACGTCTTTTTAAATATCATATATGTTCGCGACGGAAAAAAGTGTTTTAAAATATAGTGATGAAAGTATTAGTGACAAACCTAAGTGAAATGTGCAATAGAATAAATAAATTTTACAACATGTTTACAACCTTAGTATTATAGTATAGAGCATCGTTTGGTAATAGCTAAGAAAATAACTCTTATTTGCACAAACAAAAAGTCGCCAATCAGAGCGCGACACGTTATAGAACATTCTAGAAATTATTAATTAACTGCGTAATATTTAGTCCCGAAAATGATGGAAATAATTTTTATGCTCTAGAAGAATTGTAAACATGGTATTTAATTAGATTAAGGTTTATAGATTAAGGAAATAAAAGAATTAATGTAACCAAATATTGTGAAAATTTAGGATATTTTGGTTAGTAACTTTTTACATTGTTAATATATTAAGAAACCTTTACGGTGTGCTAATATACAACTGAATTACCGATTTAACAATGTATTAGTGTGAGAAGTACGAGGGCGACACTGAAAGTTTTAGAACTGGCCACTTGTAAACGATATAATAATAAAATAAGTTCAAATTTTGAAAATGGAACTCTTTGCCAATATTATTGTGTATGTATTTTATTAATTTGTCATTTGTTTACGATTTAAGGCAACAAGAAAGTTATGATAGACTTCGATTGGCCTTTCACGATGAAGCCCCATCTTTTGCCACTATTTACAACTGCTTAAACGTGGTCGCACTAATCTCACCGATTATATGCGAGTGACGGCCTTCTACGGCGCGACGACTGAAGATAACATCAGTGTTGTGGCGTATGATAGAGACTGACAAAATGAGCAGTCAAGTGCACAAAATTCTCCATGAACATTTAGCGGTCAGGAAGTTTTGTGCCGGTGGATACCTCATAATTTGACAGAGGCTCAACAACTCCGTCGGTTGATTGATGTCGTGAAATGGTTCAAAGATTAATGGAGGTGACTCAAATGCTGTTTTACATACTTACGGGTGACGAAAGCTGGATTTATTTTATGATCCTGAAACTAAGAGATAGTCTGCTGTCTGGGTGTTTTTCCGAGGAGTTGCCAACCAAAGTGAAGAGAGGTCGAAGCGTGGAAAAAAGATGGTGGCTTTTCTTCGGAAGGACAGGTCATTACGCAACAATTGTTTTAGAGGACCGAAAAAGTTACTAAAGTGGTACACTAACAATTGTTTGCCACGGTCTTGAAAAATTTCGGGAGAAACGACCTTGTAGAATCCTCTTCACCACGACAACGCCTCGTCGCACACCGTCAAGCAAACAATCGACTACTTGGCGACGTCAGACGTGGAACTACTGGGTCACCCGGCCTATAGCCCTGACCCCGCACCTTGCGATTTTTATTTACCAGAAAGAAAAACTTTGAGGAAACGTTTTATGGACGCCGAGGAATCAGGTTGCGTTTCAAAATGCCGTCAAAGAGAACCCTAAGGACGAGTGGGCAAAGTGCTTTTCTCAGTTGTTCCTTCGGATGCAGCGATGTATTGATGTAAATGGACACTATTTCGAAAATATATAATAAACCAATAACTTGCTATTTTGTTCAGTTTTTTGATTTTCTAAGAATTTTCAGTGTCACCCTCGTAATCGTGTGTATAGAAAAATTTTAATTTAAGACAATTGTATAGATAATGTTATGCAACAAGAGGCAAACGGACAATGGCAAGCGGCTCACTTTAAAGTAACGCTCGAGTCTACCTTATGACTTCGGGGCCCATTAACATGGTGTAGTAGCTGAAGTGACTAGTAGCAGAACCAAGAAGTAGCTGGATATCGAACATAGTGAATAGTAGCTAGCAAACATAGTAGCTGTATAAAGGATAGTAAGAAGCTAGTTGTACAACATAGTAGCTGATAATAGCAGCTAGACAGCTGATAATAGCAGCTAGTAAACAGTGATAACAAAAGCAGATAGCACTAGTAGTAGTAAGTTACTACCGAACAATTTAAAGAAACAGTCAACTGAAGAAATCATCTGAAGAATATAGTGACCAACCGATAGTGAACAACTGATATTGAACAACCGTAGTTGAACAACCATATTCAACAACCGTGGTCAATAACCTTGCCATTTTCAGTGTTCTACAGTTCGTGCATTTTGATTGGTATATTCAGTGTTCTACAGTTCGTGCATTTTGATTGGACGTCAATCCACAGTACCCCGCAGCACCCACAAAGACGGCAGTAGAAGTATCCACCGGAACCTATAGGTGTAGGACGTGAGCGACTCGCGGAGTATCTTCGCTAACATTTACTCCCCAGTTTCGCCCGTCCGGCACATTGGATGGTCCTTCGGAACCAGATAAATCCATTGGTCCTTCGGAACCGGATACAAAGTCGCTGCCGTATAGAAGCCGCTGGATTTCGCCAAGTCAAGATGCCGATCACTCGCTCGCAAGGAAGGGAAGCCAAGACGTGGATCGTCGATCTGGAAGGAGGGTCATCGGACAATGCCGCCGCCATCCACCACCAGATGCCGCCACGCTCGCCGTCTACAATAGAGGGCGTTGAGACGCCATGTTACCCTCCCGAGGGGGGGGGGGTAACCCCTGACTATTCGGCCCAATAGAAGAATTTTGAAGGCTCGTGAAGAACTAATGAAGATCAAACTGGAACTCGCACAGATCTCCTTACAGATGGCTGAAGAAGAAGAATCGAATGACTAGAAGTATCCACCGGAACCTATAGGTGTAGAACGTGAGCGACTCGTGGAGTATCTTCGCTAACATTTACTTCCTAGTTTCGCCCGTCCGGCACAATATACAAATATCAGATACAAAATCAGATACATGGTCTCTCGATTCACGGTTTGCATTTATGCTGACATACTGTCTGCATATATCTGCTGGCTTCCTATACCGATTAAACCTAATAATTACCTATGCAGCACCGGCGTGATATGCATTAATCATCACTTCTCATCAAAAAAGGTAGCAGGTTCAACAAAACTTTACACTGAGAACTTAACTAGGGGGAGCGGGCCATTACGTCCGGAAAGACGTGATAGCGTGCGACTTGAAAATTGATACCATCGAAGTGTCTGTGGTCCGTCTAGCACGCGGCCTACTTGACCACGCTAACAACGAACCGCTCTCATATCTCAATAATTTCACGCCGCTGCACGCCCAGCCTCTGGACGGACGGCCCCTAACAAGAGACCTCCTTAGACCGCCGCTCGTCTCTTAAGTCGAGGACGAGCGACCCGACGGGGAAAAAAGCGATACCAACAACAACAAATCCCAAGCTTTCACATTATAAGGCGTCACCCAAGCAAGCACACGGTCCAATTAATGGTAAGTGGATGCTGTGGCCCATAGAAATCTGCATACTCGTATATTCTCTATTAAGAATCAAAATTCAGTTGCGTTGTTGCCACTGAGGACTAAGATAATATGCCTAGTTTCCGATAAAAGGGTCTCCGGTTTTTTTACATTTCAAAGCATAGAAGTCTTATTTTTCGCTAGTTTTCTGTGAGAGCATGGTCCTTCCCCGGTCGAGCCGATCCATTCGTTCTTCAGCCATAATATAACTGCAGCATGGCACTAACACATAAGAATAGCCCACTTGGCTAGAATAACCTATCTTTCATATAGTTTCCACAACTGCGGCTCCAGGACAGGATTTTTTCCTTTAAAAACGTTACCCACACTAGGGTTTTCTCCTGTATCGTGGGGACAGTTTACATACATAAATATCCCAGGACAAACATCAGACCCGGAACAATTATTTGTGGCCATACAAATACTTGTTCCGTGGGATCGAACTGCGCCCTTAGCGCAGTAACTCATTGCCACTGCGCGCCACGGAGCCGTCCTATGTTGATGCTTCTTGATAGGAAGCCCGGTGGGATATCCCCGAGGCCCGATACTTATCAGAGCGCTTCCCAATGAATCGAAAATTAGGATAGGATATGATTAACGGCAGGGTGAATTAAGGGAGGTACCATCCAGATGGACTCTAAGAAAAACGCATTACACAAGGGTCCCCAGATGTATTGTATTTGAATTTGCGACCCGCAATACCATAGCTAAAGCTTATCCGCGTTAGTGAGCCGTCCGATATTGTTTATATTATCTCATATTTTTTATTTCTTAACCTTATTCTAGTGTGAAGTAATTAATAATTTAGAAAAATTACAACTAAGCAATAAATCCTAGTTCCTGCGTTGTATTGTAAACGGGACTGCGGAACCGATTCAATTTATAGTTCTGTGTCAGTTTAACTAGATTCATTCGATATAGCGACATAAATAACTTAACAAAGCTGTTTTCTATTCTCGAGAGATATTAAAGTTTTTATATATATTTACGTAGAGGCACGCTGCAATAATCGCTCACGACGGACTGTCTGCAGGACACTAGTCATCTGCGCAGGATGGAGTTATATTACACAAGTGTGTGTGCAAACATAATTATGTGCACTCTACATATATACCGCTCATAATCCGATGGGACAATCCGACTCGACCGAGAGAGATCAGGCGCAGGATCCATGGCTTTATGTGCCTTTCGCCGGTGAAACACTGCCAAATTCCTGACTCCTGGCAGGCCTCTGTCACTCTTGCTACCTGCGTGAAATAATTACCTACAATCGCGAGGCGCCCCGAGCTATATAAGCAGTCGGGGCTAGCGCGTTTTAACCTGCGCCCCTTTCCCTAAGAGCCTTCTCTGGACTTCTGCCGAGCGAACTTCCGATTCGGCAGAAAGGCCATACAGGCCAAAGCCAGTCCCACAGGTGGTGTTTAGTGGGTAGGCACTTCATAGTGAGTCCCATATAACCACGCAGCCGGCTGCGTGGTATGCTACGAGCATTCACCACCTCCTCCCTGCTTCGGAGGTAGCCTTTATTGCGCAAAAAAGTTCTAGTGATTGAATGTTAAAGTTTTTTTACGCTGTTTACGAAAATAGTTTTTTGTAAATACTTGTTGAAATAGTTTTTGTTTTGTGTTTAGTATATTTAATTGTAGGATAAAATAGTTGAAAAAGTTTTTATGTAATTTAATAACAGTATATGTATATTACCTACCTATTTGAAAAATTATAATGGCAAAACTTCGTTCCTACTATAATTGTTGCGTGTATGGATGCTTAATGAGCAAACAACAGGATTCAGATATATCATTTTTTAACTTACCGAAGGATAATGAAAGGTGAATTTATATCAATATTTTTGTTAGATACTTATAGCTAGGTAATAATTTAACAACAGAAGTAATATCTAAGTACTTTATTACAAAACTTAGTTGAAATTTACTTCACTATCCAAATACCTATTTACATACCTATACTTGTCTTTTGTAATTAAAATAATTTAATTTATAATAATATAAAATACTGAAATTAAAACTTTGTTTAGAAGATTTTTACGTAAGTAGAATACGATCACATTTCTGTCGTTGAATCGTATTTCGGGTTTATTTGTTGTTTACACTATCTACCTATTTCTTCCGAGCCAAACATCGCGATTCCGACGAATGGCCTTGCAAGTTGCATGCGTTGGGCATCACAGAACTCGCATAGAAGGAAATATCGTACATAGTAAGAATAGGTACTTTACCTAAGTAACTTACTTACCATTTCACAACGTATTTTTTACTCCTTATTAACAGCCCTTAGTAACCACGGAGTCCGTCGTGACGTAGGAGGGAAAAGATGCAAAGTAATACGGACACCGCGCGCAGCGATAAAGTTTTATTTAGCTTGCATGCGCGATTTTTCTAATTAATAATAATCATGTAGGCTATTAAAACATCGGCAAGCAGTCAACATCAAAGAGTGCAACTTGTGTACGTAGTACTATTGTTTATTCTTTCTTTGCTGACTGAGAATCTTTAATTAATTTAGGCCCAAACAGGGATTTGATCTCAAGCCCTTGTGATCAACAGTCGCGCTGAAGGCCACTAAACTAACGAGGCAGTCCAACTGTACCGTAGGCACGCTGCAACCGTAACGCTGAAGTACGAATAGGTCAGTTCGAACGGGGAAGCCCCTTACTCGCACAGAATGTCAACGCAAAATAGAAACATAATGCTTCTGTGTTTCGTATGTAAGGTGTATAGAACTAAATACCTTTTTACTGGTAACGAGTCATTACATCTACGTACTCAGGGATGACAAAGAGTCTGCATTTTGATTCTAAATCGATTATAGATGTACATATTTGGTATAGACCAAAGCATCTATTTACTATACCTCTGAACTCCATTTGGAATAAATGTAATATTTATGAAGGACAACATTTAATAAATTTTATGACCTGTGACTCATCACAGCTAAGCTTGTTACTAGTTTTGTAAATTTTTGTAATCTCAAATCTTTATTGCAACATTTTGATGTCTATAATATAAAACTAACTTATTATTAATTCTATGTTTATAACAAAATCCAAAGTAAAAAATCACAAAAGCCCAGTAAGGAATTACATTAAACTTACTGCAAAATTGTTACTATAGAGAAATAATAATTTTATAATTTATAGTATTTGACAAAGGGGAGTTCACTATGTATGAGTATGAATTTTGGAGTGCCATACTTTTACAAAATGCTTCACTAATAGTACCTATGATATGTGTGAGATGCCTATGAGGTGATAGTAACATGAAAATAGTGTATGATTCTCTGTAAAGTGGTGTTAATAATTTGTTATTTTATTGAAAATTAATAATTAATCTTTTATTTAACATGCCTTTGCACTTGATCACATTTACCCCACCATGTGGACCACCAAAAAACCTATGGTTCTATAAACTTAATTTTTTGACAGCATATTAACCGCATAGCAACTAGTAGAAATGCATAGAAGAATCACCCCCAATCTAATATAACTGCCATGGTTTCTGGGTCATACCTGCAGAAAACGATTGTTGTGTATAATAGCATTATTATTTCTCGGTACAAATTGATCAATTTTTAGTTTTGACACCGTTTTATGATCTTGTTGAATACACTTAAAAGACTTCTTTTAACAATTCTTTGTTTACTTGGCTCCATTTCAGATCGATATATAATTTCCAATATTTTTAATTTAATTGAGAGAATTGGATCCTCAATAATTAATGAAAGAGAACCCTCTCTATCTTGTCAATGTATAAAGCAGTGGTTTTATCAACTCTGAGTAAAATTGTACACCATAAGTATTATTTATTTGTAGTAAGTATTATTCAAAATATCTATATTATTGTTTTGTTTGAGTGACACGGGTATCGTGTTCTATAAAAACTATTCCGAATCGGAGCAGTTTCTCTTTTGTTTTATCTTTTTAAGTTTTCTTTTATTATTACAATACGCTTAAGTAAGTTGGACGCAATAATAGGAGGTATTAAAACAGGATTAAGTACTTAAAAAAACAAGAAATTGTCGCCAGCTTATTTTTCAAAAATGAAGGTCCTCGAGAACAAATCGTCAGTCTCAGCAGAAACCAGCCATCGACGCAGGGCAGGATTATAATGCACGATGGGACGGCAATCTGACACGGAGAGAGATCAGACATAGAATTATTAACGGCTTTACATACTTTCCGAAGCACGGGTTTAAAACACCGCCAACTTCCTGACTCAGGTACTACTGAATTTCTTAACAGAAAAACCCAATAACTGATGTTTATCATGATCCGCAACCTTCCTTCGCGACCTCCAACTTCATATGCGTAACGGACCTCCCTGAGTTCATTAAGCGCAGTTCATGAAAACACGAGCAATCGGAAACTGAGTACAGTGAGTAAGGAATTGAGAGCGGCCTCACAGTACTGTTACTCCTCTCGCGGCCCCATCATAACCGCATCAACGGTGCGGCCCCGCCAGAGTCACGGGGTATAGGGTCAATAGCGCCTCGTTATACTCTACTCTTTCTTCGCGACTCCACCTTGGGGGAAAGGACACCCCTCTCGCCGCAATCCACTAACACACATTCAAGGTGAGCCAAGTTCACTTGGAGTGGCCTCCTCGGGCCAGCTTTTCACCTCGACTCAGCCAAGTGGGTTCCTCTTATTCACCGTGTGACCACAGCATTAAGCCTGGCAAGCCATAATATTATGTTAAGTTACAAGTTTTAAGGCTTCTTTAAAGACAAAAATCTGACGCTACAACATGTTAATAATAAATAAAATTTACATAGATAAGATCAATATAATTCAAAAGTACTAGACATTTATTTCACTTGGTTTAATTTACATAGCACCAAAATTTTACTTGGTGCTAGGACTCTTTTTCTATCTATGAGTTTGTCTTATTAGGTACTGTTGTATTCCGTTCTAAAAGGTAAAGGGAGCCAGTGTAATTACAAGCTGTGGTGAGGCATTCCATCTTAATCCTCAGAGGTCACAACGCACCTGTAGCCTCTTTAATTGAAGTTAGCTGCAGTAGACACTTACTATCAGGTGGACTACAATTACATTTTTTATATGACAAAAACGTATAAAGGTAGTTTTTTACACAAAATTATTCATTTAACAAAAGGTCACATGTCACGTTCTATAAACTAATTAATTATGCATATCCCTGATTATATTTAGAAAACTAAGAACGTAGCTTGCGTGATGAAAATTTTTTATCGTCGCATATATTAACATATTAATGAAAGTTTTACTGAGAAATATTATATGAAATAAAACTTTGAAATAGTAATAATGTGTTGCACGAAGACCTTGAAAACTTGAGTATAACAAATGTGCTAGCATTTATTACACTCGATATTTTAACAAAATAAATGAAGAGCAAAAGAAGAATGTATATATTTTAATATTTAGTGTATAGTTACTGTAAAATATAAAACATCATCATATAAGGCATCATTTTCTACGTGGTGTTCGTACCTACATCGGTCGGGTACATCATCGTGTTACCCGAAATTGATTTTGAATTTGATTCTGTTTTTGATTCAAACTAACGTTGTTTCGAGTCTGATTATAAAAGCTACTCCTAAACTAACTTGAATCGAGAAATACAATCGAGTTACGATTAATCGCTATCAGCGCCGTTAGACACAAGCCGATATAACTTTTATAAATAAAAATTCACTTCTTAAATATTTTAATTAAATAAATCAGACCAACTTATCAAGAAGAAGACTCGTCGCTTACGATTACAAGCGTCATCTAGCTACTTTTGCTTTAGAAGTATGAAACTACCTTAAGTTCGAATAGAGTTCGATTGATGCAGAACTTGATTCTATCGGTAGTAAGCCGGCTGTTCATCCTTTGGCTGCACGTAGAAATACTATCTATGGTGCATTTATTCGTCAAGCAGTGGTAATGCCGACACAGACCGACTCATCGACCGCGTCCAAATGGTTACAAATTTCGTGCTACCACTGATCCTATTCTCAGAGAACGTAATTATTGGCAACTATAACGCCTACCTCGCTTAATATTTCGGTCTCGCACGGCCGATAATGCGGTGTAATCTGCTTATGACTTTCGTTTGGCGTACGATCTAAAGCTACTCGTTACTTAACCTACGTAGGTTCTTTACAGTGGACCATTCAACTACCCTGCTGGACCTTCTGTTGACCTCTTATCCAGACCTGCTTTTGATTCCTCTGGTGTTGTAGAATAGGCAGCGGTAGTCATTACGTAAGCCGAACACTCTGTTTTCTCTGTTTTCTATTAAAAAAAACTAAGTTCAGCTCATTTTAATGAAGAAAGTCAAATCATAATCATAAAATTTATTTATTTCTTTATTAAGAAGTTACACCACGATATAATACAATATAAAAACATGTGGTACGTTTTACAGATGATGTAATTGAGATCACAATTAAGAGCACGGTAAACAAGAATTTAATAAGAAAATAAGGTCCTCTTGTAGTAAGGTGTGTATGTATGAGATTACGTCAGACCTGCAATTGTCGGTGAAAAGCACTAAAGAGGGAGAATTTTATAACAAACAACGTATCACCTCAAATATGTCTTGACAGGAACGGAACGTGGTGGACGGACCCGAGCGCTTGGACAGTTCAGATTGCTTTATTTCTTTTGATATTAAAATAAAACCAAAGTTATAAAAGTGTTCTCAACACAATCTAAAAATAGCAAACTTTCATGTCTTACCACTTTTACACGGTTTCATTATGGAATCTGCGCAAGGTACAAGTTTAAATAGCGATTTAGTGTCATTTTATGACTTATTTTAACGAGCCAATTACTATGGTTCGCGTTTATGTCTTTAGACTTCACTTTTTGTATGTTCAATTAAAAATATATATATATATATATATATATATATATATATATATATATATATATATTGTTTTTGCAATAATTACATTTCACTAGATTTACAAAGCCTAAAAGATAAAATTACTGCAACGTCGCCTTAAGTTGCTTTTAAGAAGGACAATAATTGTTATTATTTTATTGTTAATTATTATTATAGTTATTAAAAAATATCACGAAGTCTTGCCGCCAAGATAAAAAGATTCAAGTAATGGCGAAATTTAATCTAAAAGATCAAGAAATGTTAAACCATGCTTCTATATAAATATTGAAGCGACAAGGTAACCCATGAAATATGTGCTTACTGTCGTAATTTTATTCGTAGTACAGTAAGGTTTGATATATTGTTTGTCGAGATTATTGCACGTAAAACAAATATTTTTTTTTTATTTCCAACGCAGTCTTACACAAAAATACTGTACAGTAATCAAGACGGTTATGACGGCTTAGTATTGAATGTAGCGCTACGGGTTTGATTACCTCACGCAACGAATGTTGTTTAGGGTTGGCCCATGTGTAAATTATGTTTGTTACCCCAAAGGACACAGAAGAAGTGCCTTATTTTATGATGGCATTTAGTTTATGTAAACAAAAAATAAAAATTTAAGAATAAATGCTTTAGTATTTACAAAACAAAGTTTAAGCAGGTTTTACGTGTTTAGAGTCACGCTGCAGCTGTATTATGGTTGTAGTACGAAAACGTAGGCTCGACCGGGGAAGGTCCAAGTTAATGTTGCTATGTTTCTTATAGTGAGAGTAGAGAACCGGAGACCCATTTTACTGGAAACGACGCATTTTCACTTAGTCCTCAGGGGTGACAACGCATTTGCATTTAGAATCTTAATCGAGGATAGACAAACAAAGAGGGCTAAAAATAAGTTGTCACCCCTGAGGACTAAAATGGAATGCTTCACAACCTGTAATTATACTGGCTCTCTATATTTTACCTTCAGACCGGAACACAACAATGCAGGCACTGCTGTTTGGCGGCTGTACATATAACGAGGCATTTTATTAACATCTGGATTTTGATTCTTAACCCATTTGCACCCTTCGTTGATTTTTCTCTCTCAAAAAATATTAAAAATCTATCCGTTTTTTTTTTCAAAGTATTAAAAATCGAGGGGCCACATCATCAACTTACCTTCAGCTGAACTGAGCGTTCGTTTAACACATGATAGTTAGACTTTTGATGAGAAGTAAAAGCCGACTTCACGGAACTAAAAGAAATTCCACATAATAGCTTGAGAAGTCGGTGCACAGTTTAAAAAAGTATAAATACTCCGACTTCAGGAGCTGAGAAAATGTTAAAATTATATTATTTTAGTTCCTTAAAGTCGGGTTTTACTTACTATCTGTTTTGCCCGTTTGATTGTAAAGAATATTACAAGCACAAATTTCGACCAAACAAATTAATTAAAACCTCTATTCTTCTATTTTTTCGATGTATGTGCTTGATATTTTCCTTAAAATATATATAGGATCACTCCTGAAGTATATCCTATTTAATAAAAGAGAATCTACTCATTTTTTCGAAGTCGGCTAAAAAAGTGTTTTTAAATTTTTGATCTTACAGACCACGCATCTTCTTTCTTCTTCAAGAGAATGCGTGTGGTTGTTTTTGTGCGACTTCATACTGTCGTCGCCTATTCGTGTTGGAAATATTGGGCAAAGTTATGCAATGATTGTGACGATGATGGACGATATTGGCCAAACGTGTATTCGCCAAACATAGACGAATGTGAAATATGAATGTTTGAAGACCTTGTTTTGCCTACAGCACACGGTCAACATACATGGACCAAATAATGTTGCATAGCAGCAATACCTTCTTGATAACAGCTCAATAAACATGAAAAACTACGATTGCCAATCCACGTGCCAAACTCGACAACTTTAGCAAATATTGCCAACCTTGGTGGACAAATCCGTTGTGGGCTTTTCATGAGCTTTATGAATGAATGAATAAAAGTTACGTCAGACTGCTGGGCACAGACCTCTCATTACTGAGAGGGTTTTGGGAAAGGAAATTGTCCGCCGCGCAGTTCCATGCGTGTCACATGTCTCCGAAATATTTTTTATTTATTTCAGACATGCAGGTTTCCTCACGATGTTTTCCTTCACTGCCGAGCACGTGATAAATCGGCACCTAAAATTGCAAATAACAATTTCAGTATGGAACCGTTTAAATAAAATATTTTATAAGATACAACGACAAGCATGTGCTCGTAGAAAAGATGATTCAGATATAGTTGATATAAGCAGAAACATATTAAAATAATAGAGATTTCGTCTCGTGTCTGCAGTTTTGTGATTACATGTGATTTATTTTGTGTAATATTGAAGGCTACGACAATAACCTTAGTAATGATATAAAATTGCAATTTGCTATTTTTCTTAAAATTTATCATCTTTATTTTTTATGTTGACATTTAAAGGAAAAGTTTTATGTTCGTGTTGAGATGATATATCTTTCTTTTATTTAACGACCCGTGAAAGTCAGTTTAAATGAAGTAACAGAAGTAAAGGACCTTGGAATATATTTAGATCAAAATTGTTTGAAAACTGTTCAAAAGCGAACTGTCAGAACTCGTATTTGTGGTAAGTTGTGGGTTGAATCCACCATTCGACTACTGTCGTGAACTGCTTCTAACACAAACAGTTTAAGCTTGTTACCAAGAGTGGCTAAACTGTTAAAACTTAAATTCCTCTGTTCTAAAATTAATATTCTAAAGGTAGTGAGTAGAGTACAACATAAGACGTCAAAGATCTAAATCCCTCTGTGACTATAAATGCTGTAAAGCGTCCACACCATCTGGATTATTGGCAACCCAACCTTACGCGATTTACCAGAAGATTCCTTCCTTGCACAACTTCTTTGTGGAATCGGCTACTTTCTTTCCCGGACTGTTACGACTTAAGAACCTTCAAGAAAAGAGCCTACTCTTTTTCTACCGACTTCAAATAGGAGGAGGTACTCAATTCGACTGTATGTTTTTTGTGTGTTACCTCATTACTTTTTTATGGGTGAACCGATTTTGATGATTCTTTTTTATTTGAAAGCAGGTGCTTCTCACGTGGTCCCATATAAATTTGATCAAGGTCTGACCAATAGTTTTTGAGTTATTCTTAATAATTAGTATTGAAGTCGGTTGTACAAAATTTTGCCGAGCCGCATGCTCGTTTGCAATCTCATTTACAAAAAAGCACCAGAAGGGTCGGGGATCAACAATAAGTAAAAGGAGTAGAATAAATTTCGATAAAATCTAAAAAAAATAGTTTTATTACGTATGTACCGAATTATTATGCGAGGCGCATGTAACGAATTATTATGATATAACAGTAACTTGTCGGCTATATTTTATCTTGAATGGAACAAAATGATTATTGCTATCTCAAGTATAATTAAATAATGACTTCACTGATCACGTTCCTTTCATGATTCTGACTTTGCTAAACAGTTTTCCTTACATTTGTTTTATGAGGCAGCAATTTTTCTTAAAATTAACCAAATACGCCTTATAAATATTAAAGCCTTTATTTGGATTAAAATCTGTTTTTTTTTTTTTTTTTATCTGGCTTTTGAGCTGACAGCCACATTAACAATATAAAACCTATATATAACTAGCTGCCCTGTAAATGTAATTCTACCCGGGAAAAAGGTTCTTGAGGTTCAGCAGCTTCGCACCGGTAATCGAAGTGTGAGGCGGTCCCCATTAGATGGAGTGAAGACCTGGTAAGTCGTGAAGTCAATGGATGCAGGCTCATGACCGTGTTTCGTGGTACTTGTGTGAGGCCTATGGTTAGCAGTGGACTTGTAAAGGGCTAAAATAATAATGACGTCTTATAACTAATAGTTCTTAAAGGTTTATACACATTCGATGTCTCCGTAGTGCAGTGGAGCCGCGGGTCCGAATGCCACACGGAACAAGTATTTGTATGGCCAACAAATATTTTATGATTGTAAACTGCCTCTACGATACAGGAGTAAACTCGTCTGGGGTAACGTCTTTTAAATATCATATATGTTCGCGACGGAAAAAGTGTTTTAAAATATAGTGATGAAAGTATTAGTGACAAACCTAAGTGAAATGTGCAATAGAATAAATAAATTTTACAACATGTTTACAACCTTAGTATTATAGTATAGAGCATCGTTTGGTAATAGCTAAGAAAATAACTCTTATTTGCATGAAACAAAAGTCGCCAATCAGAGCGCGACACGTTATAGAACATTCTAGAAATTATTAATTAACTGCGTAATATTTAGTCCCGAAAATGATGGAAATAATTTTTATGCTCTAGAAGAATTGTAAACATGGTATTTAATTAGATTAAGGTTTATAGATTAAGGAAATAAAAGAATTAATGTAACCAAATATTGTGAAAATTTAGGATATTTTGGTTAGTAACTTTTTACAATATAATATATTAAAACCTTTACGGTGTGCTAATAGACAACTGAATTACCGATTTAACAATGTATAGTACATTAGTGTGAGAAGTACGAGGGCGACACTGAAAGTTTTTAGAACTGGCCACTTGTAAACGATATAATAATAAAATAAGTTCAAATTTTGAAAATGGAACTCTTTGCCAATATTATTGTGTATGTATTTTATTAATTTGTCATTTGTTTACGATTTTGGCAACAAGAAAGTTATGATAGACTTCGATTGGTCACGATGAAGCCCCATCTTTTGCCACTGTTTACAACTGTTAAACGTGGTCGCACTAATCTCACCGATTATCTGCGTGAGTGACGGCCTTCTACGGCGACGACTGAAGATAACATCTGTTGTGTGCGTATGATAGAGACTGACAAAATGTATAAGTCAAGGCACAAAATTCTCCATGAACATTTAGCGGTCAGGAAGTTTTGTGCCGGTGGATACTCTATAATTTGACAGAGGCTCAACAACCCGTCGGGTTGATTGATGTCGTGAAATGGTTCAAAGATTTAACGGAGGTGACTCAAATGCTGTGTTTTACATACTTACGGGTGACGAAAGCTGGATTTATTTTATGATCCTGAAACTAAGAGATAGTCTGCTGTCTGGGTTTCCTTCCGAGGAGTTGCCAACTAAAGTGAAGAGAGGTCGAAGCGTGGAAAAAGATGGTGGCCTCTTTCTTCGGAAGGACAGGTCATTACAACAATTGTTTTAGAGGACCGAAAAAGTTACTGCAAAGTGGTACACTAACAATTGTTTGCCACTTGTCTTGAAAAATCATGAAGAACGCTCACGCTAACGCTCGAGTCTACCTTATGACTTCGGCCCATTAACATGGTAGTAGCTGAAGTGACTAGTAGCAGAAGCAAGAAGTAGCTGGATATCGAACATAGTGAACAGTAGCTTTAGCAAACATAGTAGCTGATAATAACAGCTACACAAGTGATAGTAATAGAAGCGGCAAAACTTAGTAGCTGATAATAGCAGCTAGACAGCTGATAATAGCAGCTAAAACAGTGATAAAAGCAGATAGCACGTAGTAGTAAGTTACTACCGAACAATTTAAAGAAATAGTCAACTGAAGAAATTATCTAAAGAATATAGTGACCAACCGATAGTGAACAACTGATATAGAACAACCGTAGTTCAACAACCATATTCAACAACCGTGGTCAATAAATAGACAGAAGATTTCTGCCGAACAGTTGAGCAGTTGAACCGCTGGCCACTGCCTGCCATTTATGTTCTACAGTTCGTGCATTTTGATTGGACGTCAGTCCACAGTACCCCAGCAGCACCCACAAAGACGGCAGTAAAAGTATACACCGGAACCTATAGGTGTAGGACGGCATGACCGCGGAGTATCTTCGCTAACATTTACTCCCGAGTTTCGCCCTGTCCGGCACACAAATATCAGATACAAAATCAGATACATGATTCATCGACGTTTGCATTTATGCTGACATACTGTCTGCATATATCTGCTGGCTTTCTATACCGATTAAACCTAATAATTACCTATGCAGCACCGGCCTGATGTGCATTAATCAGCACTTTTCATATAAAAACTTAGCAGGTCCAATAAACTATACCAAGAAGTTAACTAGGGGAGCGGCCACACGTACGGAAAGACGTGATAGCGTGCGACTTGACAATTGATACCATCGAAGTGTGTGGTGTCTAGCACGCGGTCTACTTGACCACGATAACAACGAACCTCACACATCTCAAACCCTAACAAGAGACCTCTTAGATCGCCGCTCGTCTCTTAAGTCGAGGACAAGCGACCCGAAGGAAGCGATACCATCAACACCAAATCCCAAGTTTTCATATTATAAGGCGTCACCCAAGCAAGCACACGGTCCTATTAAGGGTGCGTTGCAAATCGGGCGAAATTATGCTGTTTTTCGGTACATTTTGTGACAAAACTAAACCAAATCAAACATAGCTAATTGCTACCACGTATAGAATCTTCATCTTCAAATGGTGGTGACGTTTTTGTTGAAAATAATAGTTTTTATATTGTAAATACGATCTTCCTAGTCATTTCTACAAAATCAATGATACTGGCTCATGTTTAGGTACATTTTGTTCTATTTAACATATATTAAGATTTCTAAAAATACTATAAGTAGGCACATATTCAAAAAAAATAGTGGTGTTTACTTTTATCAAAATGTCACAAATAGTCGTAAAAAAATAAAACTGATGCTTATTTTTTTTCATATTTTGCATGGATGAATCATAATGGATTGCAAGGAATTTTATTTTTGATGCCTGTTTTGATTTATTGTACAAAATTTCGATGAAACCTCAGTCCGCGCTCGGTCGCCGTCATGAGTGGACACTGTGTCGCCTGCCTGATTGCAGTAGCCGAAAAGATCGCTGTATACAACAAAAACATCTGAATTTGATACATAGGTACTTGACAAGGCAAATAATATTATTATTTTATAATCACATTTTTTGTTATACCTAATATTTTGTTTCGCTGAAAGTAAGTGGGATTTATATATAATAAATATATAAATGCCTATTCGTCTTGGACTTTATGGAGTGATCTGAAAGTGTTCATCGGTGACTGCTACTGGAACTCCTAGTCGAGTAGAATAGATGTGCGAGTTGGGCTCGTTTTGTTAGTTATGATAGTTATGATATGTATACCTACCTCGGTACTTGATGGATTGATGGTGTACTCGGTGCAATTACTGAGGACCCCTGGACAGTGAATTGCGTTGCTTCGCTCCGCGTTGTTGATGAGCGACCCGGACCTGAGACCAGTACTGGTAAATTATTGAACTCCTGGACGAATAGGTTTGTAGTTTGCCGGTTGGCGATGAAATTTATCCGACTCCTGATGGAGAGACCTGATGGTGTACTTCGATGACCATTGAACTCCTGGACGAGAACAGCTGCGGTTTTAGCATGATGAGACTTACCTCCGGACTTGATGGAAAGACCTGATGGTGTACTTCGGTGAACATTACTGGAATTCCTGGACGAGTAGAACTAAGTGTGTCTGTCACTCCATCAAGTCCGGGGGTAAGTACTTATCATAACTAACAAAACGAGCCCAAACTCGGCACACCAACTTCTACTCGTCCAGGAATTCCAGCAGTAGTCACCAAAGTACACCATCAGGTCTCTCCATCAAGCCCGGAGGTTAAGTCTAATCACTACTAACAAAACGAGCCCAAACTCGGCACACCTAGTTCTACTCGTCCAGGAATTCCAGCAGTTGTCACCGAAGTACACCATCAGGTCGCTCTATTAAGTCCGGAGGTAAGCTCGCATCATGACTAACAAATCGAGCCCAAACTCGGCACACCTAGTTCTACTCGTCCAGGAATTCCAGCAGCAGTCACCGAAGTACACCATCAATTTATCGGAGGTTAAGTCTAATCACTACTAACAAAACGAGCCCAAACTCGGCACACCTAGTTCTACTCGTCCAGGAATTCCAGCAGTTGTCACCGAAGTACACCATCAGGTCGCTCTATTAAGTCCGGAGGTATGCTCGCATCATGACTAACAAATCGAACCCAAACTCGGCACACCTAGTTCTACTCGTCCAGGAATTCCAGCAGTAGTCACCGAAGTACACCATCAGGTCACTATCAAGTCCGGAGGTAAGCTCTCATCATGACTAACAAAATGAGCCCAAACTCGGCACACCAGTTCTACTCGTCCAAGAATTCCAGCAGTAGTTACCGAAGTACACCATCAGGTCACTCTATCAAGTCCGGAGGTAAGCTCTCATCATGACTAACAAAACGAGCCCAAACTCGGCACACCTAGTTCTACTCGTCCAGGAATTCCAGCAGTCACCGAAGTACACCATCAGGTCACTCTATCAAGTCCGAGGTAAGCTCTCATCATGACTAACAAAACGAGCCCAAACTCGGCATACCTAGTTCTACTCGTCCAGGAATTCCAGCAGTAGTCACCGAAGTACACCATCAGGTCACTCTATCAAGTCCGGAGGTAAGCTCTCATCATGACTAACAAAACGAGCCCAAACTCGGCACACCTTGTACTACTCGTCGAGGAGTTCCAGTAGCTGTCACCGAAGTATACCTTCAAGTCACTTCACCAAGTCCGAAGCTAAAGTCTTATCATAACTAACAAAACCAGCCCAAAGTCCACAGTCACCATCTCACCAGTCTCTGGAGCAGCTATTCGTATTTCGTATGTAATATATATTTTGTAGGTATAAGAAATGTGAAAAATCATTCTTTCAAATTATCAAAATGTTTTTACTTGATTACGATTCCACACCTGCAGCAACCGTGCGTACACTTGTGTGTGACCCGTGTCAATGTAATAGTTCGATTCTATACCTATCAATTTTGCAAACGCGTCCTTAATGGTAAGTGGATGCTGTACCCATAGAAATCTGCATACTGTATATTCTCTATTAAGAATCAAAATTCAGTTGTTGTTGCCACAGAGGACTAAGATAATATGCCTAGTTTCCGATAAAAGGGTCTCCGATTATTTTACATTTCAAAGCATAGAACTCTTATTTTACGCTAGTTTTCTGTGAGAGCATGGTCCTTTTCCGGTCGAGCCGATCCATTCGTTCTTCAACCATAATATAACTGCAGCATGGCACTAACACGTAAGAATAGCCCACTTGGCTAGAATAACCTATCTTTCATATAGTTTCCACAACTGCGGCTCCAGGACAGGGATTTTTTTCCTTTAAAAAATGTTACCTCCACACTAGGATTTTCTCCTGTATCGTGGGGACAGTTTACATACATAAATTTCACAAGGACAAACATCCAGACCCGGAACAATTATTTGTAGGCCATACAAATACTTGTATGGCCTACAAATAATTGTTGACAAAGCCGAAAGGATAGACTCGGCTCCTCGCCGTATGGTAGCGGCGTAAAATCTACCACCCCATTAGATCGCACCATGAGCCAACACATTAAAGAAATGGCCCCGAGTTCCCGGCGCCCTTTAATGGGGCAGGGTGCGAAGAATCTCCGGGAGTAAAACGGCGACGAGGTTCGCCACCCGTCACGCCTGTCTCCCGGAGGGCGAAAGTGGATTGCGGAGGCCCGTCTGGCTACGCTGAATGTATGGGAGCAATGAAGGATAAGATGGATGAAATATGCGAAATGATGAATGATAGAGGAATAGATGTGTTATGTGTAAATGAGAAACGAAAGGGAAAGGATGTTACTGCACATGGCATGTATACCGCTTACTGGTCTGGTGGAGACGAGACCGAGCGGGCATGCCAGGGAGTCGGTGTCATCCTTTCAGAAAGAATGGATCAATGTGTGAAAGAGTATGAATGTGTAAGCCCAAGGCTGCTATGGATACGAATGAAAGTGGGCTTAAAGAAGTTGTTTGTGCTAGGGAGGGGTGTACGCCCTAGACATGTCTAAGCCCACTTATATCCGAGAGCAGTTTTGGGACATGGTAAGGGTGGTGTTGATGAAATGTAAGGGAAATGAAAATATCATTATGTTAGGAGATTTTAATGGAAGGGTTGGGATGAAGAGGTCTGGTTATGAAAGGATATTAGGAATGTTTGGCGATGAAAGTGTAAATGAGAATGGTGAAGACCTCCTCGCCGTATGTGAGGAAAAGAATATTTTTGTGACGAATACTTTCTTTCGCCATAAGAGGATTCATATGTATACATGGGAAAGAAGTGATGATAGAAGTATGATAGATTTCATAATTGTGGATGAAAGAATGCGGAGCGCAGTAGTAGATACAAGAGTTTACCGGGGATCCAACGTAGGGACGGATCATTACTTGGTCTTATGCCGAATTAATGGTCTATTCAAGCGTTGGCGGCATCGGACATCTGTGTCTACCACTGCGTTACAGCGTATAAGAACAGAGAGGTTACAAGATGAAGGTGTGAAAGAGAAGTATAAATGTAGACTGAGGGAGAATATAAATGGTTTCAATGAAATATGTATGAATGATTTAGACCTGAAGACTGTATGGAATAATGTTAAGAAAGTTTTGGTGGATGCAACCACCGAAGTATGTGGTGTAAGTAAGAGAATGAATGAAAGGAAAAATAATACGTTGTGGTGGGATGATGAGATTCGGATGGAAGTTGAAGCAAAGAAGAGAGCATAGATTTACTGGCAACCAAAGCTGGTAATTCTGGCGGTATGAATGATGAGATTGAAAGAAAAAGGCAGACTTTAGACTTATAAATAAGAGAGTAAAAGAAGTTGTTGAAAGGAAAAGCAAGAAAGAACGGATAAGAATGATAGAAGGATATCTGATAACTTCCAGGCAAATATTAAAATGTTCTGAAACTCAAGAATCTTAGGAGAAATTCAAAACAGCCTAGAATTAATGCTATACGAGACGAGAATGGCTGTATGCTGAATGACGAAGTTTAGAATTTAAAGAGATGGAAGGAATACTTTGAAAGCGTGTTTATGAGTGAAGGTCGTCTGAATTAAGTGAAAGAAATTCAGAAGTGAGAGAGGTAGGGAGATAAGTGTAGGTGAAATAATGAAAGCAATGAAAAGCATGAAAGCGGGTAAGGCAGCCGGATATGATAGAGTATCACCTGAAATGCTAAGGTCTGGAGAGGGAGGTGGCAGGCCTGCTGTACACATTGTTTAATTTATGTTGGGAACTGAAGGGTACCGGAAGACTGGTGCAAAGCCGTTATAGTCCCAATATATAAAGGAAAAGGGTCACAGCAGGACTGTAAAACTACCGTGTATCATCAGCTTGTTTAGCATTTGGGTAAACTGTATGCTAAGGTGTTAATTGAAAGAACTATGGAAGAAACTGATGGAAAAATTTGGGATGTGCAAGCTGGATTTAGAAAGGGAATATGTGTACGGATCAAGTATTTTCCATGCGCATGATTGCGGAGAAGTTTTTGGCCAAAAACCAGAAAGTTTTTTGTGCTTTCATAGACTTGGAAAAGGCTTATGACAGAGTGGACAGGAAAGTGTTATGGCAAACACTTAACTCATTTGGTTTGAGCGCTGGTTTGATACAGGCATTGAAGTCTTTATAGGGACTCTAGTGCTTGTATCAGGATCAAGGGTCTACTCGGACTGGTTTGGCATCCAAAAGGTGTCAGACAGGGCTGTGTAGCTTCCCGGCTGTTTAACCTATTTATGGACAGTTGTTTGCAAACTTTGAAAGTTGAAGAAATGGGTTGAGAATGGGTGAGTTAACCGTAAAATGCCTTTTTGTACGCCGATGATCAAGTCATATTTGCACGTCGGCGGCCGAGTTACAATGATGGTTACTTTAATGAACGGGTCATTAAAAGAAAGAGGTGAAAGTGAACGCAAGAGACGAAAGTGATGGTTTTGAAAGAGAAGAACGTAAAACGTTATGTGAAATAAGAATAGAAGGGGAGTTGATTGAGCAAGTGGATGAGTTTGTATATTTGGGATGTTTATTTAGCAGGGATGGTAGATATGATAAGGATATAGAACGACGAGTGAATGCAGGAAATAGAGTGAATGGGGCTCTACACGCTGTTGTGAAGAGTCAGAATGTGTCAAAAGGCACGTTTGGCAATTCACAATGTGTGTTAGTCCCTACTTTAATGTATGGTAGTGAAAGTTGGGTCTGGCAGAAGAAGCATGAGAGTAGAATAAATGCTGAAATGCGGTCATTAAGGAGTGCTAGGCTGAATCTGAATGACAGGGTGAGAAATAGTGTGATAAGAGAAAAGTGTGGTTTGCAAGATGACGTTGTGACCAGGATTAAGAAAGGAATACTTCGGTGGTTTGGTCATGTAGAAAGAATGAACGAAGAAAGAGTGACAAAGCAAATTTATGCTGCAGAATTGAACGGCAGAGTCGGAAAGGGATGCCCTAGACGAAGGTTTATCGACCAAATTGGCGATATATTGAAAATGGGCCAGATTAGGAGTACCCTTAACCAACGAGCGTGTATGCGTAGATATATGGATGTAAAGGAGGCGAGAGAGGTGTGCCAGGATCGTGCCAAATGGAAGTCCGTAGTCTCTGCCTACCCCTCTGGGTGACAGGCGTGAGTGTTTATGTTATGTATGTACAAATACTTGTTCTTACCCGCGGCACTTAGCGCAGCAACTCATTGCTAAGCCACTGCGCCACGGAGCCGTCCTATGTTGATGCTTCTTGATGGGAAGCCCGGGTAAAAGGGATATCCCCGAGGCCCGATACTTATCGCAGCGCTTCCCAATGAATCGACAATTAGGATAGGATAGGATATGATTAACGGCACAATTAGATAAGTGGGAGGTACCTATCCAGATGGACTCCTAAGAGAAAACGCATTACACAAGGGTCCCCAGATGTATTGCATTTGAATTTGCGACCCCGCAATACCATAGCTAAAGCATATCCGCGTTACTGAGCCGTCCGATATTGTTTATATTATCTCATATTTCCTTTATTTCAACTTAACTATTCTAGTGTGAAGTAATTAATAATTTAGGAAAAATTACAACTAAGCAATAAATCCTAGTTGCCGTCGTTGTATTGCAACGGGACTGCGGGAACGCCGATTCAATTTATAGTTCTGTGTCAGTTTAACTAGATTCATTCGATATAGCGTCATAAATAACTTAGCAAAGCTGTTTTCTATTCTCGAGAGATATTAAAGTTTTTATATATTATTTACGTGGCAGAGGCACGCTGCAATAATCGCTCGACGACGACAGTCTCCAGGGACACTAGTCATCTGCGCAGGATGGAGTTATATTACACAGTGTGTGTGCAAACATAATTATGTGCACTCTACTTACCTTCGCTCTCATAATCCGATGGGACAATCCGACTCGACCGGAGAGAGATCAGGCGCAGGATACAAGGCTTTATGTGCCTTTCGGGTGAAACACTGCCTGTTAGATATTGTGTTGCGGAATACGAGTGAAACGCTCTGTGGCTGGTGACACTCATTTATTTCAATAGCGGTCGCATCTACATACGTAACATTCCTCCCTAATATTTACGACTAATAAAATATTTTATAATTAATTTTGGGACGCTGACGAGTCACCCTGCGATGTGCCGGAACCTCGTCTTGGTTACTCTCTTCGGCCTCATAAAACTCGTCATTGTCTTCGGAAGAAACGGGTCTTCGGACTCCTCTTGTTGTCGTCACCTTTGACGGCGTCTGGTCATACTCGTAATCAGTCGAAGTGTGTGATGGCGCAGATTGTTCATTGCTCTCATCTCTCCCCAAGACGTCGTGGAGCATTCTCAGATGGCACAGGTGATGGCGTCTGGTAGCAAGTGTGGCGCTGACGTCTGCGTGCGGCTCCGACACAGGTGATTGCGGAAGAGACCGTGGAGGTGGTGGCAATGGTGTGGCGTCATTTCTTTCTATTGTGACTGAATTTTCTATATCGCAAGGTAATCCCAACTTTGCTTATTGTAATTTGTTTTAAGGTCCCTACTGAAATTAATGTTTCTTTTAATAATTTGATCTACATGTTTTCGAACTAGGTTTAAAGTTACATCATCTTGTAATATAAACAACATGTTACCAATTTTTTTCACAATTGTTCCTTTAGCCCATGAAAACTTATTATTATTACAATATTTTTATATAATACAGACTCTCCGTTGAAAACGATTTATTTATTTTACCACCATAAGATTTAACCTGCGAACACTGTTTAGACTTTTACGTTATTGGCAAGTTCTGCAGACGAGGGGTCGGCTGTATCGGATTAATTAGTCTAACCGCGATCTTAATTTATGCCCAAAACTAGGTGAGCTGGTGATGAACCTGTGGTAGAATGAATCGAATTACGATAATTGAACAGATATTGTAGAATACTTATTTTACATTCTCTTGAATTTTTACTTGTTACGAGACTAGATTTAATACCCTTTTTGACAATTTTCACATAGCTCTCGGCTTGACCATTACTAGCCGGATGATATGCAGGCGACTTCACATGTTTTATACCATTTAAATTACAGAATCTATTGAATTCTTCGGAACAAAACGATGTTCCATTATCAGATACCAAGGTGTGAGGTATTCGAACCTAGACACAAACTCGAGCATTTTGTCTATTACCGCACTAGAAGTAGTTGTGGTACATATCGAATACCTCGACCCATTTCGAGTAGGCATCGACTATGACCAGATACATACGGCCGTTTATCGGACCCAGTAGGTCCAGGTGTATCCTGTAGAATGGTCGGGGAGGTAACTGCCACGGTGACATAGGTACGCGCGGCGGTGATGCTCGCAACTGTAAACAAACTTCGCAGGCCCCAATCATCTTTTCCAGCTCGTCATCAATCCCCGGAAACCAAAACCGTGATCGAGCCTCAGCTTTGGTTTTTACAATACCGAGGTGAGAATTGTGTAATTCCGATAACACACGTTGCCTCAAAGAAAGGGGATCACCACCTTATGACCTCGAAGTACACAATTCGTTTTCATACGATAGTTGAAACCTACATTGATAATACGGATTAATTTCTGTATCTTTAACCCGCCTTGGCCAACCTTTTGTATGTAATGAATAACCTTAGTCAGGGTCGCGTCATTAGCCGTAGCCTGTCGAAGCTGGTCTACTGTCACGGGCAAACTACCTTGCGTCACAAAACACACATAGGCTGCCCTATCCAGCTCTTCCTTGTGCCCGGACTCTTCGACAGGGTCCTCAACACTTGTTCGCGAAAGGAAGTCCGCGCTATTATTACAATTACGCACATATTCTATTACATAATTATAAGCACTTAGAAACAGTGCGTACCTTTGCAATCTGTTTGCGGATACCTCCGGATGCCTTTATGTGAACTAAAATTGACAATAACGGTCTGTGGTCTGTACGTATGTGAATGGAGTCGACCGGCCGTATAGGTATTGATGATACCGACGCACGCCGAATATTATCGCAGTTGCCTCCTTTTGTATCTGAGAATACCTTTTTTCGGCGCTATTTAAGGTACGAGACGCATAAGATATCGGCCTTTCTAATCCGTCATCGTCGATTTGCGATAATATCGCGCCTAAACCATTTGGTGACGCGTCGACTGTTAAATAGAGTTTTGCATTTTGATTAAAATGAGCTAATGTCCGTTCCGAAATTAATATACTTTTAATTTTATTGAAAGTTTTCTCATGTAATTTACTCCAATTCCATTTTGTGCCCTTTTTTAGCAAATTGTACAATGGAGATAAAATTGTTGAGGCGCCCGGGACGAAACTTCTGTAGTAGTTTACTAATCCTAAGAAGGATTGCAGCTGTGAAACGTTCGTAGGCACGGGTGCCTCTATGATTGCCTTAACTTTTTCTGGCGATTTTTTTAGTCCGTTCTTAGTAATGACGTAACCCAAATATTTTATTTCGTCCTTGAAAATTCGCACTTATCTTTGTTCAACGTCAAGCCTGCATCCTGCAGCCGCTGCAGGACCGCATTCAGCCGATCCATGTGCTCTCGGTCGTCGCGGCCCGTGATCAGCACGTCATCGAGCAGGCACAGCACCCCCGGCAGCCCCGCTACCACGCACTCCATGGCGCGTTGGAACACCGCCGGAGCTGACGCCAACCCGAACACGAGCCTCGTGTATACGTATAGGCCGCGGTGTGTGTTTATACATGTTATTTTCTGAGATTCGTCTAAACAAAATTGGTTGTGCCATTGATAAATCTAACTTTGTGAATTGTTTACCACCATACAATTTTGAAAATAACTCGTTAATTGTCGGTAAGGGTATTGCTCTACGACGAGTTGTTTATTAATGGTAACTGAATAATCGGCGCATATCCGAACGGTGCCGTCTCGCTTTAAAACTGGAACGATGGGAGACGCATACTCCGAATATTCTACGGGACGGAGTACTCCCATTTCACCATTTTATCGATTTCTTTATCGACCTTTTCCTCAAAGCGAAAGCCATATGACGGGCTTTAAAAACATGGACGGGCATCGTCTTTTAAGGTTAGGGTTACTTTGTATTTATTAAAACACCTAGCTTACCTGAAAAGGTTTCGGGATACCGTAAATGCAATGAGTCAATTTCATTTTGAATTTGCTGACAGTAATTAACCGATGTCAGTTGTAATCTAAACAAAGAAATAAAATCTCTTCCTAATAACGGCGGCCCCCCGCCACGTACTACGAACAGGCGCAGCGGGCGCGTGCTCCCCCCGAACCGCACCGACACTGTCGCGACGCCCGCGCAGGCTATCTCGCTACCGGTGTAGCTCATTAACCTTTTATTGGTAGCTGACAATGGCACGTCGTTAAAATGAGTTTTGTATGTTTTTTCAGAAATTACCGTTACTGCTGACCCACTATCTATTTCGAACCTTAAATTTACCCCATTAACAGATACAGTTTCTACCATAGGTTCACCTTTAAGCGATCGAATATTAAATAACTCACCGTCATCCTCCTCGCCTACATCGCCTGCCAACACATAATTCACTTTTTTGCACATCCTACGTAAATGCCCTTTAACTTTACACTTTTTACAGGTATAGTCGGCATAGCGACAGTCGGCCGTTTTATGATTTGAGTAACCACACACTGCACATTTCACTTTTTCACCTTCTCTCTTCTTAATTTTGAAGAGCTGTTGCTCGGCGGCGACGCTGTCGGCGGCGCCGACGCCAGCGCTGCTCGCGGCGTCGCGCGCGTTTCGCATACTTTCAGCCATCCACCGCATTCACTAAGGTCAATGTCGTGAAATCTTGTGCGTATAAGCGTTCCTTTTCTACCCCGGCAGCATCCCCATAATAAAACGATCACGTAGCGCCTCCTCCACGTTCGAAAACTGACAGTTAGCGGTAAGTCCACGTAATCTCGCGGCCCACTGCGACGGTGTTTCGCCCTGTAGTTGGGTAGCAGCATAAAACTTATGACGCTCGCCAAACCCAACTTGTTTGGGAATGAAATGCGCATCCAGCAATCCTAAAATGTCTTCATAGGGCACTGTTTGTAGCTCTTTGAAGGGCCAAGTCCGACGCTAACTTATATGAGCCCTCGGTGAGTGCGCTCAGCAAGATCGCTCGCCTCTGATTCCCGCTGGATCATTAACTATATCAATGTCGTTCGCGATGAACCACTGTAAGTCTGTTCTTGTACGTTTTCCAAGACTGTACACTATGATCGAAAACAGACAAAATACCGAAATTTCCGATCGACATTTTTTCTTAATACGAGGGTAAGCTCGTCGCCACTGTTAGATATTGTGTTGCGGGAATACGAGTGAAACGCTCTGTGGCTGGTGACACACTCATTTATTTCCAATAGCGGTCGCATCTACATACGTAACACTGCCAAATTCCTGACTCCTGGCAGGCCTCTGTCACTCTTGCTACCTGCGTGAAATAATTACCTACAATCGCGAGGCGCCCCGAGCTATATAAACAGTCGGGGCTAGCGCGTTCTAAACTGCGCCCCCTTTCCCTAAGGGGGGTCGCTTCCGATTCGGCAGAAAGGCCATACAGGCCAAAGCCAGTCCCACAGGTGGTGTTTAGTGGGTAGGCACTTCATAGTGAGTCCCACATAACCACGCAGCCGGCTGCGTGGTATGCTACGAGCATTCACCACCTCCCTCCACCGTTTCCGGAGGGTGTCCTTGCATTGGGCGAAAAAAAAACTACCTCGCAGTAGATATTCCTCCCCCCTTCCCGGAGGGTAGCCTCTTGCTTTCTAAGCGCGTTCTAAGTGATTGAATGTTAAAGTTTTTTTACGCTGTTTACAAAAATAGTTCAAGTTAAAACACAGGGACAATTTTTTTATCAGCTGTGACTACTACTATTGTTATTTTGTCATATGAAAATGTGAGAGAGCCGCGTTAGCTCAGTAATTTAAAAATAGCGCTCACTGTAAATTTCATAGCACTCAACCCTGGTTCATTCCCCGCCGGCACTAATGATATTGTTAACTGCAATATTAAGTGCTGATTTACCATGTGCTCGGTGGTGAAGGAAAACATCGTGAGGAAACCTGCATGTCTGAGAAATTAAAAAATAAATTTTCGAAGACATGTGAAGTACGCCAACACGCATTGGGGCAGCGCGGCGGACTCTCCCTTGCTCTAAAACCCTCTCAGAAATGAGAGGAGGCCTGTGCCCAGCAGTGGGACGTATATAGGCTGTAACTTTAACTTTTAACTTTAACGTCTCATTGTTTTAATCATAACGGCTCAGTATCGCTCTAGATCATCGTTTGGTTCAAACGATGAGGGCGGATTTGATACCCGCACGGAAAAAGTGTCTTTATGACCCACAAAGTCCGACACGTGTCCGTACGAGTGTAGTGGGGGATTTTGCAATAAGTGCCACGCTTGGCAGGCGCGTTGTCAGCCGGAGATTTTTATTTTGAGTAGTGATCTACTGTATGCTGTTGCCTGTTGCTAATACTTTTAAGGTTCAGATAATGATGTAGCAAACACAAATAATTTCGTTGTTGCACATCAGGAAGTGCTTAACAATGCAACTAGCTAAAAAGAAGCTAGAAAAAAAAACAATGAAAGCTATATATAAAATACTTGAAAACTCATAACAGAAATCTGTTGTACTTAATAAGGCTGCAGCAAATATTACCACAGCACGAATGGGTTAGCTCAACTGGGGCAGGACCACGCTCGCACATAATGCAGGCGTTGAATATCACAATAATACTGGTATCCTTACTGTGAGTGACTTGAACCGGAGAACCTTTTGAATTGATAATGGGGTATTCAGGGCAATAGTTTCCAAAATGGATACTAACACGTAGTATATCAAAATAAAGCGCCGACTGAAGCTCATAAGTGAAAATTATTTTACTGCTTTTAGTGCTTGCAGTCGGGTTTTACTTTTTATTAAAAGTTTATGAGGTTTGGTATCATTGTATTGAGTGAAATATTAGTAATCGATTATAAGTCGAAGACTTTTTATCACACATTTATAAGCTCATTTTAAGGACTAACCACTATTACAAGCTCAAGATAACGTGTAGAATGTCGTCTAAACCTAGGTGGAATGATTTCTTTAAATTTATATGTGACCACATGAAATACCTATTACCCTATAAAAATCCGTTTACGAGTCGAAATATAAAACCTCTCATTTTTGTGGGAACAGTAAATATGTGCTCCTTTAACGAAATAATGTTAGTATAAGTAGAATAACTTTTATTCTAAATAGATTTCAAGTAATGCTTACTGAATGTCATTTATTGCTTTTACCATTGGTTCGGAAAAACCCCTGTCGTGGGAAGAACCAGCAAGTAACTCAGCTGAAGAATACCTGAAATACCCCTTTAAATATAGGTTAACAATTACTTTGGTGCCGGCGGAGCTAGAAGTTTTTCGCATACTGTTAAATATACGGTGAGTCCCTGAGCTACCACGGCTTGTATTATTTTAATAGAATAAGGGTGACCAATGAGCACAATGTCCACCTGATGGTAAGTGAATGCTGTGGCCCAAAGATGTCCTCATCTATCTTGGATTTAGATTCAAAATGCAAATATGTTGTCACCCCTGAAGACTAAGATGGAATGCCTTGTTTCCGGTAAAAAGAGTCTTCGGTTCTCTACATTCACAATACGAAATACAGCAGCATTAAGCTGTTATTTTACGCTGGTTTTACTATGAGAGCGTGGTTTTTCCACGGTCTAACCGACCCATTCGTGTCGTGCTACAACCGTAAGTATATAGCAGCAGCAGTATTGTCACATAAAAATTATAAATAGATATATCTATAGAATGACTCTTAACTCTGGAATATGCTAGCAATGTGCCGCTATTTGATATAGATTAAAGTCAGTATAAATGCTATTCACGGAATAATCTTGCATCTGCGGTCACATGTCTAACTGTGTGACACGGGTATCGTGTTCTATAAAAACTATTCCGAATCGGAGCAGTTTCTCTTTTCGTTTTATCTGTTTATGTTTTTTTTTTATTATTACAATACGCTAAGTAAGTACGCGACATATAAATTGATATTAACTTTTTGTGTTTTTTGTGTAAATAATTAAAGGTACAACAATAATAGGAGGTATTAAAAAGAGGATTAAGTACTTAAAAAAAACAAGAAATTTTCGCCAGCTTATTTTTCAAAAATGAAGGTCCTCGAGAACAAATCGTCAGTCTCAGCAGAAACCAGCCATCTACGCAGGGCAGGTACGCCCTATTTAACATATAGGCTGAATATTCATTTGCTGTTGAATAATTATCGCCATTTCTCTCGTGGGTCATAACTGAAAACCTAGGCCAATTAATTACCACAAATCTAACAATTTGTGAACGCACCACCATCGCATTTTATTGGGTTCCGTACATTAAAATGAAAGAGCACGAACAAACAGGCGCCGTCACCTATAATGGGGACGACAGTATGTTCTTCCATTTTCCTTTAACATTAAGAGTTTCTGTAGTCATTTTTCAGTGAGAAAAATACTTATGTCAACAATACCTAATCACAAAGCAAATCGGATTCCAAGTTTGAACAGTGGTTGTAAGAACGACAAGATCAAGGAACTAATCCGAAACACGAAACAAATCTTAAACCGTAAGCAAGCAAACATAGTCGAAGTCTAGTGAAATATCCCTAACAGTGAAC
Source organism: Parnassius orleans (assembly GCA_029286625.1). Taxonomy (NCBI): domain Eukaryota; kingdom Metazoa; phylum Arthropoda; class Insecta; order Lepidoptera; family Papilionidae; genus Parnassius; species Parnassius orleans. Next base: position 49,222 of record JAGSMP010000700.1, on the reverse strand, counting down.
AGGTACCGTATATGGTACCGTACCGTACAGGTACAACGTTACCGCGTTCTAAAACGATACCAACGCCATCTATTGGTAGGGATTGGAACTTGAATATCAATACAAAATAGGTAGGTACCTAAGTATTTCTTTGGTTTTGCCATTTTATTAATTTTAAAAAATTAATTTGGTTTGGTTGTTTATTTTCATTGCTTTTAATTTTTAAATTAGTATTTTTTGTTCAGGTGTATATTTGTGCAAATTTTTTGTACAAATCTTCTTGTCTATTTTGTTTTATGTATTGTGCAATAAAAGTGTATTCTATTCTATTCTAATAAATTAAGTTTAAAATATTTATCAATATCATAGACGTTATTTACGACCCAAAACCTTAAAAATGACACCAAGTCACCCACCCCATGATGATTTTACATACAAACATACATCCATCCATCCTTCCTTCCAAGTTGGTTTCAAACCATAATCGATGCCATTTTCGTAATTAACGTCCCAAAAACCATAAGACGACACCCATATTGACATATCAATCACATCGCACCCCACAGGTATGATGGTAGGTATTTCCGTCTGCTAGGTTGGATTTTGAAATAGTTGTTGTTTTCGTAATCACCGACCCGATAAACCATAAAAACGATACCCATGTTGATTTTCAGAATTTGTCACCCCTTTTCCACCTTTTAGGTTGAATTTGAAAGAGCCTGAAACACTTGTTTTTTCATTTATTGATAGGAGTACTCTGTGAAGTTTCGAATAAAATAGTTTGACTAATCTTGTTTCCCATACAAACTTTCAACCCCTTTTCACCCTTAGGATTGAATTTTCAAAACCCTACTAACCACGTAATTGTTTATTTCTAATCGTTAACCTAAAAACAAAGTTTCAGGCTTCTAGCTCTAAAAATGACGGACTTACATACAAACTTTACAACTGTCTATATGCAGCGAATTTCAGCGAAATTCGACGAAATCCGTTCAGTAATTTCGGCTGTGTTGATAGATGAGTCAGTCAGATTTGCCTTTATATATATAGATTATAAATGGATTAACCTAATTACGTATATTCCTAAAAGTAGAAAAATTAAAAATTTACTGAGACATTGTTTTGTGTTTTTAAATAATACACTACGTACCTAGTAAGGTTAGTATCCTTCATTATTACATCCTCATCTACTAAATGAGCAGTATGAGAACTTTGACGCAATTTATTGTCGCTGTTTTGTGTATTATACATCCAACATCCCCGATATATTTACGCCAATTTTCCGAGGTCATAAGACTTTCTCAGCATCAGACATTGACAATGTTATAAAAATTACTAATATTCCCTTTAACCACTCCTGGTAAGCTGCTTGTGTTAGAGTGGTTCATGACGGTAGTCGAATGGTGGATTCGAACCCGCGATATTTTGAGTTCGCGGTCCGTAAACTGCCATTAGGCTACTGTCGCTAAATCCATCATGCATACATTATCTCACCTACCCTATATTTTGACGCCATCTTCCGATATTACAAATTAATTTCCTATAATCGTAACACGGAAGAAAATAGGACAAAGGAAACATTTCATCAAAGAAAGTTTACAAAACTAGATATACGAACACGCATAACTTATATGAGCACGTTCCCATACTAAGTTAAATATAACTCAATCAACAAACTTTTAAGTTGCTTCGAACACGCCTCCGTACTTTGTCAAGCTTATTTCTAAAGACTGATCGTTTCTCTTTTACTGATTTTACAAAGGAATATATATAACATTATTGACATTATTAATATCGCGTTTAACCAGTTCAAGAATATTAAAATGCTTATGTAAGGAATGCGTTTACTTTTTATAGAATAAGGGTGACAAACGAGCGCACGGTCCACTTGATGGTAAGTGGATACTGAGGCCCATAGACATCTACATCTATCCTCGGTTAATAATCAAAATGCACATGCGTTATCACCCCTGAAGACTAAGATGGAATGCCTCGTTTCCAGTTAAAAGCGTCTCCGGTTCTCCCCACACGAGACACTCACGTACACAACAGAGAGCGTGGTCCTTCTTCGATCGAGCCGACCTTTGCAACCATAATATAGCCTACAGTATGACTACTATGCAGATACTTTTCTTTCTATTGCTTACACAACTTTCTGTCAAGTGTCCAGCTACTAAACGTTTTAATAGTTGTTTAATGGTTGATCTTGCTGAACTACTGCACTATAGAACTATGTTGATCTAATTTGGGTACTATAGAGGTTATAATAAAACACTATGTACTTGATCTGAATTCTTCCTTTTAATATGCGAAATATTTGACTATACACTTTATTGATGAGATAAATGATAGCTCGTGTTTAAATCACACAGCGCCATCTACATTTTTTTATTGCTACTAATTAAATGGTCTTAAACATTCCGCCCACCAAGGACATTTAATGACGGAAATGGCCTTAAAATACAATAACTCCCACCGTGGCAGAATGATAAAATTGTTCTTGACATACTGAACTTAAACTTAAAATAACATATTTGAACTAAACTTAAATAATAACATATTTAAACCTTAACTTATATAATAACTTAATTGAACTTAAATATTTTTAAACTAAAATTATTGCAAAAAAAAAAACTATTTAACTTATACTTTATAACTTATGTTAAGAAATAAAAGTTTTTAAGGTTATTTATCACTATAACTAACAATATTTAAAACACAAAGTACAAAGATTAATTCTATTGGCTTATTGGTAAAACACATAGTTTTGAAGTTGGTCGCTTGATAAAAGATGACTTAGTACGTATTGTGACCACACGGGTAACATTATCAATCCCGGGATGCTTTTCAACTATTCTGCCCATTAACCAACGTCTTGGCGGTAAGTTGTCTTTTATCAAGACTATATCACCAATGTTCGGTTCTGGTTCCCGAGCTCCATTTGTATCTATTCATAAGGTTAGACAAGTATTCTTGAGACCAGCGCCGCCAAAAGCGCTGTAACATTTGTTGAATGAATTGCCACCTTTTTAATGAACTGATATTTGATTCTAAATAATCATTGAACTCGGGTACAGCTATAAGCGGTCCCCCAATTAAAAAGTGCCCTGGTGTTAAAGGAAGTGGGTCACTAGGATGTGAGCTGTCTACTGTAATGGGCTTTAAACATGCTTCAATTTGACTGAGAAGTGTGCTCATTTCCTCGAACGTAAGTGTGGATTCACCTATTACGCGTTTCAAGTGTAATTTCGTAGACTTGACTCCAGCTTCCCACAGTCCACCAAAGTTGGGGGCGTGGCGGAATGAAATGCCACTCAGTCCCATGCGATTCTAAGTACATAGCAAGATCTTCCTGGTTGATCTTCAGTTGCTCTAGTTCCTTGAAGCGCCTACAAACGTAGTCCCATTGTCACTCCATATTTGTGCGCAGTGTCCACGTCTTGCTACAGAAACGTCTGAACGCTGCAAGGAAGGCCTGGGTGCTCATGTCACTTACCGCTTCCAGATGTATTGCACGAGTGGACATACATATAAATAAGCATATGTAGCCTTTATGAGAATGGTGACCTCGTCCTTTAGTTGTCCTAATGTTTATGGGGCCAGCATAATCCACTCCACTGTGTAAGAATGCTCTAGCGGGTGTACAGCGAACGGCAGGAGCGAGCCCATAAATGGGTTTTGTATTTTGGCATTTTGTCTAACACATATCACACACCTACGAACATGTTGTTTAGTAAATTTTTACACAATAATCAATACATGGTTCTCAGGTAATTTACCATTAACTGGACTCCTCCATGTAATGTATTCTGGTGTGCCTCTGATATAACTAATTTCGTGAAATATGCAGAATGTGGTAGTATTATCGGATGCTTTGTTTGCTCTGGCAGTTGAGAGTTTTGTAGTCTTCGCTAACTCTCATTATTTCATTGTTATCGAGATACGGACACAATGATTTGAGCTTACTAGATTTAGATAACAAACCTTTCTCCTTAATTTGTAAATATTCTTCACCAAATTCTTCCTTCTGTACTTTCTTAATGCAACACATTAGTGCATGGTCTATTTCACTTTTAGTGAGATAAGATTTCCGCTCAGTACACTTATTCTTCGAATTAAATCGTCGGCAATAAGCTATTACTCTAAGCAGCCTTTGTAAGGAAGAAAACCTCTGAAATATTGCATCATCGGAAATGACATTAATATGTGATTTGATGGCTTCTTCTAAATTGATCTTTAAATTCATTAGTCTTTTGTAAGGAATGTTTCCCGTTTTCTCTCGAAGAAAATTTGGACCGAAAAACCAAAGCGCGTTACCTGCAAGTGCTTCTGGCTGGACACCTCGTGACGCACAGTCAGCAGGATTTTCTTTGGTCGAAACATGGTACCATTGCGAAGAGTTCAAGCTTGTTAAAATCTCTGACACTCGGTTGGCCACAAACGTCTTCCACCTACTGGGGTGGCTGTTAAGCCAAGCGAGCACGACAGTTGAATCTGTCCAAGCTTTAATATTGCTCTTATTAATATTTAAAACTTCTGCGACCTCCGTCAAAGTTGTGCTAATAGTACAGCACCACATAATTCTAGACGTGGTATACTGATCTGCTTTATTGGGGCAACTCTAGTTTTTGCTGTCAATAAAGAAACTTTCGTATTGCCATCGCAGTCAACGACTTTTACATAAACGACTGCTGCGTATACTGATTTAGATGCATCGCAGAAGCCATGCAATTCAGTGTTGGTGTCCGTCGTTGAAGTGCCTAACCATCGTGGGATTCTTACGAAGTGAGTTGTGGTAACTCATTACGGTAAGTATTCCAATCTTGTAATAAATCAGCTGGAATTGGTTCATCCCAGCTTGTCCCTGCTAGCCATAACCTTTGAATCTTTGCTAAAATAATGCTTGGCGCGATCCATCCTAAAGGATCGTATAGTCGTGCTATAATTGATAATATTGTTCTTTTTGTTTCAGGTCCAGTCGTCGTCATCGGAAGATTCACTGAATAACGAAAACGATCTTCATGTCGGTCCCAGGTAATACCTAAAATATTTGTTGTGTTCTCTGTTTTGACCTCGATTTCTTTGTTGTTCTTCAAGCTTTCAGTTTCCTTTAGTTTTAGTATATTGTGTATGTCCTGTTTGTTGCCTTCCTGCATTTCCTTTCTCTGTTTGTACTCCCTTAACATGTCCCTATCCGGTGAGTCCTCTTTATTCCTGTCTGCTAGCTTCTCATTTATGCTTATTTGTGATAATAGTTCCTCATTGTTGCTGTTCCATTTTTGTAGCTTAAATCCACCCCTAGCCAATAGCTCCTTCATTTGTTTGTAAACTTCCACTCCTTCCTTGACGTCGCAACATCCTGTCATTAGGTCATCCATGTAGAATGCCTGTAATACCCTTGGTGCTGCCAATGGGAAATTCTTGCCCTCATCCAAGCTGATCTGGTTCAATACTCTAACGGCTAAATAAGGAGCGGATGCAATTCCAAAAGTCACAGTCAAGAGCTCAAAATTTTCTATTTCACTTTCAGGGTTCTCACGCCACACTATACGTTGGAATTTTGTGTTGTCTTCAGCTACTCTGACCTGCCGATACATTTTAATAATGTCAGCTACCAGCACAATCGGATCAATTCTCCAACGCATTACTAAGTGACGCAAACCTGCCTGTAGTCTGGGTCCTATCATCAAAGTTTCGTTAAGCGAAACACCATAATTATTTTTACTTGATGCATTAAAGACAACTCTAACTTTCGTAGTTGTTTTGTCCTTTCTAACGACTGCATGGTGGGGTAAGTAAACAGCTTCATTAATTTCATTATCATCTTTTCTTAAACGTCTCATATGACCTAATTGTAAATACTCATTTATGACCTCCGTGTAGTTTTTCTTTAGTTCTAAATCCTTTGATAGCCTTTTCTCTAATGCCTTAAATTTTGTTACAGCTATTTGTCGTGAGCCACCACCCAAACAACGCGGTTGGTTGTCCCGAAATGGCAGTTTCACTATATAGCGGCCTTCAGCCGTTCTTTTTGTTGTACTTGTAAATATTTCTTCACATTTTTGCTCTTCTTCTGACCACACACTTTTTGTACTTCTTGGTTGTTCTTCTAATTCCCAAAACTGTTTTAAAATATCATATTCGTTTATTTGTGCATGCATTACCGTTATTTTAGAATTGTTTTTATAATTCTCACTGCTGTCATTGACTATACCAGACACGATCCAGCCTAGAGTGGTGTTTTGGGCTATTAAAGATCCGTTGGGACTCCTTTTCACCATCCATCAGAATTTGGCTGAACATTCGCTCCTAAAAGCATATCAATTTTGTTAGATACATTAAACTTAGGATCTGCCAGGCATAAGTCTTGTAAGCCTATCCAGTCCATGGATTCAATTTTTTGTTCTGGAAGATAAGATGTTATGTTCTTCAGAACATACGCTTTTACCTGGATTTTATAATTATTATCAATCCGAGATTTTAGATAAATAGTAACAACATATTTTGCCGTTAAAGCTTTGTCTTCTCCTAGGCCAGTAATTGTTGCCCTGATAGGACTCTTTTTAAGTTGTAAAAGTTGAGCTGCGGCTTCTGTTATGAAACAAGCCTGAGAGCCCTGGTCTAAAAGAGCTCGTACTATTTGGTTTCCACCAGACTTAGACTCAGCATTTACTAGCGCAGTAGCAAGTAAAACCTGTCCGTATCCTGAGATTTTACGCATCGACAGACACGAGACTATCGCAGAGTTATTAGCTTCTGAGCTAGTACACACAACTGCCTCTTTGATAGCAGCACTTTTCTTCTTCCGGATGTAAGAGTGAGTGATGGCGTCTTTTACAAATCCTGCAAGTCGTAGGCTTATTGCACTCATACACAGTATGATTCCTACCCAAGCAATTAAAGCAGATGGAATTTTTGGCTACGAAGTTACGTCTTTGTGCACACTTTAATTTTGCAAATTTTTTGCAAAAGCATAATTTATGGTGATCTGAGCAAAACTCACAGCGCATTGAAACATTTGTGGCCAATAATGTTTTAGGTTTTGTACTCGGATTATTATTATATTGTCCTATATTGGTCTTTTTTGTATCTGTGAACTCTAATGCACGGAACCGGCTTTCCATAAAACACTTAAGTTGTTCTAAAGTTGGCAAATCATTTAAATCGGAAAAACTAGAAATATGTAGCTCCCACTGCTTACGCGTTTCCGCATCCAATTTAAAAGTAACAATATGTATAACGATAATGTCCCATGTGCTCACATCTACGTTGATGTTTTTTAAAGCGTTCATACAGTCCATGGTTGTGTCCAATAACTCTTTTATACCTGACGCGGATTCTACATATAACCGTTTCTGCCCAAACAAACGTTTTAATATACAGTTTGCTAAATATTTTTTATTGTTATAACGTTTCTCTAACAGTGACCAACATGTAATATAATTTGCATCTGTTATCGGTGTGTGTCTTATTAATTGAGCAGCCTCACCCGTTAAATGAGTCTTTAAATAGTGTAACTTCTGAACATTCTTGAGCAAATCATTATTATGTACCAATGAAACGAATAAATCGCGAAATGTTGTCCATTCTGAATAATTTCCGAAAAATCAGGAATAGTTATTTTTGGCAATCTCACTAGCGGGCTAGGCTTCTCACTATCAACATTTTTTTCGTTCGATTCATTTTCGGATAACAAAAATTGACTTAAAACACTTTTCATTAAAGATTTATACACTAAATAATTGTCCTCAGTTATTTCGTAAATTTCTTTACTTACATACGTTGTACTAGCTAATTCTCCCTGTTTTGTTATTTCAAATAATTTTGTATTATTTGATCTAAACAATAACCAATCTCTTTCTAAATTTTCTAATCTTGCTTCTACATATTCTTTTGTTATTCTTTCCTTTGGACTTTTTTTAAAGTTTGACAAGCCCTTTTTGATTGAATTGTTCAAATCTAATTGAACATTTATCAGACCTTCCATTTTATTGGCCTATAAAATTTTAAATTATTCTTGTTTACAACCTCGGAAAAAAACTATGTCCAAAATTTTTATGAAAATTTTACAAGTGTTTATAAACTTAAATAAATTGAGTAAAAATTGGTCACAGATTCCCCGTTCCCTCGTTTTTTTGCCAAACTATTCTAAGTCCTTACTACTAACATACAAAATATTCTAAGTTAATATCGGAAATCACTAAAATATTACAAGTCTAAAGGTAAGTCAAATGTTCTATTTTCTAATCATATAAATCTTGATTTTGACAAGTTTAATACACTGAAGGAATAAAGTTCAATTTCGCTTGAAAAGTTTAGAAAAATATTATACTCACAGTTTGCACTTCACAATCACCTTGATTCACTATTTACGCTGGCAATGACATCTGAAGCTATTGCACCTTCCTTTGTCCTTTGGTTTCGGCAGCCGGCACCAACCACTTGCAGCAGCACCTCCGCAGTTCACACTAAGTTTGCACTATGGCACCGTAAACGGCGCCTCTAGCGCCACAGCTTAACCGCGTACTCGGTATGCGCAGCGATCCACTGCGAGTACGCGGAGTGGTCCTAGATAAGAACCACAACGTCGTCAAAAATATTCGAGCTAATCCGACTCGATGTAGACCAAATGTTTAATGGTTGATCTTGCTGAACTACTGCACTATAGAACTATGTTGATCTAATTTGGGTACTATAGAGGTTATAATAAAACACTATGTACTTGATCTGAATTCTTCCTTTTAATATGAAATATTTGACTATACACTTTATTGATGAGATAAATGATAGCTCGTGTTTAAATCACACAGCGCCATCTACATTTTTATTGCTACTAATTAAATGGTCTTAAACAATAGTAATAATGTTTTCAAAAAAGACGTGAAAGAGCTGTAATCGTTTGCTTGTATTCGTGTAGGTATTTTCCTCCAATACCGTGTAACCATCCACATCCATAAAGTATAGAATATCACTACAATTACAGGCAAAGACGCACTTCATACATTCCTGTTCGCCTCTATTCGCTAAATATACGCAAACAATTGGAAGGCCCTTTTATATGAAAAACTTAATAGCATGTCTAATTAAAAATATTTTAGCGAGCCATGATAGCTCAGAGGGTAAGAGCACGTCGTAAAATGACAGCAACCCGAGATCAGGTCTCGTCGGCACCAATGAAATTGTTAATTGCAATTTTAAGCGCTGATTTATAATGGGCTATCTTTTACAATATGGATAAATGTGGTTGTAGCATGAATGATTCGGCTCGACCGGGGAAGGACCACGCTCTTACAGAATACCAGTGTAAAATGGCAGCTAAATGCTGCTGTGTTTCATATGGTGAGTGTAAAACCTTTTTACTGAAAATGAGGCATTCCACCTTAGTCCTCAGGGGCGAAAACATTGTAGCAAGTTAATGTCAAAGAAATTAAAAAAGTCGAAGACATGTGAAGTTTGCCCTAACCTGTTTGGGGCAGCACGGCGGGTATTTCCTTGCATTTAATGCCTCTCACAAATGAGAGGAGAACTGTGCCCAGCAGTGGGATGGAAAAAAGCTGTAACTTTTACCTTTTTAAAATACATGTTCAGCATTTTCCCTTTGCCTTTTAATAAAATTGAACCACACATTGAAGAAGAATCAGATACTTTACTTACCGTACAAGCCGTAGCAATATTCTAATAATCCAATAATAATTCAATTTTACGCTTATGGCAGAATGGAGTGTTGTATTTCCCTTGTTTAAATTGCCACTATTGCCCAGCTGCCGCTGCTTTAACTTCGTAAAACGCCTACATTTACGAGGTTATAGCAGCATTGGCAACTTTATTGCAATATTTATATTGTATCAGTATTTTAATCAAGTTTAAAAAACGAGAAGTTTTTATATTCGATGCGTATGTTTTTTATGTATGCTCACCGATTTTTCGGGAACGGTTGAATCGATTTAAATTATTCTTTTTTAATTAAATATACTACTATACTTTTACTTGCTCCGTGTAGTGGTGGTGTAAGAATATCCTCTACCCCATATAGTCCTGTGGTTGTTGTAAGAGGCGAAAGATGGAAACTGTAGGTGGGAAGCAGTACGAGTATTTGCCAACCCGCCTGCTAACCGTGGCAGCTATGGAAAAGACAAAAAGAGGTCTTTGTACAGCAGTTGTCTTTTGTGTTATAGGGGTGGTGCCACACAAATTTAAGGAAAAAGTCTATCCCTAATGATGAAAAGTATTGTGGTGAAGATTTTAATGAACCCATGTCTTCTAGAGACATTCTAGTCGTTACCTCTTGAAGTCGGTTTAAACTTTTTATTAAAAACTAGCTGGTACCCAGCGCGTTGCTGCCGCAGAAAAAATAATTGTGGATATATCGTTACAAAATTTGGTAGACTTATATTGTTTTATTAGGAATGAAAACACTTGAAGTTGAGTGATAGGTATATTACTTTCAAATAAATTTGTCGGTATGATACGTGTGACACTTACTGTAAGTTAATTGTACTATGTCTATAAACTTCGTGGAAATGCAAGCAATAAGTTGACAAAGATTTACCGAAATCTGATGAACGGTATGGCAGCGTATAAAATACGAACAAACAATTTTTTTTTATATATTAGATTTAATTATTTAAAGAATACTAGCAACGTCTTTAACAATATTTTATACGTGGTAGAGCCACGCTGCAGCTGTACTAGTTGTAGCAATAATGGGTCGGCTCGACCGGGGTAGGACCACGCTAAAATAGCAGCTTAAGGTTGCTTTGTTTCGTATGGTGAGTGGTGGTGAGATCCTTTACTGAAACGAGGCATTCAATCTTAGTCCTCAGATCTGCGTCTGTATTTTGATTATTAATCGAGGACTAATGTATATGTCTATGGGCCACAGCATCCACTTACCATCAGTGTCTGTATCATCATGAGTGTTCGTTTGTCAAAGAAGTATTAGGTACTAATATTGGAATTAATCACTCCAAATAAGCTTAATATCCTTGTGTTAGGAATGTTTCACGACAGTATTATTTACATGCATAATATACACCACTTAGAGATTGATACTAAGGATAGGCTGATACTTTGATAGTATTTTTTTATAGAATATGGGTGACAAACGAGCACAGTCCACCTGATGGTAAGTGGTTGCTGTGGCCCATAGACATCTACATCTATCTTCGTTTGCGAATTTAAATGCATTCGTTGTCAGCCGTGAGGACTGAGAATGAATGCCTCTTTTCCAGTAAAAGGGTCTCCGGTTCTCTACACTCACCATATGAAACACAGCAGCATTAAGCTGCTATTTTACGCTGGTATTCTGTGAGAGCGTGGTCCTCCCCGGTCGAGCCGACCATTCGTGCTACAACTATACTATTAATAAAGCTGCAGCATGGCTCTACCACGTATAAAATATTGTTAAAGACGTTGCTAGTATTCTTTAAATAATTAAATCAAATATATAAAAAATAAATTTGTTTGTTCGTAGTAGGAATATGTTTATTTTAAAGAAGATTATATGTATATACGAATTAATCATATATAATTTGATCAAATACCCTTTTGTTTGATCAGTAGGAATTACTGCTTTACTTTTATTACTATCTTTACCTGTCTTAGCAGGTGATATTACTAAACTCCTAACAGATCGAAATCTTAATACTTTTTTTACCCAGCAGGAGTTGAGATCCTATCTAATATCAAATTTTATTTTGATTTTTGGTCACCCACAAGTTTATATTTTAATTTTACCTGATTTGGAATAATCTCACATTACCTATTTCACAAGAAAGTGGAAAAATAAACTTTGGAATAGATATTGACACTCGAGCTTATTTTATTTCTGCAACTATAATCATTGCTGTACCAACAAGAATTAAAATTTTAGTTGACTAGCAACATTACATGGATCTCAAATTAATTACAGTCCATCTATTTTATGAAGATTAGGATTTGTTTTTTTTTTATTTACAGTAGGAGGATTAACAGGAGTAATATTAGCTAATTCTTCTATTGATATAACATTACATGATAATTATTATGTTGTAGCTCATTTCCATTATGTTTTATCTATAGGAGCAGTATTTGCAAGTATAGGAGGATTTATTCATTGACATCCTTTATTTACAGGATTATCATTAAATCATTACTTATTAAAATTCAATTTTATCAATATTTATTGGAGTAAAGTAAAGTTTAACTTTTTTTCTACAACATTTATATAAAAGAAGGGGAAAACAAATTGGTGGCTCCTGTTGTTAAACTGCCGGCTACTATACTACCGCCGCCCGTCCAAGAAGGTTATAAGAGCAATTTATGACCTAAGTCTGAAGGAGTCTCTTGATTTTTTTAAAGATCTTAACTGAACTTCGGCCTATCAGTAATTTATGTAAAATAATTAATGTATGTACATAAAAACAAATATATTTTAGTAAAAATTCTGATGTGCGCTCTATAAATACTGGACTGCCTCGTTGATCTAGTGGTTGTAACGCGATTGCTGATCATGAGGTCCCGGTTTGAATTCCGGTCGGGTCAAAATCAGTTGGTTTTCTGGCAAGAAATTTTCAGTAGCACCCGGAGTCAGAAAGCAGGCTGTGTTTCACCCCGTGCCTCGGAAAACACGTAGAGCCGTTGGTCTTGCGCCTGATCTCTCCGGTCGTGTTGGAATACCGTCCCTTAGGACTATGAGATTTTTGATTTCACAAAAATGTATATTTTACGGATAAAATATAGCCTAGGTAACTTCTAGCATTGCTCTTTACCTGTTAGTAAAGTTTTATCATAATCGGTTCAGTATTTCGAAGATTAGCCTGACAAACATCAGACAGACAAACAGCGGACTGACAGACACACACAGACAATTTTTTATCAGCTGTGACTTCTACTATTGTTATTTTGCTATATGTAAATGTGAGAGAGCCGCGTTAGGTCAGTAATTTAAAATAGCGCTCGCTGTAAATTTCACAGCACGCGAGAAACTCGGTTCGTTTCCGCAGGCACCAATGATATTGTTAACTGCAATATTTACTACGTGATCGGTGATTAAGATACACTGCAACTTCGTCGACATGTGAAGTCCACCAACGTATTGGCATAGCGCGGTGGACTTTCTTGCCCTGAAACCCTCTCAAAATGGGAAGAGGCCTGTGCCCAGCAGTAGGAGGTATATATGCTGTATATTTACTATTTTATTTTTATATGAAAATAAGAACCTATGTATTCGGAATGTAATTATTCTTTTACCCAAGTTTGGGTTTAATACTTTTAGCGTAATAACACAATTAGTAATTAGCATGATTTTCCTTAAACTAAAAAAGACAAAAAGCAGGGCTGAGCTATGTTCAGCAGTAGATTAATTTATATGAGTTGTAGTGATAAAGCAAAAGAATGGAATAACGTTATATGTTTATCTCTGCTTAGCCTAATGGTTGACTTGAAGAGAATTGTTAATTAAAATAGGACATAATAAATTGCAAACACTCGAAAAGTTAGAGTCAGATTGTAAAAAAAATGATTATAATTTCAGATATGTTAACAGCTCATCGAGAATATTGTTCAAATAATAATTATTCTAAGATTCACTCGACTTCACATGTTCAATACACTTCAGAAACCTACTCAGTAATGGGACCATTACTGAGTAGGTTTCACCATTTAGTAAATACGCCACGTCACTTACCATACTTACTTCTAACTTACCATCAGGTGAACTGTAATTTAAAATCCAGTTTGAAAAAACACGGGGAAAAAAACTACAAAAATAAGGGTGACCAATGAGCACAATGTCCACCTGATGGTAAGTGAATGCTGTGGCCCAAAGATGTCCTCATCTATCTTGGATTTAGATTCAAAATGCAAATATGTTGTCACCCCTGAAGACTAAGATGGAATGCCTTGTTTCCGGTAAAAAGAGTCTTCGGTTCTCTACATTCACAATACGAAATACAGCAGCATTAAGCTGTTATTTTACGCTGGTTTTACTATGAGAGCGTGGTTTTTCCACGGTCTAACCGACCCATTCGTGTCGTGCTACAACCGTAAGTATATAGCAGCAGTATTGTCACATAAAATTATAAATAGATATATCTATAGAATGACTATTAACTCTGGAATATGCTAGCAATGTGCCGCTATTTGATATAGATTAAAGTCAGTATAAATGCTATTCACGGAATAATCTTGCATCTGCGGTCACATGTCTAAGGCCTACCGCGCACTAGGCAGCCTGGCTGTGCAGCCAGGCTGCGGCAGCCGAAATATTTGAGCAGCCACTTTTGCAGCCAGTGGACGGCCAGTTGTTACCCTTTCTTCGAGGGATATGGACGTGAAAGAACTTGTAATTTTGTGCGTATCTCGTAAAACGCAAAGCTATAAGACATTGGGTCATCCTCTTTTCTAGAACGGCACTCAAAAGGCATATTTCATACCATATTGCTTTACGGTTTTCAATTTCACGAATAAATTTCTCCGTATCGAAAGTCATTTTGTGGTTTCGGAACACAAAATACGTCTGGCTGCTACGACAAGTGTGCGGTGACTGACGGCAGCCACATACATTTCGCCTACTCGCTCTGGCTGCGCGCAGCCAACTGGCTGCCGTGCAATCGGGCGTGCCTATGGCTGCCGCAGCCGGAGTTCGTGGCTGCTTAGGTGCGCGGGCTCCGCACCGTCATATGTTCGACTGGCTGCCGCAGCCTGGCTGCCGCAGCCAGGCTGCCTAGTGCGCGGCAGGCCTAACTGTGTGACACGGGTATCGTGTTCTATAAAACTATTCCGAATCGGAGTTTCTCTTTTCGTTTTATCTGTTTATGTTTTTTATTATTACAATACGCTAAGTAAGTTGGACGCGCATATAAATTGATATTAACTTTTTGTGATTTTGTGTAAATAATTAAAGGTACAACAATAATAGGAGGTATTAAAAAGAGGATTAAGTACTTAAAAACAAAGAACAAGAAAATGAAGGTCCTCGAAAACAAATCGTAAGTCTCAGCAAAACCAGCCATCTACGCAGGGCAGGATTATAGTGCACGATGGGACGGCAGTCCGACACGAGAGAGATCAGACATAGAATTATTAACGGCTTTACATACTTTCTGAAGCACAGGTTTAAAACACCGCCAACTTCCTGACTCAGGGGTACTACTGCGAATTTCTTAACAGAAAAACCCAATAACTGATGTTTGTCATGATCCGCAACCTTCCTCCGCGACCTCCAAATTCATCTGCGTAACGGACCTCCCCGAGTTCATTAAGCGTAGTTCATGGAAACACGAGCACTCGGAAGCTGCGTACAATGAGTGAAGAATTGAGAGCGGCGCCTCACAATACCGTTACTCCTCTCACCTCGCGGCCCCATCATTACCGCATCAACGGTGCGGCCCCGCCAGAGTCACGGGGTATAGGGTCAATAGCGCCTCGTCATAATCTACTCTTTCTCCGCGACTCTACCTTGGGGGGAAAGGACATCCCTCTCGCCGCAATCCACTAACACCCATTCAAAGTGAGCCAAGTTCACTGGGTGGCCTCCTCGAGCCAGCTTTTCCTCGACTCAGCCAAGTGGGTTCCTCTTATTCACCGTGCGTGACCAAGCCAGCTATTAAGCCTGGCAAGCAAATTACAAAGTTGTAAGGCTTCTTTAAAGACAAAATCTCTGACGCTACAACATGTTAATAATAAATAAAATTTACATAGATAAGATTAATATAATTCAAAAGTACTAGAGATTTATTTCACTTGGCTTAATTTACATTGCACCAAAATTTTACTTG
Source organism: Parnassius orleans (assembly GCA_029286625.1). Lineage (NCBI taxonomy): Eukaryota > Metazoa > Arthropoda > Insecta > Lepidoptera > Papilionidae > Parnassius > Parnassius orleans. The sequence goes on along the minus strand of JAGSMP010000700.1, from coordinate 33,485 downwards.
GTGCTAGAACTCTTTTCTATCTATGAGTTTGTCTTATTAGGTACTGTTATATTCCCCTCTAAAGGTAAAGGAGCCAGTGTAATTACAAGCTGTGGTGAGGCATTCCATCTTAATCCTCAGAGGTCACAACGCACCTGTAGCCTCTTTAATTGAAGTTAGCTGCAGTAGACACTTACTATCAGGTGGACTACAATTACATTTTTTATATGACAAAAACGTATAAAGGTAGTTTAGCACAAAGTTATTCATTTAACAAAAGGTCACATGTCACGTTCTATAAAGTAATTAATTATGCATATCCCTGATTATATTTAGAAAACTAAGAACGTAGCTTGCGTGATGAAAATTTTTTTATCGTTTCATATATTAACATATTAATGAACGTTAGTTTTACTGAGAAATATTATATGAAATAAAACTTTGAAATAGTAATAATGTGCTTGCACGAAAGACCTTGAAAACTTTGAGTATAACAAATGTACTAGCATTTATTATACTCAATATTTTAACTTAAAATAAATGAAGAGCAAAACAAGAATGTATATATTTTAATATTTAGTATATAGTTACTGTAAAATATAAAACGCATAAAATAGGCATCATTTCTCTACGTATTGTATTCCTACATCGGTCGGGTCGTACATCATCGTGTTACTCCCGAAATTGATTTTGAATTTGATTCTGTTTTTGATTCAAACTAACGTTGTTTCGAGTCTGATTATAAAAGCTTACTCCTGAACTAACTTGAATCGAGAAATACGATCGAGTTACGATTAATCGCTATCAGCGCCGTTAGACACAACCCGATATAAATTTTATAAATAAAAAATTCACTCCTTAAATATTTTAATTAAATAAATCAGACCAACTTATCAAGAAGAAACATTCTCGTCGCTTACGATTACAAGCGTCATCTAGCTACGATTTTAGAAGTATGAAATTACCTTAAGTTCAAATAGAGTTCGATTGATGCAGAACTTGATTTTATCGGTAGTAAACCGGTTGTTCATTCTTTGGCTGCACGTAGAAATACTATCTATGGGTGCATTTATTCGTCAAGCAGTGGTAATGTCGACACAGGCCGACTCATCGACCGCCTCCAAATGGTTACAAATTCCGTGCTACACTACTGATCCTATTCTCAGAGAACGTAATTATTGGCAACTATAACGCCTACCTCGCTTAATATTTCCAGTCTTGTACGACCGATAATGCGGGGTGAACTGTTTATGACTTTGCTTTGTCGTACGATCTAACGCTAGTCGTTACTTAATCTACGTAGAGAACCATTCACCTACCCTGCTGGACCTTCTATTGACCTCTTATCCAGACCTGCGTTTAGATTCCTCTGGTGTTTTAGAATAGGCGGCGGTAATCATTTACCATTACGTAAGCCGAACACTTGTTTTATGTCTTCTATATAAAAAAAATTAAGTTTAGCTCATTTTTAATAAAGAAAGTCAAATCGGACTCATAAAATTTATTTATTTCTTTATTAAGAAGTTACACCACGGTACTCCTACTCCCTAGGCGTTGTCCCGAATTCATGGAAGACAGCTTTCGTGCACCCAATACCTAAAAAAGGTAACCGCTCTGATCCATCCAACTACAGGCCTATCGCCATCACCTCCTTGTTCTCGAAAATAATGGAGTCAATTATAAACTGCCAGCTCATGCGGTACCTTCAGGAGCACCAGCTGATTAGTGACTGCAGTACGGTTTCCGTCGGGGTCACTCAGCTGGTGATCTTCTTTTTTACCTAACACATAGACGGGCACAGGCGATCGAGTCCAAGGGGGAATCATTGGCCGTTAGTTTGGATATAGCGAACGCCTTCCATCGCGCCTGGCACAAAGCGCTTCTTTTGGAAGCTTCCTTGCTATGGGCTTCCGAGAATTGTGCAATGGATCACCAGTTTTCTGGCTGATAGGAGCATCAAGGTCGTAGTAGACGGTACATGCTCCGATTACAAGCTTATTAACGCTGGTGTTCCACAAGGTTGCGTGCTATCACCAACGCTGTTTCTTCTGCATATCAATGATATGTTGCAAGCCGGTAACATTCATTGTTATGCGGATAACAGCACTCGTGATGCGCTTACACCGGCTGTGCCAATATTTCTCGGAAAAACGTCGCCGAGTACCGCAACAAACTTGTTGCTGAAGTCGAGTCTTTGCTGAACAAAGTCTCGGATTGGGGGTGACTAAATCTAGTCCAGTTTAATCCACAGAAGACACAAGTTTGCGCGTTTACCGCTAAAAAGAACCCCTTTGTCGTATCTCCTCAGTTTCAAGGCACTCCCCTTGTTGCCTCAGCCAGTATCGGAATCCTCGGTGTCGACATATCGAGTGACGTGCAGTTTCGTGGTCACTTGGAAGAGAAGGCTAAATTGGTCTCTAAAAAGCTTGGCGTGCTCAGCAGAGCGGGACATTATTTTATGCCGGCACACCGCCTGTAACTTTACAAGGCGCAGGTTCGGCCTCACATGGAATACTGTTCCCATCTCTGGGCTGGGACTCCCAGCCCAGAGTTGGGGTCAATATTCACTTGACTGCATCCAGCGCAGAGCGGTTCGAATCTTCAACGACCGAGTCCTTTCCGATCGGCTCGATTCACTAGCGCTGCGAAGAGATTTTGCATCTCTTTGCATTTTCTTTCGCATTTACCACGGGGAGTGCTCTGAGGAATTGTTCGGATTAATCCCAACCGCCAAATTTTACGAACGCACATCACGGCAAAATTCCCGATACCATCCACACCATCTGGATGCTTGGCGGTCCACTACTGTACGCTTCACTAGGAGTTTTCCTCCGCGTACGACTTCTCTGTCGATTTCTCCGGACCGATACGACTTAGGGACCTTCAAAAGAGCTTACTCCTTTCTAAAAGGCCGGCAATGCAACTATAATTCCCTGGTGTTGCAGTTGTCCATGGGTGGCGGCAGTCACTCACCATTAGATGAGCCGTATGCTCGTTTGCCCCACTCTAAAAACGATATAATACAATATAAAAATAACTAAGACCACGGTAAACAAGAATTTAATAAGAAAATAAGACTCTCTTGAAGTAAGGTGTATAGGTATGAAGACGTTACGTGATAGCCTGCAATTGTCCGGTGAAAAGCACTAAACAGGGGAGAATTTTATAACAAACAACGTACTTCACCTCAAATATGTCTTGGCAGGCACGGGACGTGTTGAACGGACCCGAGCGCTTGGACTGTTCAGATTGCTTTATTTCTTGTGATATTAAAATAAAAACAAAGTTATAAAAAGTGTTCTCAACACAATCTAAAAATAGCAAGCATTTTCATGTCTTACCATTTTTATACGGTTTCATTATGGAATCTGCGCAAGGTACAAGTTTAAATAGCGATTTAGTGTCATTTTTATGACTTATTTTAACGAGCCAATTATTATGGTTCGCGTTTATGTCTTCAGAGATCACTTTTTTGTATTTAATTAATTTAAATATATATATATATATATATATTTTGTTTTTATAATCAACGTCGCCAAGTTGCTTTTAGAAAGACAATAATTGTTATTATTTTATTGTTAATTATTATTATAGTTATTAAAAATATCACGAAGTCTTGCTGCCAAGATAAAAGATTCAAGTAACGGCGAAATTTAATCTAAAAGATCAAGAAATGTTAAACCATGTTTCTATATAAATATTGAAGCGACAAGGTAACCCATAAATATGTGCTTACTGTCGTAATTTTATTCGTAGTACAGTAAGGTTTGATATATTGTTTGTCGAGATTATACGTAAAACAATTTTTTAATTTCAACGCAGTCTTACACAAAATACTGTACAGTTATCAAGACGGTTATGACGGCTTAGTATTGAATGTAGCGCTACAGGTTTGATTACCTCATAACGAATGTTGTTTAGTGTTTGGATGTTGGCATGTGTAAATTATGTTTGTTACCCCAAAGGACACAGAAAAATGCCTTATTTTATGATTGCATTTACTTTATAAACAAAAATAAACATTTAAATTAATGCTTTAGTATTTACAAAACAAAGTTTAAGCAGGTTTTATACGCGTGTTAGAGTCACGCTGCAGCTGTATTATGGTTGTGGTACGAAAACGTAGGCTCGACCGGGAAAGGTCCAGTTTAATGCTGCTGTGTTTCTTATAGTGAAAGTAGAGAACGGAGACCCATTTTACTGAAACGACGCATTTTCAGTTAGTCCTCAGGAGTGACAATGCATTTGCATTTAGAATCTTAATCGAGGATAGACAAACAAAGAGGCTAAAAATAAGTTGTCACCCCTGAGGACTAAAATGGAATGCTTCACAACCTGTAATTATACTGGCTCTCTATATTTTACCTTCAGACCGGAACACAACAATGCAGGCACTGCTGTTTGGCGGCTGTACATATAACGAGGCATTTTATTAACATCTGGATTTTGATTCTTAACCCATTTGCACCCTTCGTTGATTTTCTCTCTCAAAAATATTAAAAATCTATCCGTTTTTTCAAAGTATTAAAAATCGAGGGCCAACAAAACAAAACATTGGGCAAAGTTATGCAATGATTGTGACGATGATGGACGATGTTGGCCAAACGTGTATTCATAAACATAGACGAATGGAAAATACGAATGTGTTTGAAGATCTTGTTTAAACCTACAGCACACGATCAACATACATGGACCAAATAATGTTGCATAAGCAGCAATACCTTCTTGATAACAGCTCAATAAACATGAAAAAACTACGATTGCCAATCCACGTGCCAAACTCGACAACTTTAGCAAATATTGCCAACCTTGGTGGACAAATCCGTTGTGGGCTTTTCATGAGCTTTAATGAATGAATAAAAGTTACGTCAGACTGCTGGGCACAGACCTCTCATTACTGAGAGGGTTTTGGGGAAAGGAAATTGTCCGCCGCGCAGTTCCAATGCGTGTTCGCGAACTTCACATGTCTCCGAAATATTTTTTATTTATTTCTCAGACATGCAGGTTTCCTCACGATGTTTTCCTTCACTGCCGAGCACGTGATAAATCGGCACTTAAAATTGCAAATAACAATTTCGAGTATCGAACCGTTTAAATAAAATATTTTATAAGATACAACGACAAGCATGTGCTCGTAGAAAAGATGATTCAGATATAGTTGATATAAGCAGAAACATATTAAAATAATAGAGATTTCGTCTCGTGTCTGCAGTTTTGTGATTACATGTGATTTATTTTGTGTAATATTTCGAAGGCTGACAATAACCTTAGTAATGATATAAAATACAATTTGCTATTTGTCTTAACATTTATCATTTTTATTTTATATGTTGACATTTAAAGGAAAAGTTTTTATGTTCGTGTTAAGATGATATATCTCTTTTATTTAACGACCCGTGAAAGTCAGTTTAAATGAAGTAACAGAAGTAAAGGACCTTGGAATATATTTAGATCAAAATTGTTTGAAAACTGTTCAAAAGCGAACTGTCAGAACTCGTATTTGTGGTAAGTTGTGGGTTCGAATCCGCCATTCGACTACTGTCGTGAACCGCTCCTAACACAAACAGTTTAAGCTTGTTACCAAGAGTGGCTAAACTGTTAAAACTTAAATTCCCTCTGTTCTAAAATTAATATTCTAAAGGTAGTGAGTAGAGTACAACATAAGACGTCAAAGATCTAAATCCCTCTGTGACTATAAATGCTGTAAAGCGTCAACACCATCTGGATTATTGGCAACCCAACCTTACGCGATTTACCAGAAGATTCCTTCCTTGCACAACTTCTTTGTGGAATCGGCTACTTTCTTTCCCGGACTAGTACGACTTAAGAACCTTCAAGAAAAGAGCCTACTCTTTTTTATCGACTTCAAAAAGGAGGAGGTAGTGTGTTCGACTGTATGTTTTTTTGTGTGTTACCTCATTACTTTTTTATGGGTTAACCGATTTTGATGATTATTTTTTATTTGAAAGCAGGTGCTTCTCACGTGGTCCCATATAAATTTGATCAAGGTCTGACCAATAGTTTTTGAGTTATTCTTAATAATTAGTATTGAAGTCGGTTGTACAAAATTTTGCCGAGCCGCATGCTCGTTTGCAATCTCATTTACAAAAAAGCACCAGAAGGGTCGGGGATCAACAATAAGTAAAGGTAGAATAAATTTCGATAAAATCTAAAAAATAGTTTTATTACGTATGTACCGAATTATTATGCGAGGCGCATGTAACGAATTATTATGATATAACAGTAACTTGTCGGCTATATTTTATCTTGAATGGAACAAAATGATTAATTGCTATCTCAAGTATAATTAAATAATGACTTTACTGATCACGTTCCTTTCATGATTCTGACTTTGCTACACAGTTTTCCTTACATTTGCTTGATGAGGCAGCAATTTTGCCATAAAATTAACCAAATACGCCTTATAAATATTAAAGCCTTTCATTTGGATTAAAATCTGTTTTTTAGTTATTTTTTATCTGGCTTTTGAGCTGACAGCTACATTAACAATATAAAAACCTATATGCTAACTAGCTGCCCCTGTAAATGTAATTCTACCCAAGGGAAAAAAGGTTCTTGAGGTTCAGCAGCTTCGCACCGGTAATCGAAGTGTGAGGCGGTCCCCCATTAGATGGAGTGAAGACCTGGTAAGTCATGGAGGAAGTCAATGGATGCAGGTGGCTCATGACCGTGTTTCGTGGTGCCTTTTGTGAGGCCTATGGTTAGCAGTGGACTTGTAAAGGGCTGAAATAATAAAGACGTCTTATAACTAATAGTTCTTAAAGGTTTTTTTACTTAAATACACATTCGATGTCTCCGTGGCGCAGTGGGAGCCGCGTGTTCGAATGCCGCACGGAACAAGTATTTGTATGGCCAACAAATATTTTATGATTGTAAACTGCCTCTACGATATAGGAGTAAATCCTCCTGTGGGGTAACGTCTTTTTAAATATCATATATTTTCGCGACGGAAAAAGAGTTTTAAAACATAGTGATGAAAGTATTGGTGACAAACCTAAGTGAAATGTGCAATAGAATAAATAAATTTTACAACATGTTTACAATTAGTATTATAGTATAGAGCATCGTTTGGTAATAGCTAAGAAAATAACTCTTATTTGCACAAAAAGTCGCCAATCAGAGCGCGACACGTTATAGAACATTCTAGAAATTATTAATTAACTGCGTAATATTTAGTCCCGAAAATGATGGAAATAATTTTTATGCTCTAGAAGAATTGTAAACATGGTATTTAATTAGATTAAGGTTTATAGATTAAGGAAATAAAAGAATTAATGTAACCAAATATTGTGAAAATTTAGGATATTTTGGTTAGTAACTTTTTACATTGTTAATATATTAAGAAACCTTTACGGTGTGCTAATATACAACTGAATTACCGATTTAACAATGTATAGTACATTAGTGTGAGAAGTACGAGGGCGACACTGAAAGTTTTTAGAACTGGCCACTTGTAAACGATATAATAATAAAATAAGTTCAAATTTTGAAAATGGAACTCTTTGCCAATATTATTGTGTATGTATTTTATTAATTTGTCATTTGTTTACGATTTGGCGGCAACAAGAAAGTTATGATAGACTTCGATTGGCCTTTCACGATGAAGCCCCATCTTTTGCCACTGTTTACAACTGCTTAAACGTGGTCGCACTAATCTCACCGATGATCTGCGTGAGTGACGGCCTTCTACGGCGACGACTGAAGATAACATCAGTGTTGTGCGGCGTATGATAGAGACTGACAAAAGTGTATAAGTCAAGCACAAAATTTTTTGAACATTTAGCGGTCAGGAAGTTTTGTGCCCGGTGGATACCTCATAATTTGACAGAGGCTCAACAACTCCGTCGGGTTGATTGATGTCGTGAAATGGTTCAAAGATTTAACGGAGGTGTTTTACATACTTACGGGTGACGAAAGCTGGATTTATTTTTATGATCCTGAAACTAAAGATAGTCTGCTGTCTGGGTGTTTCCTTCCGAGGAGTTGCCAACTAAAGTGAAGAGGTCGAAGCGTGGGAAAAAGATGGTGGCCTCTTTCTGCGGAAGGACAGGTCATTACGCAACAATTGTTTTAGAGGATCGAAAAAGTTACTGCAAAGTGGTACACTAACAATTGTTTGCCACTTGTCTTGAAAAAGTTCGGGAGAAACGACCTCGCAGTAGGATCCTCCTACCACGACAACGCCTCGTCGCACACCGTCAAGCAAACAATCGACTACTTTGCGACGTCAGACGTGGAACTACTGGGTCACCCGCCCTATAGCCCCGACCCCGCACCTTGCGATTTTTATTTATTTCCAGTAAAAGAAAAACTTTGAGGTAAACGTTTTATGGACGCCGAGGAATCAGTGGTTGCGTTTCAAAATGCCGTCAAAGAACCCTAAGGACGAGTGGGCAAAGTGCTTTTCTCAGTTGTTCCTTCGGATGCAGCGATGTATTGATGTAAATGGACACTATTTCGAAAAGATATAATAAAACTAATAACTTGCTATTTTGTTCAGTTTTTGATTTTCTAAAATTTTCAGTGTCACCCTCGTAATCGTGTATAGAAAAATTGTAATTTAAGACAATTGTATAGAGATAATGTTATGCAATAAAGAGGCAAAACGGACAATGGCAAGCGGCTCACTTTAAAGTAACGCTCGAGTCTACCTATGGCTGGGGCCCATTAACATGGTAGTAGCTGAAGTGACTAGTAGCAGAACCAAGAAGAGCTGGATATCGAACATAGTGAACAGTAGCTAGCAACATAGTAGCTGATAATAACAGCTACACAAGTGATAGTAATAGCTAGTTGTACAACATAGTAGCTGATAATAGCAGCTAGACAGCTGATAATAGCAGCTAGTAAACAGTGATAATAAAAGCAGATAGCACTAGTTGTAGTAGGTTACTACCGAACAATTTAAAAAATAGTCAACTGAAGAAATTATCTAAAGAATATAGTGACCAACCGATAGTGAACAACTGATATAGAACAACCGTAGTTCAACAACCATATTCAACAACCGTGGTCAATAACCAATAGACAGAAGATTTCCGCCGAACAATTGAGCAGTTGAACCGCTGGCCCTGTCTTGCCATTTATGTTCTACAGTTTGTGCATTTTGATTGGAGTCAGTCCACAGTACACCCACAAAGACGGCGGTAAAGTATACACCGGAACCTATAGGTGTAGGACGTGAGCGACTCGCGGAGTATCTTCGCTAACATTTACTCCCGAGTTTCGCCGTCCGGCACAATATACAAATATCAGATACAAAATCAGATACATGTTCTCTCGATTCACGGTTTGCATTTATGCTGACATACTGTCTGCATATATCTGCTGGCTTTCTATACCGATTAAACCTAATAATACCTATGCAGCACCGGCATGATGTGCATTAATCAGCACTTTCATAAAAACTGCAGGGTCCAACAAAACTTTATACTAAGAAGTTAACTAGTGAGGCGGGCCATTACGTACGGAAAGACGTGATAGCGTGCGACTTGACAATTGATACCATCGAAGTGTTTGTGGTTAGTCTGCGCACGCGGTCTACTTGACCACGATAACAACGAACTGCACACATCTCAATAATCTAACAAGAGACCTCCTTAGATCGCCGCTCGTCTCTTAAGTCGAGGACAAGCGACCCGAGTGGAAAAAAGCGATACCAACAACACCAAATCCAAGTTTTCATACTATAAGGCGTCACCCAAGCAAGCACACGGTCCTAGGATGCTGTGGCCCATAGAAATCTGCATACTCGTATATTCTCTATTAAGAATCAAAATTCAGTTGCGTTGTTGGCACAGAGGACTAAGATAATATGCCTAGTTTCCGATAAAAGGGTCTCCGATTATTTTACATTTCAAAGCATAGAACTCTTATTTTACGCTAGTTTTCTGTGAGAGCATGGTCCTTCTTTCGAGTCGGTGTCATCCTTTCAGAAAGAATGGATCAATGTGTGAAAAATATGAATGTGTAAGCCCAAGGCTGCTATGGATACGAATGAAAGTGGGCTTAAAGAAGTTGTTTGTGCTAGGGGGTGTACGCCCTAGACATGTCTAAGCCCACTTATATCCGAGAGCAGTTTTGGGACATGTGAGATGGTGTTGATGAAATGTAAGGAAATGAAAATATCATTATGTTAGGAGATTTTAATGGAAGGTTGGGATGAAGAGGTCTGGTTATGAAAGGATATTAGGAATGTTTGGCGATGAAAGTGTAAATGAAAATGGTGAAGACCTCCTCGCCGTATGTGAGAAAAGAATATTTTGTGACGAATACTTTCTTTCGCCATAAGAGGATTCATATGTATACATGGGAAAAAGTGATGATAGAAGTATGATAGATTTCATAATTGTGGATGAAAGAATGCGGAGCGCAATGGTAGATACAAGAGTTTACCGGGGGTCCAACGTAGGGACGGATCATTACTTGGTCTTATGCCGAATTAATGGTCTATTCAAGCGTTGGCGGCATCGGACATCTGTGTCTACCACTGCGTTACAGCGTATAAGAACAGAGAGGTTACAAGATGAAGGTGTGAAAGAGAAGTATAAATGTAGACTGAGGGAGAATATAAATGGTTTGAATGAAATATGTATGAATGATTTAAAGTTTTGGTGGATACAGCCACCGAAGTATGTGGTGTAAGTAAGAGAACGAATGAAAGGAAAATAATACGTTGTGGTGGGATGATGAGATTCAGATGGAAGTTGAAGCAAAGAAGAGAGAATGGCTAGATTTACTGGCAACCAAAGCTGGTAATTCTGGCGGTATGAATGATGAGATTGAAAGAAAAAAGCAGACTTTAGACTTATAAATAAGAGTAAAAGAAGTTGTTGAAAGGAAAAAGCAAGAAAGAACGGATAAGAATGATAGAAGGATATCTGATAACTTCCAGGCAAATATTAAAATGTTCTGGAAACTCGTAAGAACTGCTAGAAATTCAAAACAGCCTAGAATGAATGCTATAAGAGACGAGAATGGCTGTATGCTGAATGACGAAGTTTCAATTTAAAGAGATGGAAGGAATACTTTGAAAGCGTGTTTATGAGTGAAGGGTCGTCTGAATTAAGTGAAAAGAAATTCCGAAAAAGTGGAGAGGTATGGAGATAAGTGTAGATGAAATAATGAAAGCAATGAAAAGCATGAAAGCAGGTAAGGCAGCCGGATATGATAGAGTATCACTCGAAATGCTAAGGGCTGGAGAGGGAGTGGTGGCAGGCCTGCTGTACACATTGTTTAATTTATGTTGGGAACTGAAGGGTACCGGAAGACTGGTGCAAAGCCGTTATAGTCCCAATATATAAAGGAAAAGGTCACAACAGGACTGTAAAACTACTGTGGTATCAGCTTGCTTAGCATTGTGGGTAAACTGTATGCTAAGGTGTTAATTGAAAGAGCTATGGAGAAACTGATGGAAAAATTTGGGATGTAGCTGGATTTAGAAAGGAATATGTGTACGGATCAAGTATTTTCCATGCGCATGATTGCGGAGAAGTTTTGGCCAAAACCAGAAAGTTTTTGTGCTTTCATAGACTTGGAAAGGCTTATGACAGAGTGGACAGGAAAGTGTTATGGCAAACACTTAACTCATTTGGTTTGAGCGCTGGTTTGATACAGGCATTGAAGTCTCTTTATAGGGACTCTGGTGCTTTATCAGGATCAAGGTCTACTCGGACTGGTTTGGCATCCAAAAGGTGTCAGACAGGGCTGTGTAGCTTCCTTGGCTGTTTAACCTATTTATGGACAGTTGTTTGCAAACTTTGAAAGTTGAAGAATGTGGGTTGAGAATGGGTGAGTTAACCGTCAAATGCCTTTTGTACGCCGATGATCAAGTCATATTTGCATCGTCGGCGGCCGAGTTGCAAATGATAGTTACTTTAGAACCGGTCATTAAAGAGAAAGAAGTATGAACGCAAGTAAGACGAAAGTGATGGTTTTGAAGAGAAGAAAGTAAAACGTTATGTGAAATAAGAATAGAAGGGGAGTTGATTGAGCAAGTGGATGAGTTTGTATATTTGGGATGTTTATTTAGCAGGGATGGTAGATATGATAAGGATATAGAACGACGAGTGAATGCAGGAAATAGAGTGAATGGGGCTCTACACGCTATTGTGAAGAGTCAGAATGTGTCAAAAAAGGCACGTTTGGCAATTCACAATGCTGTGTTAGTCCCTACTTTAATGTATGGTAGTGAAAGTTGGGTCTGGCAGAAGAAGCATGAGAGTAGAATAAATGCTGTAGAAATGCGGTCATTAAGGAGTATACTAGGGCTGAATCTGAACGATAGGGTGAAATAGTGTGATGAGAAAAGTGTGGTTTGCAAGATGACGTTGTGACCAGGATTAAGAAAGGAATGCTTCGGTGGTTTGGTCATGTAGAAAGAATGAACGAAGAAAGAGTGACAAAGCAAATTTATGCTGCAGAATTGAACGGCAGAGTCGGAAAGGGACGCCCTAGACGAAGGTTTATCGACCAAATTGGCGATATATTGAAAATGGGCCAGATTAGAGTACCTAACCGACGAGCGTGTATGCGTAGATATATGGATGTAAAGGAGGCGAGAGAGGTGTGCCAGGATCGTGCCAAATGGAAGTCCGTAGTCTCTGCCTACCCTCTGGGTGACAGGCGTGAGTGTTTATGTTATGTATGTTCAAATACTTGTTCAGACCGCGGCACTTAGCGCAGCAACTCATTGCTAAGCCACTGCGCCCGCAGCCGTCCTATGTTGATGCTTCTTGATGGAAGCCGGGTAAAGGGGATATCCCAGGCCGATACTTATCATAGCCTTTAATGAATCGACAATTAGGATAGTTTAGGATATGATTAACGGCACAATTAGATAAATTAGGTACCTATCCAGATGGACTTCTAAGAGAAAACGCATTACACAAGGGTCCCCAGATGTATTGCATTTCAATTTGCGACCGCAATACCATAGCTAAAGCTTATCCGCGTTACTGAGCCGTCCGATATTGTTTATATTATCTCATATTTCCTTTATTTCTTAACCTTATTCTAGTGTGAAGTAATTAATAATTTAGGAAAAATTACAACTAAGCAATAAATCCTAGTTCCCGTCGTTGTATTGCAACGGGACTGCGGGAACGCCGATTCAATTTATAGTTCTGTGTCAGTTTAACTAGATTCATTCGATATAGCGTCATAAATAACTTAGCAAAGCTGTTTTCTATTCTCGAGAGATATTAAAGTTTTTATATATTATTTACGTGGCAGAGGCACGCTGCAATAATCGCTCACGACGGACAGTCTCCAGGGACACTAGTCATCTGCGCAGGATGGAGTTATATTACACAAGTGTGTGTGCAAACATAATTATGTGCACTCTACATATATACCTTCGCTCTCATAATCCGATGGGACAATCCGACTCGACCGGAGAGAGATCAGGCGCAGGATACAAGGCTTTATGTGCCTTTCGCCGGTGAAACACTGCCATTCCTGACCTGGCAGGCGTCTGTCACTCTTGCTTGCGTGGTACCTACAATCATGAGGCGCCCGAGCTATATAAACAGTCGGGGCTAGCGCGTTCTAAACTGCCCCCTCCCCAAGGGGTCGCTTCCGATTCAGCAGAAAGGCCATACAGGCCAAAGCCAGTCCCACAGGTGGTGTTTGTGGTGGGCACTTCATAGTGAGTCCCATAACCACGCAGCCGGCTGCGTGGTATGCTACGAGCATTACCTCCCTCCACCGTTTCCGGAGGGTGTCCTTGCATTGGGCGAAAAAAAACTACCTCGAGTAGATATTCCTCCCCCTTCCCGGAGGGTAGCCTCTTTTCTTTAAGCGCGTTCTAAGTGATTGAATGTTAAAGTTTTTTGTTGTTTACAAAAATAGTTCAAGTTAAAACACAGGGACAATTTTTTATCAGCTGTGACTACTACTATTGTTATTTTGCCATATGAAAATGTGAGAGAGCCGCGTTAGCTCAGTAATTTAAAAATAGCGCTCACTGTAAATTTCATAGCACAACCCTGGTTCATTCCCGCCGCACTAATGATATTGTTAACTGCAATATTAAGTGCTGATTTACTACGTGATCGGTGGTTAAGGTACACAGCAACTTCATCGGCATGTGAAGACCGACAACACGCATTGGCGTAGCGCGATAGACATTTTCTTGCCTAAAACTGCCAAAATGAGAGGGGCCTGTGCAGCAATGACATATATATATGCTGTAAATTTTACTATATTACTTTTATATGAAAATAAGACCCTACATTTGAAATTTAATTATTCTTTGACCCAAGTTTGGGTTTAATCCTTTTACGTAATAACGTAATTAGTAATTATCATGATTTTACTTATTCTCATATTTCTCATATTTATGAGCTGTAGTGATACAGCAAAAGAATGGAATAACGTTATATGTCTAACTCTACTTAGCCTAATGGTTGACTTGAAGAGAATTATTAATTAAAATAGGACATAATAAATTGCAAACACTCGAAGAGTTAAAGTCGACAGATTGTAAAAAAAAAAGATTATAATTTCAGAAATATTAACAGCTCATCGAGAATATTGTTCAAATAATAATTATTCCAAGATTCCCTAGACTTCACATGTTCAATACACTTCAGAAACCTACTCAGTAATGGGACCATTACTGAGTAGGTTTCTACCAGTTAGTTAATACGCTACGTCACTTACTATACTTACTTCCAACTTACCATCAGGTGAACTGTAAATTAACTTAAAAATAATCTACAAAAAAATAAACAAAAATTTAATCTTTCACCGCCACCACACTGCGAGCTATAATAAAATATATTCTATTGAATTACAATATATTTTACTATAGCTGTAAACATTATTTATAATTTTTAACTGTCGAAACGTTCAAACTTTTATATTGAAGTTTTACAGTAACATTGAAGATTGACAAACTTATTCAATAAAATGTCAAAACGACTCGATACTTTGTAAACAAAATTTCGAGATGTTTGATTTGTCGAGCCTTTATAAAAACTGGTATCACTAGTGGCAAAATTCGACAATAATTTTTACGACAAAATTAAACAGCATACAGCTATGATACCGTCTATGTATGTGGTACAGTACTTTTCGAATAATATAAGATTCATTCCCCTCCTTTACACTAAATACTATAAAAATTTACGACAATTTTCGATGTTTACGTCTAGCCGTGGTAGCTCAGATGGTTAGCGCTCGCTGAAAATTTCACAGTACGCGAGCAAACCGGGTTCGATCCCCGCCGGCACCAATGAAATATGTTAATTGCAATTTTAAGTGCTGATTTACCATGTGCTCGGTGGTGAAGGAAAACATCGTGAGGAAACCTGCATGTCTGAGAAATTAAAAAAAAAATTTTCGAAGACATGTGAAGTACCAACACGCATTGGGGCAGCGCGGCGGACTCCTTGCCCTAAAACCCTCAGAAATGAGAGGCCTGTGCCAGCAGTGGGACGTATATAGGCTGTAACTTTAACTTTTAACTTTAACGTCTCATTGTTTTAATCATAACGGCTCAGTATCGCTCTAGATTATCGTTTGGTTCCAACGATGAGGGCGGATTTGATACCAGCACGGAAAAAGTGTCTTTATGACCCACAAGTCCGACACGTGTCCGTACGAGTGTAGTGGGGATTTTGCAATAAGTGCCACGCTTGGCAGGCGCGTTGTCAGCCGGAGATTTTTATTTTGAGTAGTGATCTACTGTATGCTGTTGCCTGTTGCTAATACTTTTAAGGTTCAGATAATGATGTAGCAAACACAAATAATTTCGTTGTTGCACATCAGGAAGTGCTTAACAATGCAACTAGCTAAAAAGAAGCTAGAAAAAAAACAATGCTATATATAAAATACTTGACTCATAACAGCTGTTGTACTAATGGGCGATCTCCATTTAAAGGAGAGCCATGCTGCAGCAAATATTACCACAGCACGAATGCAGGCTTTGAATATCACAATAATACTGGTATGCTTACTGTGAGTGAATTAAACCGGAGAAAATTTTTGAATTGATAATGGGGTATTCAGGGTAATAGTTTCAATAATGGATGCTAACACGTAGTAGATCAAAAAATAAAGCGCCGACTTCAGAAGCTCATAAGTGGAAATTATTTTACTGCTTTTAGTGGTTGCAGTCGGGTTTTACTTTTTATTAAAAGTTTATGAGGTTTGGTATCATTGTATTGAGTGAAATATTAGTAATCGATTATAAGTCGAAGTCTTTTTAATACACATTTATAAGCTCATTTTAAGGACTAACCACTATTATAAGCTCAAGATAACATGTACTCGTAGAATGTCGTCTAAACCTAGGTGGAATGATTTCTTTAAATTTATATGTGACCACATGAAATACCTATTACCCTATAAAAATCCGTTTACGAGTCGAAATATAAAACCTCTCATTTTTGTGGGAACAGTAAATATGTGCTCCTTTAACGAAATAATGTTAGTATAAGTAGAATAACTTTTATTCTAAATAGATTTCAAGTAATGCTTACTGAATGTCATTTATTGCTTTTACCATTGGTTCGGAAAAACCCCTGTCGTGGGAAGAACCAGCAAGTAACTCAGCTGAAGAATACCTGAAATACCTTTAAATATAGGTTAACAATTACTTTGTTGCCGTGGAGCTTAAAGTTGTTCGCATACTGTTAAATATACAGTGAGTCCCTGAGCTACCACGGCTTGTTTTTTAATAGAATAAGGGTGACAAAAGAGCACAATGTCCACCTGATGGTAAGTGAATGCTGTGGCCCAAAGATATCCTCATCTATCTTCGATTTAGATTCAAAATGCAAATACGTTGTCACCCTAAAGACTAAGATGGAATGCCCTGTTTCGGTAAAAGAGTCTTCGGTTCTCTACATTCACAATATAAAATACAGCAGCGTTAAGCTGTTATTTTACCTGGTTTTACTGTGAGGCGTGGTACTTCCCGGTCAAACCGACCCATTCGTGTCGTCCTACAACCATAAGTATATGCAGCAGCATTGTCACATAAAAATTATAAATAGATATATCTATAGAATGACTCTTAACTCTGGAATATACTAGCAATGCCGCTATTTGATATAGATTAAAGTCAGTATAAATGCTATTCACGGAATAATCTTGCATCTGCGGTCACATGTCTAACTGTGTGACACGGGTATCGTGTTCTATAAAAACTATTCGAATCGGAGCAGTTTCTCTTTTCGTTTTATCTGTTTATGTTTTTTTTTTATTATTACAATACGCTAAGTAAGTTGGACGCGCATATAAATTGATATTAACTTTTTGTGCTTTTTGTAAATAATTAAAGGTACAACAATAATAAGAGGTATTAAAAGAGGATTAAGTACTTAAAAACAAGAAATTTTCCTTACTTATTTTTCAAAAATGAAGGTCCTCGAGAACAAATCGTCAGTCTCAGCGAAACCAGCCATCTAAGCAGGGCAGGATACTTTCCAAACACGGGCTTAAACATAGCCAACTTCTGACTCAGGGTACTACAGGAATTTCTTAACAGAAAAACCAATAACTGATGTTTGTCATGCGCGACCTTCCTCCGCGACCTCCAACTTCATCTGCGTAACGGACCTCACCGAGTTCATTAAGCGCAGTTCATGGAAACACGAGCACTCAGGCTACGTACAGTGAGTGAAGAATTGAGTGGCGCCTCACAATACCGTTACTCCTCTCCGTTGCGGCCCCATCATAACCGCATCAACGGTGCGGCCCCGCCAGAGTCATGGGGCATAGGGTCAATAGCGCCTCGTCATACTCATAGACGGCTCACCTTGGGAAAGGACACCCTCTCGCCGCAGTGCACTAACACATTCAAAGTGAGCCAAGTTCACTTGGAGGCCTCCTCGCGCCAGCTTTTCACCTCTGCTCAGCCAAGTGGGTTCTCTTATTCACCGTGCGTGACCAAGCCACAGCTATTAAGCCTGGTAAGCCATAATATTATATATTAAGTTACAAGTTGTAAGGCTTCTTTAAAGACAAAATCTGACGCTACAACATGTTAATAATAAATAAAATTTACATAAATAAGATAAATATAATTCAAAAGTACTAAGATTTATTTCACTTGACTTAATTTACATAGCACCAAAATTTTACTTGGTGCTGGGACACTTCTATCTGTAAGATTGTCTTATTAGGTACTGTTGTATTCCGTTCTAAAAGGTAAAGGGAGCCAGTGTAATTACAAGCTGTGGTGAGGCATTCCATCTTAATCCTCAGAGGTCACAACGCATCTGTAGCCTCTTTAATTGAAGTTAGCTGCAGTAGACACTTACTATCAGGTGGATTATAATGTCATTAAATAGGCATCATTTCTCTACGTGGTATTCGTACTGTTATAGATTGTCAATGTTAAGTAAAATGCTTAATAATCATCTTAAAGTGATTAGGTAAGTGTCTCATCAAAACCGCGGTGTCAGCATTAAGGTTTCTGCCCAACGCTCCTCAGGGCGCCAGTCCTATCTCAAACGCCGAATCGTTACCATCTCTTGCTTTCGTGTCTGCCAGTTCGTAATTCTAGTTCATAATTCTAGTTCATATTTCGTAATTAAACGTTTATTTGTGCAGCTCATTTAAAAGTATTTTTAAAAACCCTGACGGAATCCGTATATAATATTTGGTGGCAGCGGTGGGATACGAAAATCCTACCCAACTACGCTCCGAAGAACTTTACGTCATAATAGCGTTCCTAAAGTGAAGTGCCAAAGTGCTAAAGTGCCAAAGTGCTAAGTGTTTGTACAAAATCATTAATTATCATCTCTCCATCCTCCGTTGAAACAGGTCTCCAACAACCACTGTTCCACGGTCCGCAGTCCACAGTGATCTGTGGAAACGATGCTGATCATCATCATAGCAGCTACGTTCCTGTGGTGATTAAAACAACCTACTATTCCCTTGTGCGAATACCATATCTCATTGCGCGTCAACTTAGAGCTGATAAAACTCGCGCTCGACTTTGTTTTGACTACGCGCTGCGGCAACTCACCTACAAACGTCTATAGTGTATAAGTAAGCTAGCATAAGGAGGACCTGACCTTTTGTATATCACTCTTATTCTTTTTTTGTTTTTTGTTTTGTTGTTTTTTGTTTTGTTGTTTTGTTTTCTGTGTTACTAAACCATGAATTCTAAATCTGAAGATGGCGCTAGCGGCTCTAAAGCCCAAATTAGAAATCGACGAAAACATCGAACTCAGTATTCTTTTAAGTTCATCAAACCCTTCGACGGATCGCGAGAAAAATTAAATCCGTTCATTACTAACTATCAAAGCGCTTTCGAAATTGCTACAAAATCCCAAAAACCCATTCTGTTCAAATTTATACTAAGTCAATTAGTTGACAAAGCCGAGAGCACGTGTAGTATTAAAGACTTCGATTCTTTCGAACAGTTCATTGATTTCATTCGTAACAATTTGGTGAGGAAACATTATGCTCACCTACTCACGGAGCTCAAGACTGTAAACAGAGCCCGACCGAGACAGTTAATCAGTTTGCACTAAGGGTGAAACGTGCCTAGCGAAATTACTTGGAAATAAATATTTCTATACCAAAAGAAAAACAGAACTAGCAGGACGTGTCCTGCCATGCAGGATCTCTCTCTCCCACCTTTTATAACAGGACTCAATCCACGCATCTCACAAGTAGTCAGATGTCGTAACCCTGACTCACTGAACTCTGCTGTAAGTTTCGCGGTGAAGAAGAAAAATTATTTCCAGCATACAAAGAAGGTCAAACCCGAACGTGAACTTTTACAATGATAAACCAAAAATACAAACTCTCTTATGAATCTCAACCAATTTCGCGCAATTATCGTCCTGACTATTCCAAACCAATCAATACCAACGACATGATCTTCGTTGTTAAAAAATATAGGACACAGTATTGAAAATTGTCGCAAAAGACAATATAACAATAGCAGAAATCAGCCCTCTGCTTCCACTCTTACGGTCGCCAACCAAACCTTGCCCAAATCCTAATTCAAACCCAACGCGCAGGGTCCTTAACGTAAACCTAGATAACGAAGAGGGCGTCGACGAAGTTGATCGCAACGATTTAAACAGTAAAATTTCCTGATATGTGTCGCACGGGAAATTATTCCTACTATTTCAAAGACGATGCCTCTATTACTACTAAACTTACAAACCCACTGTTTACCGAATCTCCTAAATCAATTACTAAATCCACTGTTTCCACTGAATCTCCTAAATTAATTACTAAATCACTGTTTCCCTGAATCTCCTAAATCAATTACTAAATCCTGTTCCACTGAATCTCCTAAATCAATTAAAAAACCCACTGAATCCTCTGCATCACATACCAAATCTACTAAATCCACAGATCTAATTACTAAATCTAAATCCACTCTATCGCAAAATCTTATACTAAATCTTCTAAATCCACTGCTTCCATCCAGTTCCAAATCCAGGATTCTTCTCCCAACTCCTTACAAAACCTGAAAAATAAAAATAATATGAATTATATAAAATTAATAAGAATACTGAAAAAGTACTTACCTTATGTCATTATCCAAACTTCAGTAGCCGACAGACCTCTGTCCTTCCTAGTTGACACTGGTTCTTGCGTAAGCCTCCTAAAATTAGATTCCATGACCACTATCCCGGAATTAAGTGAAATAATACTCCTTAAAGGAATCGACCCTGGAGAAACAACCTCAATATTAAGTTTTAAACTACAAATATTTCAAAATCTAACAAACCTTACAGTCACAAATTCCACGTTGTAAAAATATTAGCCTCAGTTATGACGGTATTATAGGTACCGATCTGTTAAAAACACTAGGTTGTCAAATAGACTATCACCAGGAGTGCTGCAAACAGACGAGAACTGTATTAAATTAAAATTCACTGAACCTTATACTATCCCGCCTCGTTCCGAAACCGTTATTGAGTGCACTGTAAATAATCCTAATATAAAAGAAGGTGTTATACTAGACCAACACATCTCTGCCTCGTTACTAATCGCAAATTGCATTGTTAAAGTAAAGATAATAATCGTGTCAACATTACAGTTGTAAATTTCCGAAAATCCGTCGTCCTTCAATCTAACCTTAACCTAGTATAACCTTTAAATAGTCAAAATTATCCTAATTACGATGAACCAAAGCCTCAACCTAACGCTACTACGCGAACTAAAAGGTCCTCGAACAACTTAGAATATCTCACCTCAATGAAGAGATCCAATGCCTTACTACAAATTTGTAAGACTTCTCCGACATCTTCCACCTTCCAGACGAACAACACTATACTAAAGCCACTGAACATAAAATAAGAACGACCTATTTCTATTCAAACCAAATCCTATAGATTCCTGAATGCCACAAAAAGTAGAAAATCAATTAAATAAGATGTTGGAACAAAAATAGTGATACCTTCAAATTCACCCTGGTCATCACCCATTTGGGTCGTGCCTAAAAATTAGATGCTTCAGGAAGGAAATGGAGAGTCATAGATTACAGAAAACTCAACGACATTACCATCGGAGAAACTTATCCTATCCCACAAATTACAGAAATTCTAGATCAATTGGGGAAAGTCAATATTTCACAACTTTAGATTTAGCCTCAGGCTTCCATCAAATTCAGTATCTGAGCAAGACGCCCTAAAACTGCTTTCTCCGTACCTCAAGGCCATTTCAATTCACGAGAATGCCGTTTGGGCTAAAATGCCCCGTCAACTTTTCAGAAACTCATGAATACATGCCTATGTGGACTACAAGGCTCACGCTGCTTCGTATACTTAGACGATATCGTCGTGTACTCACCTGACCTTCAAGTCGCATCCAAAATTTATCCTGTGTGTTCAATAGACTCAGAGATTATAACCTTAAACTCCAACCAGATAAGTGTGAATTTCTGTGCAAAGAGGTCGCTTATCTTGGTCACGTCATTAACAAAGACGGTGTACAAGCAGATCCAAAAGATCGTAGCCATCACGGAATTTCCCGTACCAAAATGTCCCAAAGACATTAAATCTTTTCTCGGACTCACCTCCTACTATAGACGCTTTATTCCAGACTTTTCAAAGCGAAACCACTAACTTCTCCTGAAAAGGATACACCTTTTAATTGGAAAACGAACAGCAGCTTTCGAAACGTTACAGAAAAACTAGTAACGTCACCTGTCCTTCTTACCCTGATTTTACCAAACTCTTCATCCTCACTTGTGACGCCTCAAACTTCGCTGTTTCTGCTATTCTATCACAAGGTCCTATAGGAAAAGACCGTCCAATTGCATATGCGTCACGAACCCTTAATAAAGCTGAATGTAACTACAGTGTTACTGAGAAAGAATGCTTAGCTATCGTCTTTGGAACTAAAGCCTTTCGTCCCTACCTTTATGGGAATCGATTCACAATATTTACAGACCACACCTTACAATGGCTTTTCAACTGTAAAGACCCTGGATCCAGACTAATTCGCTGGCGACTCAAATTAGAAAATTCGACTATGAAATCATACATAAGAAAGGAAAAATAAATACGAATGCAGATGCTCTGTCTCGATTTCCAGTTAACCCTATTCAAGATGAACCTCTACAATTCCTGACTCTCCCAACAAAACATCGACTCCGAACTTGAAAATCTCTTACAAGACCCTCTGTTAGACTTACCTTCTCCTATTCCATTCTCCTTTGAAAACGAAGACCTGCTCAACCAGGATCTTAACACTGATTCTAATACTATACCTACTAATCCACCGAATCCTGCACAACCGACATTATCTCCAGAACTGCTTGACCTAGAACCCAACTTACCTTATCTTGACCTCAGTCCTGACAGCGCAGACCTCAACCTTGACTTTGACTCACTCCAGATCCCTTCGCCAGAAACGCAACCAAATCTAAACAACGACAACTACTCAATTTCTGAAAACAAATCCGAATAAAGGAAGCAACAATACAATCCTAAAGGAACATAACGAAAACCTTTTGAAAACAAATTGCAAAAATCATTAATTCCTACATCTATAGACTTAGACGACCAATCCCTATATTTCTGATATAATCCCTTCTCCGAAAACGTTGATGAAATTTATAGCTCTGAAAAATTACACCGATTTCTAAAAACTAATTACGAAAATAAGACGGTTTACCTCATCTTCACTAAAGTTCATCATTTTGATGAATCATCCTATCCTGCTATTTTCGATACTCTCAAACAAGTAAGAGACGAAATCTTGAAATCAGAACAAACAACCGAGATTGCCATTTCCGACTTCAGAAATCCATTTGATCATCATTCATATACTAAAATTTACAATATTCTTACTCATATTTTTAATAATACAAAATTCAAATTCATATTTACCTAAATAAAATAATATACCCTACCTTAAGTGAAAGACCTAAAATATTGCGTGAAAACACGATATCCCTGCATCTGGACATTTGGGATGTGTACGGATGTATAACAGAATTCGAGAACAATTTTATTGGAAGGCATGAGAAGCGACATAGACGACTATGTCAAGAAATGTAAACTTTGTCAAGAAAATAAAGCTAAGAAAATTAAACAAAGCCCTATGGAAATCACAACTACATCCACATCACCATTTCAAAGGGTAGCACTAGATATAGTAGGACCCTTACCTGAATCCGGCACCGCCAAACTCAAATATATTCTAACCTTACAAGATGACCTAACGAAATATTCAACTGCTTATCTATACGCAGTACAACTGCTGAAGAATCTTGTGACTGTCTTATCCACTTTATTTCTCTCTTTGGAATTCCTAAGTCTATTCTTACCGATCAAGGTACCAACTTCACATCCGACTTATTCAAAACAACGTGTCGATTTCTCAAGATTAAACAACTTTGGTCATCGCCTTATCATCCTCAGACACAAGGAGCCCTTGAACGAAGTCATTCAACTCTCAAGGAATATTTAAAATCATTTGTTCAAAAATGTCAAAACCAAGATAACTGGCCTACCTATGTATATACAGCTATGCTAACATATAACACAACAACGCATTCTACTACGAAATTCACTCCTTACGAACTAGTCTTCGGTCACAAACCTTTATTCCCAACTCTATATACGAAAACGAACCTAGCGCAACATACTCGACTACATAAGAATGTTACAACATAAACTCAAATATACTAGAGAACAAGCTCTAGAAAACATACTAAAATCCAAAGAATCTTCTAAATCCTATTATGATTCTCACACAGATCACCACCACGATACAAGGATGGTGACTACGTCTATTAAAATCATCTGAGACTCAAAAGGCCTTATCACCTGTTTGGAAAGGGCCATATAAAATTATAAAGGTAAATAATAATAATACAGCCACTCTTAATTAATAGACGTGTGACGCACCACTTCGATGAAATGAAACCAGCGGAAGTCAGAGATCTTGTATCGCAGTAATACTAGTTATAAAGTATCAATCAGTAATATATTTATCTAACCTAGTTCATTCTATTTCAGCACATTGAACAACGCACACCAGAACTTTATCAAGTCACTTCCTTCTAGTTCTGGCATCTACTTCGACCCTATAGGTTCCTTCAGTTTAGTTGATAGTCACCTAGTATAGTTATCCCATGATATTTCCTTTATTAACCCACATATTATAAATCTCCGTCAAATTCTTGATAAATCTAAACATGTATGTGATAATGATAAAATTTTCGATTATTTAGAATGTACAAATCTTTTTGAACCATTAAATACGCGTTTCAATGATATAGCTCACGATAACGAAGCTATTTTTCACCTTACATCTCGCCAGTCGAGAAGATCTGCACTTCTAGGTTTCGTAGGCACTCTATCTAAAAAACTATTTGGCACTATGGATGAAGACGATGCCATTCGATATGACAATGCCATTAATGAGGTAGAAACAGACCAAAAGAATCTAGCCCTTTTAATGAAGGAAAATATATTGGTCACCACCTCTTTACTTAAATCGGTTAATGAAACTCTATCCACAATCAAAAAATGAAAAACACCTGAAAAATGCAATTGACGCGATATCTCAAGATATTCTAAATCTGACATACGTCTCAAGAGAATTAGGTATTAGGTCTCGCATGCTAGAATTAACGTCTATGATAGAAAATAGCCTACTAGCCTTATCTTTCAAGGTTGAAGACATAATTAACTCTATCATGTTTAGTAAGTCTAACATCCTATATCCCACTATCTTAACACCTAAAGAACTCTACACCGAACTGGTAGATAATTACAGATTCTTACCTGAATCCAAACAACTTCGGTTCCTTTAAATCTTGATAACATTCATACTATTTTGAATATATCTGAAATATCTAGTTACTTCAATAAAGAAAAGTAGTGTTTATAGTAAAAATTCCTCTAATTAATCCTTTACAATTAAATGTATATCATAACTTACCTCTCTGGTCCTCATGATAAAAATAATCCAAGGTCGTATTCGACCATCATCCCATCTTCTAAGTACATAGGTATAAGTAAAGATAAGTCAATGTATTGTAAATTAGATAAGCTAGATTACTGTAGAATAATTAATAATAATCATACCTTTGTGAAACATCAATATTGTACTCTTCCTCTGCTACACCTTCCTGTGAAACGGAAATTATTACAAAGGTACTTACCTCGATACCGCTGATTTGTAAAACTAAATTCATTCACGGCCACGTCAGCATTTGGCAGCCACTACGCCATAATAGATGGTTATTTGTAATATCTGAAAAACTAAAATAAGCATTGAATGTAATAACTCAATCTAACG
This sequence comes from Parnassius orleans, assembly GCA_029286625.1. Taxonomy (NCBI): domain Eukaryota; kingdom Metazoa; phylum Arthropoda; class Insecta; order Lepidoptera; family Papilionidae; genus Parnassius; species Parnassius orleans. The sequence goes on along the minus strand of JAGSMP010000700.1, from coordinate 7,745 downwards.
AATTAGAAATTAATGGAAATGGTTTACTATACTTACCTGCTGAATGTATCGCCTATTGTAAAGATACTCGTTTAATACCTCATGAAAACCGTGAAACCAAATGAAAACTATTGTCTCTAATTTTAATATTTTAAACGACTCTTGTTGTAATGTAATAGCACATATAATAATATTGTATCAAACTTACCTGTTGTTAACCTTAAGAATGTAAATTTAGATTCGTTAGCTTATGATAATCCTGAAATTCTGAAAAGCCTAATAATATTATTGAAAAACCACATATTGTTCTGTATCAAAGGTATTATTCTAGCATTATGATTGTAACTGTAATCTTTATCGTATTGTTTATTACCTATGTTGTATAAAACTGGCATACACAAAAGACTAAGGAAATCTAAAGAAAATAATACTCCTGAAAATGATAACCACAAATTAGATGAAATTAGCACTTCAAATATCAATACGGGACCTCTCTTAGAATTGGCTAGAATATAATTTATTTATTTTAAAATAGGTAAACTCACTTAAGAAAAAGGTGTAGTTTACACTAAGTCGGGGGCTGTTATAGATTGTCAATGTTAGTAAAATGCTTAATAATCATCTTAAAGTGATTAGGTAAGTGTCTCATCAAAACCGCGGTGTCAGCATTGTGACACTACTGCCCAACGCCTCGGGAGCGCCAGTCCTATCTCAAACGCCGAATCGTTACCATCTCTTGCTTTCGTGTCTGCCAGTTCGTAATTCTAGTTCATAATTCTAGTTCATATTTCGTAATTAAACGTTTATTTGTGCAGCTCATTTAAAAGTCTTTTTAAAACCCTACCGAGGAATCCGTATAATAGTAACTTCATCGGTCGGGTCGTACGTCATCGTGTTACTCCCGAAATTGATTTTGAATTTGATTCTGTTTTTGATTCAAACTAACGTTGTTTTGAGTCTGATTATAAAACTTACTCCTAAACTAACTTGAATCGAGAAATACGATCGAGTTACGATAAATCGTTCAGCGCCGTTAGACACAACTGATACAACTTTTATAAATAAAAAATCACTTCTTAAATATTTTAATTAAATAAATCAGACCAACTTATCAAGAAGAAGCATTCTCGTCGCTTACGATTACAAGCGTCATCTAGCTACGACTTTAGAAGTATGAAACGCTAAGTTCGAATAGAGTTCGATTGATGCAGAACTTGATTCTATCGGTAGTAAACCGGCTGTTCATCCTTTGGCTGCACGTGAAATACTATCCATGGGTGCATTTATCCGTCAAGCAGTGGTAATGCACACAGACCGACTCATCGACCACGTCCAAATGGTTACAAATTCCGTGCTAGACAACTGATCCTATTCTCAAAGAACGTAATTATTGGCAACTATACGCTTACCTCGCCTAATAGTTCCGGTCTCGTACGGCCGATAATGCAGGGTAATCTGTTTATGACTTTGCTTTGGCGTACGATCCAACACTACTCGTTACTTAATCTACGTAGGTTCTTTACGTAGTACCATTCACCTACCCTGCTGGACCTTCTGTTGACCTCTTATCCAGACCTGCGCTTTGATTCCTCTGGTGTTTTAGAATAGGCAGCGGTAGTCATTTACCATTACGTAAGCCAAACACTCGTTCTCTGTCTTCTATATAAAAAAACTAAGTTCAGCTCATTTTAATGAAGAAAGTCAAATCGGAATCATAATTTTTTTTTATTAAGTTACACCACGATATAATACAATACAAAATACATGTGGTACGTTTTACAGATGATGTAATTGAGATCACAATTAAGAGCACGGTAAACAAGAACTTAATAAAATAAGGCCCTCTTGTAGTAAGGTGTGTTAGGTATGAAGACGTTACGTCCCTTGCATTGTCGGGTGAAAAGCACTAAAGAGGGAATTCTATGACAAACAACGTACTTCACCTCAAATATGTCTTGACAGGAACGGAACGTGGTGGACGGACCCGAGCGCTTGGACGGTTCAGATTGCTTTATTGTAGAGATTAATATGAAACCAAAGTTATAAAGGGTTCTCAACACAATCTAAAAATAGCAAGCATTTTCATGTCTTACCACTTTACACGGTTTCATTATGGAATCTGCAAAGGTACAAGTTTAAATAGCGATTTAGTGTCATTTTTATGACTTATTTTAACGAGCCAATTATAATGGTTCCGTTTATGTCTTCAGACATCACATTGTTATATGTTCAATTTAATATATATATATATATATATATATATATATGTTTTGCGCAATAATTACATTTCAGTAGATTTACAAAGCTTCAGAAAAGATAAAATTACTGCAACGTCACCTTAAGCTTTTTAAGAAGGACAATAATTGTTATTATTTTATTGTTATTATTATAGTTATTAAAAAATATCACAAGTCTTGCACCAAGATAAAAGATTCAAGTAATGGAAATTTAATCTAAAATATCGAAATGTTAAACCATGTTTCTATATAAATATTGAAGCGACAAGGTAACCCATGAAATATGTGCTTACTGTCGTAATTTTATTCGTAGTACAGTAAGGTTTGATATATTGTTTGTCGAGATTATTACGTAAAACAATTTTTTATTTCCAACGCAGTCTTACACAAAAATACTGTACAGTAATCAAGACGGTTATGACGGCTTAGTATTGAATGTAGCGCTACGGGTTTGATTACCTCACGCAACGAATGTTGTTTAGTGTTTGGATGTTGGCCCATGTGTAAATTATTTTTGTTACCCCAAAGGACACAGAAGAAGTGCCTTATTTTATGATGGCATTTAGTTTATGTAAACAAAAAATAAAAATTTAAGAATAAATGCTTTAGTATTTACAAAACAAAGTTTAAGCAGGTTTTATACGTGTTTAGAGTCACGCTGCAGCTGTGTTATGGTTGTAGTACGAAAACGTAGGCTCGACCGGGGAAGGTCCAGTTTAATGCTGCTGTGTTTCTTAGAGTGAAAGTAGAGAACTGGAGACCCATTTTACTGGAAACGACGCATTTTCACTTAGTCCTCAGGGGTGACAACGCATTTGCATTTAGAATCTTAATCGAGGATAGACAAACAAAGAGGGCTAAAAATAAGTTGTCACCCCTGAGGACTAAAATGGAATGCTTTACAACCTGTAATTATACTGGCTATCTATATTTTACCTTCAGACCGGAACACAACAATGCTGGCACTGCTGTTTGGCGGCTGTACATATAACGAGGCATTTTATTAACATCTGGATTTTGATTCTTAACCCATTTGCACCTTCGTTGATTAGTCTCTCTCAAAAATATTAAAAATCTATCCGTTTTTTCAAAGTATTAAAATCGAGGCCACATCATCAACTCCCTTCAGCTAAACTAAGCTTTCGTTTAACACATGATAGTTAGACTTTTGATGAGAATTAAAGCCGACTTCAAGAACTAAAGAAATTCCATAATAGCTTGAGAAGTCAGTGCACAGTTTAAAATTAATATCCGACTTCAAGAGCTGAGAAAATGTTAAAATTATATTATTTTAGTTTCTTAAAGTCGGTTTATTTAATGTCTGTTTTGCCTTTTTAATTGTTAAGAATATTACAAGCACAAATTTCGACCAAACAAATTAATTAAAACCTCTATTCTTCTATTTTTTCGATGTATGTGATATTTTCCTTAAAATGTATATAGGATCACTCCTGAAGTATATTTATTTAATAAAAGAGAATCTACTAATTTTTCAATTTGGCTAAAAGGTGTTTATAAATTTTGATCTTACAGACCACGCATCTTCTTTCTTCAAGAGAATGCGTGGTTGTTTTTTGCGACTTCATACTGTCGTCGCCTATTCGTGTGGAAACATTGGGCAAAGTTATGCAATGATTGTGACGTTGTTGGACAATGTTGGCCAAACGTGTATCCACCAAACATAGACGAATGTGGAAAATACGAATGTGTTTGAAGACCTTGTTTAAGCCTACAGCACACGGTCAACATACATGGACCAAATAATGTTGCATAAGCAGCAGTACCTTCTTGATAACAGCTCAATAAACATGAAAAACTACGATTGCCAATCCACGTGCCAAACTCGACCTATAAATATTGCCAAGCTTGGCGGACAAATCCGTTGTGGGCTTTTCATGAGCTATAATGAATGAATAAAAGTTACATCAGACTGCTGGGCAGACCTCCTCTCATTACTGAGAGGTTTGGGAAAGAAATTGTCCGCCGCGCAGTTCCAATGCGTGTTCGCGAACTTCACATGTCTCCGAAATATTTTTTATTTATTTCTCAGACATGCAGGTTTCCTCACGATGTTTTCCTTCACTGCCGAGCACGTGGTAAATCGGCACTTAAAATTGCAATTAACAATTTCATTGATGCCGGCGGGAATCGAACCGTTTAAATAAAATATTTTATAAGATACAACGACAAGCATGTGCTCGTAGAAAAGATGATTCAGATATAGTTGATATGAACAGAAACATATTAAAATAAAAGAGATTTCGTCTCGCGTCTGCATTTTTGTGATTACATGTGATTTATTTTGTGTAATATTTCAAAGTCTACGACAATAACCTTAGTGTTGATATAAAATTGCAATTTGCTATTTGTCTTAAAATTTATCATTTTTATTTTTATGTTGACATTTAAAGGAAAAGTTTTTATGTTCGTGTTAAGATGATATATCTTTCTTTTATTTAACGACCCGTGAAAGTCAGTTTAAATAAAGTAACAGAAGTAAAGGACCTTGAAATATATTTAGTTCAAAACTGTTTGAAAACTGTTCAAAAGCGAACTGTCAGAACTCGTATTAAGGAGAGACCGTAGCGTAATGGCAGGGTGCGGACCGCGAACGCAAAAGGTTGTGGGTTCGAATCCGCCATTCGACTACTGTCGTGAAACGCTCCTAACGCAAGCAGTTTAAGCTTGTTACCAGGAGTGGCTAAACTGTTAAAACTTAAATTCCTTCTGTTCTAAAATTAATATTCTAAAGGTAGTTCTGAGTAGAGTACAACATAAGACGTCAAAGATCTAAATCCCTCTGTGACTATAAATGCTGTAAAGCGTCCACACCATCTGGATTATTGGCAACCTTACGCGTGATTTACTAGAAGATTCCTTCCTTGCAACTTCTTTGTGGAATCGGCCTTTCTTTCCCGGACTGTTATGACTTAAGAACCTTCAAGAAAAGAGACTACTCTTTTCTACCGACTTCAAAAAGGAGGAGTACTCAATTCGACTCTATGCTTTTTGTGTGTTACCTCATTACTTTTCTGGGTGAACTGATTTTGATGATTATTTTTATTTGAAAGCAGGTGCTTCTCACGTGGTCCCATATAAATTTGATCAAGGTCTGACAAATAGTTTTGAGTTATTCTTAATAATTATGAAAAACTACGACGCTGCCGCTGCCTTGCTATTTGTGTTGTACAGTTCGTGCATTTTGATTGGACGTCAGTCCACAGTACTAGCAGCACCCACAAAAACGGCAGTAAAAGTATCCACCGGAACCTATAGGTGTAGGACGTGAGCGACTCGCGAATATCTTCGCTAATACACTCCCAGTTTCGCCCGTCCGGCACATTCGATGGTCCTTCGAGAACGATACATTCGCTGGTCCTTCGGGCGGATAAATCGTTGGTCCTTCGAACCAGATAAATCCATTGGTCCTTCAGAACCGGATACATAGTCGCTTATATAGAAGCTGTTGGATTTCGCCAAGTCAAGATGCTGATCACTCGCTCGCAGGAAGGGAAGCCAAGACGTGGATCGTCGATCTGGAAGGAGGGTCATCGGACAATGCCACCGCCATCCACCACCAGATGCCGCCACGCTCGCCGTCTACAATAGAGGGCACTGAGACATCATATTACCCTTCCGAGGGGGGTAACCCCGCCGGCCGCCGACAATACAACCGGCCTATGAAGCAGAGAAACAGTTAGGAAGCGAGGACATTCGCCGTACATCGTCGCCGACCGCCGGGAAGACACCCGCGCCGATGAGCCACCGAGGGCCACACCGACAGCAGTGAAGTCAAATAAGACTATTCGGCCCAATAGAAGAATTTTGAAGGCTCGTGAAGAACTATTGAAGATCAAACTGGAACTCATCACAACACAGATCTCTTACAGATGGCTGAAGAAAATCGAATGACTAGAAGTATCCACCGGAACCTATAGGTGTAGAACGTGAGCGACTCAAGATATCTTCGCTAAATTTACTCGAGTTTCGCCCGTCCGGCACAATATACAAATATCAGATACAAAATCAGATACATATTCTCTCGATTCACGGTTTTCATTTATGCTGACATACTGTGCATATCTGCTAAGCTTCCTATACCGATTAATCCTAATAATTACAACAAAACTTTACTAAGATGTTAACTAGGGGCCAGCCATTACGTCTGGAAAGACGTGATAGCGTGCGTGAAAATTGATACCATCAAAGTGTCTGTGGTCCGTCTAGCACGCGGCTTACTTGACCACGCAACAACGAACCGCTCTCACATCTCAATAATTTCACGCCGCTGCACCAGCCTCTGGACGGGCGGCCCCTAACAAGAGACCTCCTTGGACCGCCGCTCGTCTCTTAAGTCGAGGACAGGCGACCCGACGGGAAAAAGCATACCAACACCCAAGCAAGCACACGGTCCTATTAATGGTAAGTGGGTGCTGTGGCCATAAATCTATACTCGTAATATATTCTCTATTAAGAATCAAAATTCAGTTGCGTTGTTGCGATTATTTTACATTTCAAAGCATAGAACTCTTATTTTACGCTAGTTTTCTGTGAAAGCATGGTCCTTCTGATCGAGCCGATCCATTCTTCAGCCATAATATAACTGCAGCATGGTACTAACACATGAATAGCCCACTTGGCTAGAATAACTTCTTTCATATAGTTTCCACAACTGCGGCTCCAGGACAGGGATTTTTTTTCCTTTAAAACGTTACCTCCACCGCGGCCCTTAGCGCAACTCATTGCTAAGCCGCACGCTACAGAAGCCGTCCTATGTTGATGCTTCTTGATAAGCCGGGTAAAGGGATATCCCCGAGGCCCGATACTTATCAGGCCTTCCCAATGAATCAATTATTAGGATAGGATAGGATATGATTAACGACAGAATAAGATAAGTGGGTACCTATCCAGATGGACTCCTAAGAAACGCATTACACAAGGGTCCCCAGATGTATTGTATTTGAATTTGCGACACCGCAAATTAAATACAATACATCTAACTATATTAACATAGTATAGCTAAATCCGCGTTACTGAGCCGTCCGATATTGTTTATATTATCTCATATTTCCTTTATTTCTTAACCTTATTCTAGTGTGAAGTAATTAATAATTTAGGAAAAATTACAACTAAGCAATAAATCCTAGTTTCCGTCGTTGTATTGCAACGGGACTGCGGGAACGCCGATTCAATTTATAGTTCTGTGTCAGTTTAACTAGATTCATTCGATAAAGCGTCATAAATAACTTAGCAAAGCTGTTTTCTATTCTCGAGAAATATTAAAGTTTTTATATATCATTTACGTGGCAGAGGCACGCTGCAATAATCGCTCACGACGGACAGTCTCCAGGGACACTAGTCATCTGCGCAGGATGGAGTTATATTACACAAGTGTGTGTGCAAACATTATTATGCACTCTACATATACCTTCGCTCTCATAATCCGATGGGACAATCCGACTCGACCGAGAGAGAGATCAGGCGCAGGATCCATGGCTTTATGTGCCTTTCGCCGGTGAAACACTGCCA